>CM033112.1:9982942-10370337 GCA_019321725.1 Paulownia fortunei
TCATATGTTGAATTAAATTGATGGGATCAGTTGGAGTGGGCCTAATTAATTTATTAGGTCCAATCTCATTTGGTGTATGGGCTTATAGGAAGCCCATGGAATAGAACGAAGAATTCAATTCCAACTTGTGATGGAATTAAAGTGTGAACACAACTTTTAACATTAGGATTTTTACATAAGGAAAGAGATTGAATCCCATTTAGAATGGGATTAAGGGGCTTTAAGAGGCAACCTAAGGGACGAAAATAACAAACCTTTTATAGTATATTTTTGTGAAATTTTCAAAAGCATAAATCATCCAACACCTACCCAAAAATCCTCCAAGAGTTGTTCTTAAAGGCTCCCAAAAATTCGTAAGCTTCTTCTTCTATCTTCAAACTTCATCTGTTAAATTCCTTCACGATTTGATTCTTATTTTAGTCGTTGAATAAAAAATCAAATCACACATACCATCATACACAAAAGTTGTATCTTTGTTCCACACATCAAATTCTATGGTAGAATTAAGTTATTTTTAACTTACTGTTGCGTGGATATCCAAGCTATGGATAAATATTTAGATGGATAACATTTGGAATCCTAGAATCGAATTATTTCCCTACAAAGGGGTACTTGATGAATTGATTGCAGTGAGATAACAACTTGAGTCATTTCATGCATCTCCAATAACCAGAAGCAAACTATGATAGTTCTTAGATACGATTTACTATCACATATGATGTGTATGTTTCAATTATTTGAAAACCTTTTTAAATTTCACTAAGCCACATCTCCCGGAACGCACAAACCCAATATAGGATTATGTAGAAGTTTGATTTTTGTGGTTGATGAGAACATTTGATAACGAGATTATTCTCATTATGTGGTCCATACGAGATTATTCTCATTATGTGGTCCATACTGAATTTATGGGATGCGAAATTTCACGAGGCTATGATTTGCCCTTCACAGGGTAATCACCCTGGCGCTGTGAAAGCAAGCATGATGAGACTTAATGATCATATCGCATTAATGAGGTTTTCAAATGGTCGCCTTCATGCTTGGAGTAGCGAGGAATGTTGATATGCATAACTTAGAGTCGCCTTAGCTTGGAGGCTAACATCAGATCATGTTTGATTGATTATGAAGTATGTCTAACTTCATAACAAGCCTATTTTATAGTTGAATGTATGAACTACTAAAAAGGTATTTTAAAGGGTGACTGTTTGGTGGTGAATGTAGATAAGGTGCCTGGATAGTGACTAGACTCAGGTTCATATGATATTTAGAGCGTGACATGCCCAAATTAAGTAGGTCCTTTATAGCATATAGTTATACTATATGTGCTTTAAGACAACCTCCTATGAAAAGTGATTAAGTGGGTCCCTGCTTCGTCACTATATGAAGCCATATAATTTCTGTATCATTTAGCACTATGGACCATGTCATGAAGTCTAAGCTTGATGATGCTACTTTAGTATATTATCCAATGACCATGGATGATTCGATCAATCAGAGCATGTCTAGAAAAGCTGTTAAGATAAAGCTAATTAGCAAGAGACGAGAAAGGACTAAGTTGATAGCACACTTATGTTCTATGGTTCTTAGCTCGGAGACTGTCATAAACATGAATATATTTTAGAAAAAGTCGATCACGTTCTACTTATTTTTATTAAGGGATCTAGAGAAGTTTGATTAGGTGCAACTACATAGTTTGGGGTACATAGCGAGTTATTGAGTTGTAGAGATGTGTTAGTTTTGTAATGACTTAATATAACTCTCTGCACCTATTCCTTTCTCACTTGGCCACATGCCTCATTTCCTATATGAATGGAATTACATGGATTGAGAAATTATACGAGGATGAGATTTGTAGGAGATCGAGTCAAAGATGTACAAGTAAGAAATATTGAAACTTGGTTATGTTTTGGACCTATGACCCAATTAACATTCATATTTGTTGAACTAAATTCTTGATTAAACTATAATTCTTCTCAACAATTTTTTTCTAAAGTATCACCAAGAACTCTATAGATTTGAGGTGTGTAAACAAGTGGATAGCTTTGATAGTTATCCATCATCACGAATAAAAATGTGTTAATGATTTAATCAAAACGAGACTTATAAGTAAGTTTGATCCAAGATTCATAGATTGATGATTTTCACTGCGCATGGCTATAGCCAATCGACTCATCCACTCGTACTTAATAGATAATATAATATTGATTTTCCAACAATAACTAAATAATTTTAATTATTAGGGTGAATAAGAATTTGTCTCCCTCAACTACATGTGTGGTTACAGTTTGCCCCTCCAATGTAAAAAAACACGCGAAACACTCCTCTATTTTCGGTTTACACTAGAAACTTTATATTTTTTGTTTGTAGTAAATAATATAAGAAACTCATTACTATATTAGATCAACAATAAAATAACACCGTTGAATTTTATATTTTAATTACTATTTAAAAATTATATTTAATTTAACAAATTATTTTCATTCTTAATTATAAAAATTAATCATTAAATAATTGCACAATTTTTTTAAGCTAGTATCCAATATGTAATAGGATGGCCATACCTCATAAATTCCATAGTGTTCACTAAAATATTTTACATAGTAATTAAGTATTTGGCATTATTTGAATAAAATTAGTCCTACCAGCTCCCAATTTAGTCCTATTGCAATATTTTCATAATCCACTGCTAATCTCCTAAGAAACTCTCGAACACATTACAGTTATGAGCTGAAATAAATATCCAAACTTGCTACCTATACTCTATAGAGGCTTAAAACCCATTTAATATTACTTAGTATAAAAAGGCTTTGACTGTTGCCTTTATGCAGTTGAGCACTGCATTTTTTGAATACTATCTGAATAAAAACGATAAAAAAAAATGTGTGTTTAACTTTATTATCTGTAGTTTTAGCATGAAATATAAATTGATAAATAGGTTTTTTTTAGTAGGCATCTTCATATATTGGAATATAAGTATTTTCCCTTTTTACTAGCGAATATATGTATTTTTATTTTCTCTTTTTTCATGTTTAGTTAACTGAATTCCAATAATTATTCTTAATTATTGTAAATGCATTACATAATCGTTAATAAGACAAGAATATTTGATTATTGAAAGTACGATTCATTATATAAGTAATATAATTGAGACGAGAAAACTATTTAAAGAGTGTAGATTGTGCTTAATAAGAAATTCTATATCATGACTAATTATTTTACATAATTATTAATTTTTGAAATACCCTTCATTTTACTTGAACTATAGGCAATATTTACTTTTTGTATAAATCATATTAAATTTTTGCTTGCATTTATGAGTAGCAATATAATTCCAAAATCTAAGTCAATGTTATTTATGTCATTTCCATGAGTCAAGGGGGGTTTAGTGTATATTTTTTTAGTTTGAGGGTGCAAAGTTTATTATGCATATAGTTGAGCAGGGGAAACTATTATTTTTCCTAACTATTGCTCCATAACCTAGTAATAGAACTAGTCAATATTCAAATGAATACATAAAATAATTTATTAATATTTTCTTAATATTGTCTTCGAGGAGTTTTTTTTTGTTTTTTTGTTTTTTAAATGTAGAATGTTGGTTGCTCTTAATCCTGACATATGTGGCTTAGCAGAACTTTAAAAAACTTCAGAACATATATAATATCAATTATAATATAAACCAACATATATCATTACTATTGCAATTCTTGGTTATGCAAAATTAATTTTTTGTGGGAAAAGTTTAAAACATGTACCTCAAATTTCCCACTATTAAAATCGAGAGTTCTCGATTTAATCTGATCTTCAACGATCCCATTTATTTAATTCAAGACAATTATCAAAACTCTTCAAATGTTTCTCATTAATTTTGATTGTCCTAACCCTTTTGTTTGACGAAACTAATTTACTTTGGAGATCCAATTATTTTTTCTAAAGTTGATCCACACCTTGTTCCAAGTCGTCGAGGGCCAACTCTTGTGATTGATTGTTTAATGTGTTAGAGTAGTGTCTATCGTGCCAATTAGATTGGACATCCTTTATACTCTTGTATTTGTAAAAATAATATTTTTCAAATCATATTAATAAAATAGGTAAATTTCTTTATCTTTTAATTGTATCTTGTAATTAGATAAAGTTCATAACCAAACTTAGCTACGGGGTATGGTCACGCATTTGATGGTGATTATAGAATATGCCTATATGACTTTGGTTTTAAATTAGTTTCGAGTCAATGATTTTTTGAGATGGGACATCGAATAGCCCAATAAACTCGCGCATACAATGCATGCTCACAAGAGGAGGATGTTTCGCTCTATAGATATTGGCATAGTGACACTAGTGCATGTATGCGAGTGTTTATTAGGGAACAAGCCCACTGAAAATTCTTAATTGAAAACTTATTTAGCGAAATAAGAATTTTCATATTACGATAGTACACGATTAGTCCTTTGACTTGAGACACCATGGTAGCCTTGTGCATGTCGTATTTCATTTTGATGTATCTTCTAATTACTTGACAATTACAAAGGGGATACGTTGGATATTGCATTAATATATATGGGGTTAATGAGTGGTCAACAAAGGATCCGTCACTTGTCCAGCAAAATAAGTGAATTTCCTATATTTTTATAATATGACTCAGAAGTCCTTGGCCAAGACAAGATAAATATTAGACGAGGGTTTTCTAACGATTCGTCATGAGTCATTGAAACTTGAAACAGAATCAAAGTTATTGAGCAATTAGGGTTTCAACTTTTAATCCATGTCCTAGATTCAATCGGGAGATTAGTTGATGGAAGGACCTTACGTGTATGATACTCGTAATTAAAATAGGTTCACTCGCCATTTTACCTAAGTTTAGGTAGTTATGATACACTAGTTAGGTGTTTCCCATTACTTGTAAGGTTTCTGAAATTAAAGAGTTAATTTAAAGTGAATTAATTAATTGGGTTAATTAATCAGAATTATTATTATTATTCATACGTTGCAAATGTTGCAAGCCCACTTAGTTTAGTTGTGAACTTAAAGGGTCACACACAATTTGAGATGAAATATTTCTAATTTAGGAACTTAATGCACTATATTTTTATGTGGCATTTGTTAATAATTAAACCTTTGAAGTTGTCACCCGATATTAGTTTCCAAATTCTTAACCTAATTGATTGACTTGGTACTAAGATACGAGGATTTATGTGTCAACTATCAGATACCATTAAGATACACGTGAGTGAAAGGTGGCATCGTTGTGTTTATCGGTGTAGGATATAAATTAATTAGAGAGAAAATAGTGATAATAATGGTAATAATAATAATAATAAAAGAAAGTAAGGACACTATCATATTAATTAAGAGGGTGTAAATTCTTAATAGAAAATAAACTTGGGGGCTTATAAATAAATATATAAAAAAATATTATGTATTAATTATATATATATATATAAATATAGTATACATATACATATATATATTATATAGCATATATGTAGATGTATGGAATATATATATAAGTATATGTGTGTAGTATAATATATATATATATACACACGTGTACATGATATAGTTTATTGAATGGATGTACTTATGCTATAGTATATATATTGTATTAAAGTTTCTTAATTATTAAGTAAGTGATAACTACTATTATTAACACACACCACACACAAACGATTAACACCACACACATACGCACGACAAAAAAGAAAGGAAAATAAAAAGAAAAGAAAAAGAAATTAGAGAGAAAGAAAGAAAGAAAATGGAGGGTTCTCCAACAAATTTCAACGGTAGGAATTGGAGTAAGTCTCTTCTGAATTTGTACGGATAAAAATATATATTTATACCATTTATTTCTAATTTTAAAGAAAGTTTTGGACGTCAGTTAACTAGTTATCTACTTGTGAGATAATAATTAATATACATCTTTAATTTGAAATTAATTATAAAGATTTGATTTTATTATCTATATTAATTGGATGGCGGAGCTAATTTAATTGAGGGATTGGTTATGGGATTATAACACATCAATTAAATAATATTAGAATAAATTCAAGATGACAAATAGAGGTATTTAAATGGTTCTGATTAGGGTGAAGTATAAATTTTAAGTTTTGATTGTTACTTAATTAAATTTAAGATTTAAGATCCCTTATGAGATTTGATATAGAAACCTAATGATTAAGAATGAAAAATACAGCCTGCCTTATATCTAAGTTTAGGGAGGAGAATCTTATTAACCTTTAGTAGGACATCAAAGGTGAAAGGTAAGTGAAAATCTATTTGCAACTATAATGAATGAACATAGTATTTCGTGTATTATCTATATTAAAGATGATCCTTGTATCTTGATGTGTGTATTGTGAGTATTATACATACCTTATAGTGCATATGTTACTTGGATGATGGGACATAGGATCTATTATGTCATTGGACATGCCATTCATCAGCATTTACTTGTCCATGCATAACACGTGCTCACAGTTGAGATTTTTTCACGCATGACATTATTTTTAGAAAGAAAATATTTTGGTTGGCCACTACTAGTATTCTAAGGCCTGTGTGGCTTATTTATACGATATTTTAGGGCACCGCGAGTATTACTTCTCAGAAAATTATAGGGGTTGACAGGGGGTGTGCCTCTAGTGGTCACAAGAGGGTGGACCACTTGACTCTGCCCTGATTAACATCGCTGGTAGGAAGACTTTTTGAGGATTATAGGGGAAGACAGGGGGTGGATCTCTGGTGATCCCAGGAGATGGCCCCCGGACTGTGTCAATCTGTTTATAGCCATGTGATTATTGATATTGTTGATGGGCCAAGGGCCGGTGATGGAAAATAATTTTGAATGAACTATTTTTATGTATGAGTTTACATTCTTGTCATGATCTGATAGAAATACATTGCATATATGTTAGATTATCCCTGCAACATGCATGATTTTCACTTACTGAGCATTATTGTAGCTAAGTTTGGCGATACTTGAAGCCATGGATTTACTGGGCAAGCTGCTAGAGTGCTATATATATGGTTGTGTAGTAATGGGGGTGTTACAGAGTGGTATCAGAGCCCGGTTACAAGTTCTGTAGACTATCCATATACATAAACTTGGAACTTATGGAAGCACAACTTTGCTCGTAGTTTTTATTTTATTATGTGATGCATTATTGTTTATAAATTATATTGGCCATGTTGTAAAATAGTATTGCAGTTATGGAAAGAACAAGGGGTGAGAGTAGTAGAGGAGGTAGAAACCAAGAAGGGGAGACACTTATGGAAACTGATGATCGAGATACTGTTATAAACTGACTTACAAAACTCATTCAGTGACAGTCAGAACAAATTCAACAACTCATCCAGCAGAGGGATGTGGGTGGGCAACAGAGAGTTAAAATGAATCAACCACACCCTCGAGTGGAACAAGTGGAGATAGTTGGGAAAAGATTTAAAAAACTCAACCCACCAACATTTGAAGATGCAGTAGATCCCACAACTATAGAGGATTGGCTGAGAACCCTAGAGAATATGTTCCAGTATAGCAGAGTCTCAGAGAAAGATAAGGTGATATGTGCCTCTTTTATGCTTTATGGAGTGCCAGACACTGGTGGAATACAATGAGGAGCATAGATGATCCATCTACTCTGTATTGCGAAAGATTTAAAGAGTTATTCAGGAAATAAATACTTCATAGCTCCTGTTTATATAATGAAGATGAATGAATTTATACAGCTGCGATAGGGAGCTATGATAGTCGGGGACTACATTCAAAAATTTGAACAGTTGTCTAGGTTTGCCACGCATATGGTCAGCACTGATGCACTGAAAGTAGAGAGATTTCTTGAAGGTTTGATACCAGAACTATAGAGAGATGTCAATATGGCGGGAATTCAAGAAGTAACCTATTCACAGATTGCTAAGAGAGCATTAATTGCTAAGCAAGTTGAACTCAGAATTGTTCGTGTGCAGGAAGCTCGTTGCCAATTTAAGCAAGGACAAGGACAGAGGTAGGCTAGAAGTGAAAAGAAAACACCATTCCAAGCTCAAGGCCAGAAACCCGAATTTTGATCAAAACAAGGATAGCAATAGTGGGAGCAAAATAAGAGACCAAAGGTAGAGCAAGGGAAAGAACTAAGGCCACAATCTATGTGCCCTAGATGCGGTGGCCACCATATGGGAAACTACCCTACAGATCTTAGAAGGTGCTATGTGTGTGGGAAGGTTGACCATATTGCCAAAATATGCTTGGAGAACCCAAACTCTACAAAGCAATAGAATGTACCAGCTAAAGTTTTTACCATCACTAGAGCAGACGTAGAGGCGAATCCATCGGTAGTGATAGGTAAACTCTTTATCCACAATACTCCAGCATTCATACTATTTGATTCAGGAGCTACATATTCATTTACATCCACTGAGTATGTGAAGAGGCTGGGTAGGACACCTGATGTAACAGAAGTTAGTTACAATGTGATGAATCCTTCTGGAGACTCAAAGCAGACCAATCAGATTTCAAAAGCCTGCGCCATTCCTATTGAAGGTAGAGAACTATATTTTGATCTGATTGTATTGGCCATGGATGACTATGACATAATTTTGGGCATGGACTGGTTATCAAAGTACTGTGCTACCATAGATTGCCAGAAAAAGACAGTGACATTTCAACCTCCTAGAGAAGAACCTTTTATTTTCGCTGGGATTATGAAGAGCTTCAGATTCCCACTAATATCAGCACTGAAGGCATAACATTTACTAGAAACGGACGGTGAGGGGTATTTATTTAGTGTTATGAGCATTGAAGAACAACACCATCCTATTCTTAGTGAAGTACCAGTAGTTCAGGAGTACCCTAAAGTATTTCAAGATGATCTCCCTCGGTTACAACCTGATCATGAGATAGAGTTCATTATTGACCTACAGTCGGGAATGTCTCTAATCTCAAAATCCCCATACCGAATAGCTCCATCTGAGTTAAAGGAATTGAGGATACAATTACAGAAGTTGCTGGAAAAAGGTTTTATCAGACCTATCTTTTCACCGTGGGGTGCTTCGTTCCTGTTTGAACGAAAGAAGGATGGTACAATGAGATTGTGTATAGATTACCGATAATTGAATAAGGTTACAATCAAGAATAAATATCATTTACCTTGAATTGATGATTTATTCGATCAGCTCTAGGGTGCAGCAGTATTTTCAAAGATTGATTTACGATCTGGGTACCATCAACTAAAAATAAAAAAAAGATGACATTTCAAAGACAACACTTCGTACGAGGTATGGACATTCTGAATTTTTGGTAATGCATTTAGATTGACTAATGCCCCAACAACTTTCATGGACCTGATGAATCGAGTATTCAGAAATTTTATGGATAAATTTGTTATTGTGTTTATCGATGATATCCTGATTTACTCCAAAATAAAAGAAGAGCACGTGACGTATTTGAGAATGGTGTTAGAGGTTTTAAAGGCAAAATAATTATATTCTAAATTTAAGAAATATGAATTCTGGTTGGATCAAGTGGTATTCTTGGGACATGTCATATCAGGGGCAGGGATATTAGTAAATCCAAGTAAAGTAGAAGCTATTAATAGCTTGATCATGATCCTATAAATCCTTTAAAAGTACGTAGTTTTCTTGGTTTGGCTGGATACTACCATAGATTTGTAGAAGGATTTTCCAAGATTGCTTCCCCTTTAACATTTCATAAGCTTCTGAACTCTATGATTCCTAAGTTATGTTATCCTTATGATCATGTATAATCTTTCCTCTCTCAAATATCGAATCAAATATATCAAACAATATCAATTAATGGCTAAATAATCAACATGCAATACTAAACAATATAACACAAACAAGATCAATAACTTGAACTACTATTGTTTGGAACTCAAAACATAGGATCAAATAAGGTTATATCATCCTCTAAAAAGAAAAGTTTAGTTCATCATGGATAAATACAACTTCAATAAATACATAAGAAAGAGCATGGAAATTGTCCACCAATTTGTGAAGTGAGAGAAATGGCTGAAGCTCTCCTTCTCTCAAAGAATGGCTTCCTTGTCTTCAAAAATAGCTACCTTCTCTCCAAGAATAGCTTCTTTCTCTCTAAAAATGACTTCTTCATCTCAAAGAATGCCTTCTTTCTCTCCAAGAATAACTTTCTCCTCCCCAAGAATTACTTTCTTCTCCCTAAGAATAACTTCCTCCTCTCCAAGAATCACCTCCTAGGTTAGTGCCTATCTTCCATTTTTAACTCTAGATGATTTTTCCTTTTTCATCAACAGTCTTTCAAAAACCCTTAAAATCCTTCCCCTTTTCTTGGTTTTTCCATCTTTTTCTCTCCACCATACTCACTTTCTTAGCAAGTTGTAGCCCTCTTTTTCTCCAACAAACTCCTTTTCTTAACAAGTTGTAGCCCCCCAAAAGATCCCCAAAGTATTTTTGGAAGTTGAATTTTATAGTTTTCCCACAATTAATGTCCAAAATCTGAATCAAAAAGATCACACTTTTAGAATTTTCAAGTCATTTAGCACCTAGGCGCCATGCATTCTATTTTCAGCCCTTCAAACGGTGCCTAGGCATGGAAGAACGGTGCCTAGGCACTATGTATTCTATTTTCAACACTTCATACAGCACATAGGCATGGAAGAATGAAACCTAGGCAAGCAAAAATGGTGCTTAGTGCCATATATTCTGTTTTGAACAGCTTCGCACCCAGGCTCATGTAGGATTATTCTTTTTTCAAGCCATTTTTTAGATCTTACTAGTATGAATTAGCTTGTTATGTCTAGTAACAAATTATATTCTATGTCTTGGCTTTCCATAGATGCTTGAATCAACTCAATAGGACATTTGTGGATAGAGTTATGCCCAAAATAACAAGATATGTCATACCAAAAAGTTTCAATCCAGTGCTGACTATTGAATGCAGTTTTTTTATTGAACTCGAAAGAACTGGATTTTATCATAAACATAAAAGTTGTAGATATATCTCTTAGATTTCCAATAGATTAAGAATCAAGTCAATATGATATTCTAACAAAGAGTTACATTTTAAATACAAACACTGCCATTAGGAGCACTAGAATGCGGGTTCTTCAAAATTTCAACCAAATTTTTGTTTCTTTCCATTTTCTTCTCATTTTGCTATTACCTATAATATTTCAAACTAAAGGTATAAAAAGTAACATAAACACTTGAAAACCAACCAGTTGTTAATCAAAAGGTATATGAATTATTGGTATAAATCCAATTTATCAAATACCCCCAAACTTGAAGATTTACTTCTCCATCAAATATGAATTCTTAATAACAACCCCTCTATGAATCAGGTTACCAAAGTCAAGAATGATTTTTCTAACTTTTTATCTCGAAAGAGTAGAAAAATATACTAAGTTTGCATGTTAACATGCATATTGGTTTCACTTAACTTCATGGTCTTGTGTGTGAGTGTGAAAGTATTAGTTTATCTACTTGCATTTATCATTCACATAGGTTTATAAAGCCAACTACTTCTATTTGATCCACTTTTGAAGTGCTTACCAAACTCCATAGGATTGTTCTTCACACTAATCTTCAGTAATGTAGGTAGATCAAAGTATCAAAGATCAAAAGGACTTCCAAAGCTTGTATTGTGAGGCTTGGGTAATGGTGGGAAAATATGAAAAAATGTAGCTAAAAATTTCCCATTTTACACAATCATACTAGAACCTTTATGGATGAGCACCAACTTCTTCATCAATCCCTTTATTTTTCTTTATTGAACATCCTATTTTTTTCTTTTTGATCTTAGATTAGCCCCAAACTTATTTTTTTTGTTGTATGCAATAGGAGCCTATTTATTTTAGGGAGTTCAAATCATACACTTCAATTCATAATCTCTTTATTTTCATCTCTTTTCAATCTTTTCTTCTCTTTATTTTTATTTTTTTAAAACAACAATTCATTCAAGAATGGTTGTGTAAATGAGAAGAAAAATGGTCAAAAATTGGAATTTTTCACAAACCTCGATAATGTGCATGGGGTGTCCAAAGAATTGTTTGGATAGGCTCGAGAGAGGACATTAGAGAATAATTCAAGTATAGGTTGGCTTGAAAGGCTCAAACGGTTCAAAAATGGCATAAATCATCTCCTTAATGCTATTTTAACTATGATCTCACATCGACTAGTGATCTAAAAAGTTCTAGAGGTGGGTGGGACCATTTAGGAAATAATTAGACCTTATAAACTGTCTCTAAACAATTAAATGTAACTCAACAAACTACTTAGTGCATCAAGATTCACAAAATCTCATAAAGTAAATAAAATTAATTTTTGATGTTTAGACATGTTAACAAATGTATATATTCTAATATTCGCTTTTTTTTCAAACATGCATATAGTTCATCACTAAATTCTATAATAAATAAACTAAACAAGTCAATGAATTAAACTCAACAAGCTACAAACAAGCATTAAACTTTTCAAACAACAAGCAATTATCCTAAACTCCTTAACTCCCCCCAAAACTTAATATAAGCATTGTCCTCAATGACTGAGAGAATTGTAAAATAATAGGACTTTCCTAAAAATCTAGAATTGAAAAGCAACACAAGTTGTCCGAGTTGAAATTCCCTTCTCATATCATTTTATCATGCCATTGTTTTGTTCTTTCTTTATAGATTTGAGTTGCAACAATCGTTTTTCTCCGATTGCCTTTGTATCAAAATTTAACTATTGCACAACCCAATATGCTCTATGTTTTAGCTCAATGGAGAGGTGACAAGCTTTTCCAAAAACTAATCTATAAAGAGACATACCTATAAGAGTTTTATATGCTGTGCGGTATGCCCACAATGCATCATCAAGCTTATGTGCCCAATTTTTTGATTAATGCTTACAATTTTCTCAAAGATTTACTTCACTTCCAGATTTGAGATTTCGGCTTATCCATTTGACTTAGGATGATATCCAAGAGTTATCTTGTGTCTTACACCATACTTAGCCATATGTTTATCAAACATTTTATTGCAAAAATGAGAACATTCATCACTTACAATTACTCTAGGTATGCTAAAACAAGTGAAAATATGTTTGTGTAAGAATTTAAGAACTACCTTGGCATCATTAGTAGGTGTGGCAATTGCTTCTATCAACATGGAGATATAATCCATTGTAAGCAAAGTGAATGATCAGCTATTTGATGGAGGAAATGGTCCCATGAAGTCAATCCCCCAAACATCAAAGAGTTTAACTTCTATTATGTTTGTCAAAGAAAGCTCAATACCTGTCACATGTCTACATAAAAGCATAACAATCCTTAAACAAAGTTGACCAATAAGGACTGAATTGCAATACCTTAGACGTTATCCTTGTAGGTCCAAAATTACCACCACATGGGGATGAATAACAATGCTTTAGAATTTTATTTGTTTCCTCTATTAGAATGCATCTCCGAATCATAGAATTTGAACACCTTTTGAAGAGCAAGGGATCATCCCATAGATATGATTTATTTTTTTTGATGATATGTCAGGTCTAAGGGTAATAATCCATCTACAAGATAATCACAAAAACTGCAAACCAAGATAAATTATTTTTGATTGCAAAAATAAACTCATTAGGGAAAAATTCTTTAATTGGCCCTTCAAAGATCTCATTTTTTTTCTCTAACATTGATAAGTGATCAACCACCACATTTTCACTTCTCTTCTTATTTTTTATTTCAAGATCAAATTCTTGAAAAAGGAGTATCCACTAGATTAGCCTTGGTTTTGCATATTTTTTAACAAAGATGTGCCTAATAGTAACATGATCAGTATACAGTATCACCTTGGTACATACAAGATAAGAACGAAATTTATCAAATATAAAAACAACGGCTAACAACTCTTTTTCAGTGGTGGTGTAATTTTGTTTGGCATCATCAATTATTCGACTTGCATAGTAAATGGCCATAAAATTTTATCTCTTCTTTGTCCTAACATAGCTCCAACCACATAATCACTAGCATCACACATAAGCTCAAATGGTTGGGCCTAATTCGGTACTCATACTGCAAATGCTCGGGAAGTGCTTCAACTAAGGTGATATTTTTTGTTCCTTAATAGTAGTATCTCCTATTGTTTCCTTGCATTTATCCTTTGTCACCTCCACCTCTCCTAATTTAAGAAAGACAAAGTAATGCATTAAATCCTCATTATCAATATCATGGTCATTACCTTGCATTATGGAATAAACAATGCATTGCTCTAAAGGTATAGTAGGAATTTGTTTGAGAAAATGATCATGCAAGTATGTGGTTCCTCTTGAAACTTCAATCATAGTAAATGTTAAACATTACTTCATCCTCATTAACTTTAGAGTTAATTCACCACGTTGTACATCAATCAAAGCATGCTCGACAGCAAGGAATGGTCGATCAAGAATTAAAGGAATTTCTTGATCTTTCTTCATATCTAACACTACAAAATCTGTGGGAAATATGAATTTTTCCACTTTTATCGATACATCTTCAACAACTCCTCTTGGATAGATGAGACCTACTCACCAATTGCATGGTGATAGTGGATTAACTTCTCCAGTTGCTAATTTCCTAAAAATAAAAAATGGCATCAAACTAATGCTCGCTCCAAGATCACATAATGCTTTATCAAATAAAGATCCACCTATGGTACAAGAAATAGTAAACCTCCCTGGATCCTTCAATTTTTGAGGAAGCTTTTTTTATAAAATGATACTACACTCCTCTGTGAGATTCATAGTTTTAAATTCCATCAATCACCTTTTTCTTGACATTACATCTTTCATAAATTTGGCGTAGTTGGACATTTGCTCAAGAGTACTTGTAAAAGGAATGTTGATATGAATTTCCTTGAAAATTTCTAAAAATTTTGCAAATTATGAATTAATTTTTTTTCTTTTGAAATCTTCATGGAAAAGGATAGGAATATTAAATTTAGTAGAAGTTTCAAAGTTAGGAGTAGATTTTTATTTCTCAGCCCCTATTTGTTCATTTGATTACCTTTCTTCTTCATTTAGTTGTTCCTCTATAGGACTTTAACTTGAAGTGCTTGCCATTAGCTTATCAATGTTAGAACTTTTCATTTTTGGCCCTTTGATTTTGGTTCCACTTCAAAGTTGGATGGCTTTGCAATGCTCCCTTAGATTGATTTTCGTATCACATGAAAAGTTTTCTTTATATTTTTTAGCATTAAATTCAGTAGCAAGCTGTCCAATTTGAGTTTCCATTGATTTCATTTGAACTCCTAAACTTGAAGCTAGTTGTCCTAATTGAGTTTCAATGTTGTCTATCTTTACCTCATCTTTATTCAATCGAGCTCTTGTCTTGCCAACGAAAGTGCTTAGCAAATTCTCCAATGATGCTTTTTTCTTACCTACTTGAGGGTTTGGATTTGGTAGATTGTTATAACCTGGTGAGGGTTGAAGCACATTTTGATTGTTGGTATAGGAAAAAGTCCTATGATTTCTAAGCCCCAAATAGTAGTAGTAGGTAATTAATTTCCCCTGAAATTGAAATTACGATTATTGACAAAGTTTACCTGCTCATTTCTTTTGGTTTCCATAAATGAAGTGCTAGTAGATTCCATGGAATCCATTCCTTGAGAAGCTCCATTAGAAGTCTAAGTTGCAAATTGGTTAGAAAAAGTAGAAACTTATGCAGCTAATTGTGCAAATGAATATACCTCAAGAACACCGACAACCTTTTTAATGGAAGATATCTTGGAAGGCCATTGATAGCTATTAGTAACATCTCCTCAATCAAAATATGAGCTTCATGTATGGTCTTAGATATTAATATCTTACCTACGACCGCATCTATTATGGTTCGAGTTTGCTTATTCAAACTATTTTAGAGGTATTGTACTTGCTGTCAATCCTCACAATCATGTTGAGGACACCTTCTTAGAAAATCCTTAAACCTTTCTCAAGCTTCATATAGTCGCTCAAAATCTTATTAGCAAAATTAAGCTATCTCACTCTTGAGTTGAATTATCTTGCTTAGTGGAAATTACTTAGCAAGAAATTTTTGTGTCAAGTCATTCCAACTCGGCATGCTACTTGGTGCAAAAGATTGTAACCATAACCTAGCTTTGTCCTGAAGTGAGAATGGAAATAAGCAAAGTCTAATAACATCATCAGACACTCCATTCATTTTAACAATGTCACAAATTTTCAAAAATATGGCTAAGTGTGTATTAGGATCCTCCAATATACTTTCTTGAAATTGATTTTTTTGCACCATGCTAATGAGAGATGGTTTAAGCTCAAACTCGTTGGCATTGATCAATTGTCGAGCTATCCCAGAGTAGTTTTGGTTCATGGTTGGTTGAAAATATTCTCAGATAGCTAGTTATGGTGGTGGTTGTTACAATGGAAGGTTGATGTTCACATTAGCATTATTGATGTTATTCGCCATGGCTTGATTGTCAAATCTTTTTGTTGCTTTAATAGCTCAAAGAGTCCGCTCGATTTTTGGATCACAATATCCCAAGTCAAGACTCCTAGACTTATGCATATAAATATGTATAACTCTTTCCGCTTTGATGTTGCCTCGACCAATGATTTTGTAACACCCCCATTACTACAGAACTATATATATAGTATATTTAACATGATAGAGCCTGTGTGCATGCATTATTATTTTTTTTTTTCTGCAACATATTAATAAATAATAAATATTTTCCCACTCACAGACTAATATATATACCTGCAAATGACCCATAACAATCATAATATTTATATACCCGTGTACAGAAAAGTTATAAAAGTAACACATTGTACAAATCCCAAAACGTAATACAATAGACTATAAAATCAAATAAGTTAACAATCAACACAACAGGTCGTCATCCATGTACACTGATCCTCAGAACCTGTAGGACCCCAACAGCTTGCCCAGTAAGTCCATGGTATCAAGTATCACCAGACTCACCTATAATGCATAAACCATATGAGCTAACGCTCAGCAAGTAAAGATTATGCATGTCAAAGAATAATCCACAATATCAAGTCATGCATCTCAAAATGCTATGCCCACAATGCAATTTTATGCATCAAATATTTCTCTCAAAATCATTTCTTTCTTGGGCCCCTGACCAACGCTACTATCCCATACACCGGAAAAGAGCTCTGCACATCGCCATAATCCAATGGCCAATAATCATAAAAGCATGAAAATCCATGCATACTCATACGCATGCAAATCCATGCACGCGAACCTGGAAATCCATGCATAAACCATGCAAATCCATGCATGCTTCGGTGCACTAGTAGTGGTCAGCAAAATATTTTTCTTTCTCACAATCATGCCGTGCAATGCAAGATTTATCACAATGCGCGTATATGATGCATGCACATGCCAATGACAATGCCCATGTATGTATGCTCAATTGAGAGTCCTCTACTATGCACATATGATTTATGATATTACATATAATTCACACATCTACTATGTCTATGCATTGTAGTTGCAAATGAATCTTTACTTACCTTTCACTTGGTTGGTGGCTTAGTCTAAATTTGTTTAGTATTCCTCTCCAACCTTAGATGTAAAATAGCTTGTAATATTACCCAACATCAAGCACCATTCCCAATTTGGCAAGTTGAAAGCACAAAATCTCATACTAGACCTTAAACACCAAGCTATAAGCTAACAATCAAGCTTTCACAAACTAGAACCCAATATAGCCCCTCAAATACCTCAATTCCTCATCTTAAATACATGAAAACATCATGTAATTGAAGTATTATAACTCTAATAGCATCTACCTAATTGTTAACACTCAATAGCAACATGTCTAGGTTGAAACATGCTAAGTGATCAAATGTGGCAGATTCACATTTTCATATTTTCTTGCTGTCAAGTTTAGTTGCATGATAATTTTAACATCCCTAAACATATCCAATCACTCCCAAATTTTTACCACACTTAGATAACATGTATATAAATGTAACCATATCATATAATTGCTAAAAATCACGGATATAGCTTTCCAAGTTCAGCTCTCTTCACGACATAAGAAAGCATGAGGTGGCAAGTAAATGGCAAAATCTGATTTTCTCCCTAATCTTGTGTATCTCACCTATTTTTATTTGGTTGCAACCTATCTTAATCACCATTCATTTCCATAGGTAATCCTATGTCCGTTCATTCGATCTCCAAACCGATTCGCATCCGATTCTTAAAGAATTATCTAGTTTGCATTTCTAAAATCATATGCACATATGGGCCTTGTAATATGACACTTAAATCACATTATCTCATGTCCAATATCCCAAGTATGCTAATTTACAAATA
This sequence comes from Paulownia fortunei, assembly GCA_019321725.1. Taxonomy (NCBI): domain Eukaryota; kingdom Viridiplantae; phylum Streptophyta; class Magnoliopsida; order Lamiales; family Paulowniaceae; genus Paulownia; species Paulownia fortunei. The sequence goes on from CM033112.1 coordinate 10,001,229, forward strand.
TATACTTTTGAAGTAACTTGATCAAATCAAATCAAACCATATAAGCTTACTAGTAACACTTTTAACACTTCCAAAATTATAACCCATATATCCCATCTATATCTAATATTGATCCACCTCATTTTCTTCTTATTTCAATATAAAATCAACTACTTAGATTAGGAAATTCAATAACTAATACCATGCAAGAGCTTCAGAATTAAGTTTAATATTCAAAAATGTCGTATAAAATGAAATAAATTATGCAATGTCAATAGAAATGCAAATAGCATATAAAATTAACACGTAATGCATGAATCATATTTGGCCATGTGAGTAGTAAGAGAATCGGGTATCACATCCTCCCTTCCTTATAAAAATTTCGCCCCCGAAATTTCACTTACCGAAAAAGTTCAGGATTCTTAGTTCTCATTTCATCCTCCATTTCCCAAATAGCTTTTTCTGTTGATTGACTTTTACTCTATACTTTAACTAATGAGATATTCTCATTTTGAAGTTACTTTACATCCCTTACTAGAATCTCTATAGGTCTTTATTCATATCTCCGACCTCAATTTAGTTCTATTGGTCCCTTTTCAATAGATGATATAGATTCATGATATACTTCCTTAAAATGAACACATGAAATACATTGTGAACTCAAGACATTGATGCAAAAAGGTCGAGTTTACAGACAATTTTCTCAATTATCTCAGTAATGCAAAATAAATCAATGTACCTAGGATCAAGTTTGTATGTAACATCCCCAATTTTTTTTTTCCCGAAGCCGCATAATCCATTTCATTGGAGACACTTTCAAAAAAATGGATCCCCTATCATAAATTGCAACGATATTCCTCTTTAATCTACATAACTCTAGGGTCACCTCTAACGTGTTTCCACACATTAGCAATTTGTTCTACCACTTCTATCATTTCCCAAACCATATTCAACCTAAAAGAACACCAATTTCATTTCAATAAAATGATGACCTAAATTTTCTATCATACAATGCCTTTTAGAGAACTATCCCAAGTAGCCTTATCACTGTTGTGATAAGAAATTCCTCCCAAGAAATAATTTTCTCAATTAACATCAATAATCTAATGCACAATCTCTAAGCATATCTTGGAAAGCTTAATTTGTTTGTCCTGGTTGCCCATTGATGCATGGATGATCACAATACTAAAATATAATTTTGTTACCAATACCTGAAGTAAGATCTTCTAGGAAGTAGACAAAGACCTTAAATCTACATCAGAACTAATAAACCATAAAGTCTAACTGCTTCCTATACATTTGTCTTTCCATAGATTTCCATGGAATACCTAAGGTAAATTGAGAAAGAATGAGCATATTCAGATAACCTATGAACAATAACCCAATTCCAATATCATGTACAAAATTTCTGAATGCCTTCCCATTTCCACCTGAAAATAAAAGCAGAACTAAGTCATTCCAACATATGAACTTTTACATATATCCCTTTTTTTGTGGCAAACCAAATATTAACGATATATTCCATAATAGCTCGTCTAGTATCTGATATCTGTACATTTTCTTGAGATCACAAACATCATTCATACCCCTAAATAAAACAAATAAAAAGGTACATGATCATTACGTAAAACTTAGTCTTGTAATTTCGTATCCCTCATTTTCGCACCTCTCTCTTATTAAGTGACTTTTCTACCTTTCATCTTAATCCTAACCTTTCATCGACCTTATTTTGAGCATTTGGAATTGGATCAAACAAAATTAGTCTTACAAAAATATTAATAAATAGATAATTCACCACTTACTCTAATTCATCCTCTATACAACCTTCAACTCCCATAATAGTTTATGATGTAAAATTTCTTTGAATATTAGTCTATTGAGATATTTCATTCCAATGACATCTGTTGTTATATGGATCATACAATATATTCAGTTACTAATAATATATATCCTTTCTTCAGGTTAAACTCCTTTTAAGTATATAGATATTTCAAGTACTTCGGTTTTTTAATGTAACATGTAGTATTACATAAATAATCTAATTAACTCAAAGAGTATCGAGTAATTTTTCTATATTATATCAAACATATACCAAAACACAATGAGATAAACCACTATACACAATAAATAACTTATATCTAAAGTTGGAGTCACTACTGAAGCTCAATTCAATTCTCTTTAAGTAATTATAAATTTCTTATTTCTATCACATTTATTGGTCTTCTCTATTTCAGTACAACCTCAAAGTTTTGAATAGTTACAAGGACACTTGCTTAAAAAATTACTAGTACCAAAATAAATATTGTATTATATAACCGAAAGCTCGCATTTACTAAATTGAACAAATAATTTCTACTTTCTTAAAGTTTGCAAGATCATATTGAAAGGTCAATCATATTTCTCCTCATTATACAATAAAATATCATCAATGAATATCACCCCAAACATACCCATATAGAATCATCAAACTCATTATTCATCAGGTATATCAAAATAATTAGGACATTAGTCAACCCAGTGGCACAACAAGAAATTCATAATTAATTCAAACTTAAAATCATTCCTCAAGATCACAGTAGCTCATCTTAATTTATCAAATAAACCTTATTATGAAAATCTGTACTTATTACAAATTATTACTCAATTCAGTTGCAATAAAAAAAATACATAATCTCAAGATTCATCTTTCTTGTAGGTGAATATGAAGTGGAGATTGTTTAGGAGAATTACTAAACCTTAATGCCTTGCCCAACATTATAACAATATGACTTAAGGTTCATCGAATTCCAATAGGTGTATATGATAAACTAAAAGAGAGATTGAATTTGTTCTTACAACTATATCCAGGATAAAATCAATTGGTTAGTCAATAACATGCCTAGAAACTTCTTTTCAACATGTATCAAGAGATCTAAGATCACACAAATGAATTTTTAGTAAACTTGGCCATTTCTAAAAATTCTAACACAACCTAAAGATCGATAATAACTCTTTCTTACAACTCTCTTACACGGTATAAAATTATAATTTGATAATCTTCTTTATTTTCTACAAATAGTAAACATTTTCCGGCTATGGCCTCCATAAAATTTCTAAATTTTCATCACCTAGAATTTAAAAGACTTAAAAATCCTGAAATAATCCACCATGCATAATTCTCAATAAATCAATCAACACATTAGGTTATATCATAATCCTAGCCAATATAACAAAATTAACCTACAACTCTTAAAATCTATTTAGTTGATCTTGAACCTCCAGAAGGAATTAAAACATTGTAATTGACCTCATATATATATATATATATATATATATATATCAAGTACCCTATCCAGTCTTATTACATACGTAGTAGATAATAGAGAATATGTAGCTCTAAAGATAGAATACCAACCATAAAATTTGTACCTGTTACTACTGATGAGTCTGCCTCAACATTATTTTATACAAAATCTTAAAACACATGGCCAATATTATTCATGAAATACAAAATGAATTATACAACAAATAAAACTTACTAGCATGGTTGTGCTCCACCAGTTTCAAAGGTCATGTACATGGACAGTCTACAGAACCACAAACTGGGCTCTGATACCACTCTGTAACACCCCCATTACTACAGAACTATATATATAGTATAATTTAACATGATAGAGCCTGTGTGCATGCATTATTATTTTTTTTTTCTGCAACATATTAATAAATAATAAATATTTTCCCACTCACAGACTAATATATATACCTGCAAATGACCCACAACAATCATAATATTTATATACCCGTGTACAGAAAAGTTATAAAAGTAACACATTGTACAAATCCCAAAACGTAATACAATAGACTATAAAATCAAATAAGTTAACAATCAACCAACAGGTCGTCATCCATGTACACTGATCCTCAGAACCTGTAGGAACCCCAACAGCTTGCCCAGTAAGTCCATGGTATCAAGTATTACCAGACTCACCTACAATGCATAAACCATATGAGCTAACGCTCAGCAAGTAAAGATTATGCATGTCAAAGAATAATCCACAATATCAAGTCATGCATCTCAAAATGCTATGCCCACAATGCAATTTTATGCATCAAATATTTCTCTCAAAATCATTTCTTTCTTGGGCCCCTGACCAACGCTACTATCCCATACACCGGAAAAGAGCTCTGCACATCGCCATAATCCAATGGCCAATAATCATAAAAGCATGAAAATCCATGCATACTCATACGCATGCAAATCCATGCATGCGAACCTGCAAATCCATCCATAAACCATGCAAATCCATGCATGCTTCGGTGCACTAGTAGTGGTCAGCAAAATATTTTTCTTTCTCACAATCATGCCGTGCAATGCAAGATTTATCACAATGCGCGTATATGATGCATGCACATGCCAATGACAATGCCCATGTATGTATGCTCAATTGAGAGTCCTCTACTATGCACATATGATTTATGATATTACATATAATTCACACATCTACTATGTCTATGCATTGTAGTTGCAAATGAATCTTTACTTACCTTTCACTTGGTTGGTGGCTTAGTCTAAATTTGTTTAGTATTCCTCTCCAACCTTAGATGTAAAATAGCTTGTAATATTACCCAACATCAAGCACCATTCCCAATTTGGCAAGTTGAAAGCACAAAATCTCATACTAGACCTTAAACACCAAGCTATAAGCTAACAATCAAGCTTTCACAAACTAGAACCCAATATAGCCCCTCAAATACCTCAATTCCTCATCTTAAATACATGAAAACATCATGTAATTGAAGTATTATAACTCTAATAGCATCTACCTAATTGTTAACACTCAATAGCAACATGTCTAGGTTGAAACATGCTAAGTGATCAAATGTGGCAGATTCACATTTTCATATTTTCTTGCTGTCAAGTTTAGTTGCATGATAATTTTAACATCCCTAAACATATCCAATCACTCCCAAATTTTTACCACACTTAGATAACATGTATATAAATGTAACCATATCATATAATTGCTAAAAATCATGGATATAGCTTTCCAAGTTCAGCTCTCTTCACGACATACTGAAACAGATTGTTTCCTACCGTGACAGTTTTGCACACTTCATGACATTAATAGTTTTGGCACCATTAAGTATATTCAATCACTCCAATATTTTCACCATACTTAGATAACATATATAATGAGACAACCAGGTCATATTATTACCAAAAATAATGGATTTATCTCCCTTAATTCAGTTTCCTTCACAGCACACCAAAACAGATTTTGCTATTTTGGCAGTTTGAGTGTTTCTCCAATATCATTCTCTATTTCAATTTCCAACTGATAAAACTTCATTCCAATACTTTTAACTCATATATAGTCATGTAAATGGTAATAATTATAGGTTTTATTCAACATACCATACACTTTTGAAGCCTAAAACACAAGAAAAAGTAAGATGACAGTTTCTGCCACAAGTATTTCCTATTAAGTGTTTGTCATCAAAAACCCTTTCTTTGTGCACCAAAGTCTAACTAAAAACTTCCTAACACTTTTATAAGAGATATTGAAAGCTTAATAAACAATAAAACCATTCATAATAATCTGAAAACTAAAGGCAAAACCGTAGATAAGTGTTACCTATGCAGATTTTGAGGTTAACTTGATGGTAATCACTTCTCCTTTGCTTTTCTTGCTTTTATTTCAACTTGGAATCAATTTGGATCACTTGGAGACATTAAGGTGTGTGTTTGGAAGATGAAAATGGCTGAAATGAGGGTCTGGTCGTTGCTTAAGGGTGAAGGGTTTGAGGTGTTAGCTTGAGATGTTAGCTTAAGCTTAATAAGAAAGCATGAGGTGGCAAGTAAATGGCAAAATCTGATTTTCTCCCTTATCTTGCAGCCCTAATCTTGTGTATCTCACCTATTTTTATTTGGTTGCAACCTATCTTAATCACCATTCATTTCCATAGGTAATCCTATGTCCGTTCATTCGATCTCCAAACCGATTCGCATCCGATTCTTAAAGAATTATCTAGTTTGCATTTCTAAAATCATATGCACATATGGGCCTTGTAATATGACACTTAAATCACATTATCTCATGTCCAATATCCCAAGTATGCTAATTTACAAATATATACTTTTGAAGTAACTTGATCAAATCAAATCAAACCGTATAAGCTTACTAGTAACACTTTTAACACTTCCAAAATTATAACCTATATATCCCATCTATATCTAATATTGATCCACCTCATTTTCTTCTTATTTCAATATAAAATCAACTACTTAGATTAGGAAATTCAATAACTAATACCGTGCAAGAGCTTCAGAATTAAGTTTAATATTCAAGAATGTCGTATAAAATGAAATAAATTATGCAATGTCAATAGAAATGCAAATAGCATATAAAATTAACACGTAATGCATGAATCATATTTGGCCATGTGAGTAGTAAGAGACTCGGGTATCACAGATTTCCAAAATCATGGTATCGTAATTTTATGCTTGGATCTTTCGACAAGATCTTGACTTTTTTTGCTTGTGCAATAGCCCCATTGTTCACAATACTTTAGTACTTGATCAACAACGACCAAAATAACATCCAACATTTGGATAAAGTTCCTCATCTAAACAGTCTCTTACGTAGCATCAGATATTGTGATGTATTCAAGCTCAATGCTAGAATCCACAATTTCCCAAGCTTGGAACTCTCTCTAGGTAACCACCCCACCATTTAGGGTGAACATGAATCTAGAAACAGATTTCAACTCATCTACATTGGACTGAAAACATTGATGAAACATCTTAGTTTCTATTCTCTATAACCGTACTCCAAGATGATGTTCTTAGTGCTTCGTAAGTACTTAAAGATCATCTTAATAACTTTCAATACGTTTTACATGAAATAGATTGATATATGCTCATAACACTCAGAGCTTTTATGATTTCACATCTCACAAATAGATTTCATACATTATACTTCCTTTCGTGGATGCATAAAATATGTGAGTGTTTGGGGATATAGACTTCGAAAGAGAAAATCTATATCTCAAAGGCATGAATCTTCTCTTGGATCCCACTCTATGTTAAACCCTTTTAGAATCTATATACATAGATTTAGATAGTCCAAACATCTTTTCAAATCTGTCTCTACAAATCTTGATCCCTAACCTTAAGATACTTCTACCAAATCCCTCAAGGAGAATTTAGTAGATGACAAGTCTCGATTGACTGCAACATTCCTACATCATCCCTAGGAGTAGAATGCCATCAACTTAAAACACAACAAACTTTGCCAAGCTCCCACTAACTTTTTTGTACACATTTGATTCATCTGCATTCCTGATGGAATCAAACCATTTGATTACCTTAGAGAATCAAATGTACCAAATTTAAAAATTTATTTAAGTCTATAAATGGATCTTTGAAGCTTGCAAACCCATTTTCTTGATTCTCTTTTTGGAATTGAAGCCTTCAAGCTATGTCTTATAGGTTACTTCCTCAATTTCTTATTGAGGAAGGTGGTCCTCATATCCACTTATCATTTCTCTATTCACAATACATGATATGGGCATCAAAATCCAAATGGACTTTAACATCACATTTGGTAAAAGGTTTTCTCAACAGTCAATGCTTTGACTTTGAGCGTAACCCTTTGCTACCATTCGTACCATATAGTTCACTACCTTCCCATATTATCCTATTTTATATTTGTAGGCCTAATTATAGCATTGGGAACTATTCTCTTATGTGGGCCCATCAAGGTTAATATTTTATTGGAGTACATGGAGTCCATTTCGGACTATATAGCCTTTTTACATCTTCCTTAATTGATGTCAGTACTCCTTAATTACTTGTGTCAATATCCAAAGGGAGATCCTTCTTGTTGTACTCTAGCAAGAGATTGCACCTCATAGGTGGCATCGAGATCTTTTTGAACCTCCTTGGAGGTTGTGTACTAGAAGTTAGTAGTTTATTTATGTGTCATTGCCTTGAGAGGGAGAATTTGTGGTTTTTAGATTTCAAGCTTTACAACCTTACATTTTCTATCTAATGGAAACTCCTTCTCTAAGAAGGTGGAATTACTCAAAACTAACACCTTTAGTTCTAATAAGTCATACAAATAGTATCTAATGGATTCTTTTTTTGGATATCCTATAAATTTGCGTAAGTTTTTTCTCTTATCCAAGTAACCTCCCACTAGCTGCATCACATAAGCAGGCCCCTTCATACCCTTAAGTATTTATACAAGGGGTCTAGCCACATCATATCCTATATGATGTTTTGGTCCTGACTTGAGTGACATTCTTAATCATTATGAATGTTATCAATCTAAGGTGAATTCCAAGAATGAATGAGAATATAAGTGAAACTCAACATGGTTTTACTTAGCGAGAATTAAATTCTCCATTAGATAATCAATGAACTCATCGCTTTAGTATTTGCTTCCTCGATCACATCCATGGATTAACACTTTTACTTGCTTAATTCTTTGCTTCATGTCAAAATTCTTTAAACCCTTTAAAGAACTTAGAGTAAGGAAGTAAGAATGGTTCGATTGTGCACTAAGACTTAGTAGATTGCATACATCTATTAAATCAAATCTAAAAGCGTGACTTGCTCCATTTGTCCCACAAATGGTGATTTTGATCATTTTCTCTTGGGACAAGATTCACAAGTCAGCATCTCTTGCAAGTCCAAGAGGTCAAGCAATTATGCCATCTTTTGATTTGTTTCTTTAAAGTCATGACCTAATCTAGTCTGTCATAAGTATGAAATATTTTGACTATCTAATTTTATTATTACTTTTGTTGAATATGTAGCATGGAATTTGGGGTTGTATAGATTGTTTGTCAATGTACCGACATAAGTTAAGAACCATGGAACATTTCCATCCTTTATTTTTTTCAATCAGAATTTATTAACAATTGTAAAAAAGACAAATAACTAATACTACCCTAATTCCATTTAGAGCTAATGGAATATTCTTGTAGCCAATAAAACATCACTTTGCTCTATTCCTAAGTTTAAGAATCGTCCTATCTCTCAGTTCCCTTATTCTTATTATACTTTACAACACTTTGCGGATATGGGATCATATTTGGTATCCAATACCCAAGAAGAATTATCAACACTTTTTAATTCAATCAAGACTGATTTAAAATCATTTTTAATTCAATCAAGCAAGTTAATACTTGCACTTCTTTTTTCTTTACCTAGGCTAACTGTAATGGTGATAAACATGGATTATTTTGGATAGATTGGGCCAGTGAATTTACTTGTATGTCTAGATTAACCTAAGTGGAATCTATAGCAATGATAATTATCCTAAGTGAGGGATAAAAATAAGCATTCATTCAATTAATATCCATTCACTATTTGGTCTTCAATCATAAATGTCTCCCACCATTTTTTTTTAATTCCATCACCCTTTTGATAGAACTTCAGGAAATCTAATTTTCTAGTGGCCTTGAAGTCTATAAATGCACCTTGTAAGGGACGATTTTAGAGAGTTTTAGAAGCTGGAAAAATCATCACCCGAGTATAAAAAATTTACACACCTCCTTCTCCAAAATTTCTCTCTATTTTTAGTTTTATCAATTGGTTCCAAACCTTTTGATATTTGATTAATTTTCTTATCAACCAACTGATATTGAAATTAATGAACACTCCTAAATTCTAAATTAGAAACAAGTATTCTATATCCTCCAGCAAGTTTGTGGAATTGTGATCTTGCTCGTCGTGTGGATACTGTCAGAGGAAAAAAGTGTGGATATAGGTATATTATGATCTTAGGCCATGACTTTAATCATTCAAATCTGCATCATTAACTAGAGTGCTTGATATAGGTATATTCGTGAACACCCTTTTCTTTTCATCAAATAAAATATTCGGGTGTAAATAGATTAACTACATCGAATCCAACACTAGATGTATAAATTGCTAATGCAAGTATTTTAAAATTTCAATTTTTTGTTTCACATAGTCCCATGATTTTGCGAACCCAACAATGTATCACTGCAAGATGAGTTTAACTGGTTTTCTCTTTGACTTTATGGCTATGCTCTGGAAATGGTGGCACAACTATTAAATAGAGCTTCATCTCAGTCGATGCCTAAAATACCGTATGAGATGTGGTGTAGTAAGACCACGTCTTACAAATACTTTAAGGTATAGGGTTGCCCTGCTTATGTGGAGGAGCAAATGGGAGATAAGTTGGATATGAGATCCATTTATATAAGTTTTTTGGGTATCCAAAGGAATTTGTTGGATACTATTTCTTCAATCTCTTAGAACAAAAGGTGTTTGTCTCAAGAATATCACCTTCCTAGATAAGGAGTTTTTGTTGGATAAAAATACAAGATTATAGAGCTTGAAGAAATTCAAGATCCCTAAAATGTCCCACAAAGAAGGAATGGTTTCTAAACCACCTAAAACTAACACTTCAAACACAACACCTGCTAGAAGATCTGAAATGATCTCAAAGTAACCTGAGAGATGGCTTCTTGTTAGAGAACAACAAGGAGAAGCTTTCTTTCGATAGTGGTCTATGGAACTATGGAGACGCAATTTAACGTTGATTCTGGGAGTCATCAATAGATAACACAATTAGAGATAGACTGTAGGTACTCCAATAAGGTATAAACTTTGGCGGACCTACCACAAGATTAGTACCTATTGGCTGCAAATGGGTCAACAAGTGGAAGCATGGAGTAGAATAAAATGTAGTGACTATAAGGCAAGACTTGTCGCAAATGGTTATACTCAAAGGCAAGGGTTTCACTATAAGGAAACCTTCTCACCAATGGCAAAAATGAAATCTATTCAGATTTCACTAGTCATATCTACATTTTATGACTATAAGATATGGAAAATAGATATGAAGATTGCTTTCCTCAATGGGAAAATTAAGGAAGAGATCTATATGTAGTAGCCTGAGGGCTTCATATTCAAATAAAAAGAGCAAGACATTTGCAAGCTTCAGAGGTCCATCTATAGACTCAAACAAACTTCCCAAAGCTAGAATATTTGATTCGATGAGGTAATTAAATCGTTTAGTTTACTTAAGAATTCTTTGAACCTTTTATGTATAAGAAGGTTAGTGGGAGTGCAGTGATGTTTATTGTCCTATATGTTAACAATAACCTACTTATTAGGAAAGATGTTCGGATGTTGCAGTCACAATGGCTTAGTTTTCTAAGTAATTCTCTATTAAGGATTTTGGATATGCATCTTACATTTTTAGGGATTAACATCTATAGAGATAGATCTAAGAGAATGATCAAACTATCTCAATCCGTGTATATATATAAGATGCTAAAGAGGTTTAGCATGGAGATATATAAGAGAAGGTTCTTTTTTATGAGTTAAGGTATTTCTTTCTCGAAGTCCAAACTCTTAAGGTATTTCTGCGATAGGAAGCATTGTTGGGTTCCATTAATCACGTGGTGTGCGTAGCAAAAATTTAAAATTTTAAAACAAAACATGTTATATCAAATACGATAACACCCCCGATTTGATGTGATGATCAATTTCGCATTTTCATTTGTCTAAACAAAAATAATGAAGACTTTTTAATTTATACCTCTATATACTCTGATTGTAGAAGAGGTAGAAGCAATCAATTGCTAGCCATTTATGCTGAAACTAGTTAATAGGGATCCAAGTATTTTCCTCTATCAATGTCCACACTTCAGGCAAGAGCACAGAATTAGAATCTCAGTACCGATTTTAATTCTTTTACTAATCTAGTTTTTTGAGTGTTTTTGAGTGAGTATTAATTCTTAAATCAACTGGTGGTAATAAGAATTGAATACTTTTGTTCAATCAAAAGAAGGAACCCTTAATTAGAGGAAGAATAGGGAAGAAGAAATTAGCAGGAAATATTCTCTTTCTTTTTCTTGTCAATAGGCTCTTTAAAATTTTCGGCCCCTTTTCTTTTATAGTAGTGGCCAAAAATTCTAAGAGTCCAACTCTTGGAATTTTTGGCCCCTTTATTATTGGTTAGAGGATTTTTAGTTAATCACAATGTTGAGTTCGCTTGATCACAGGGTATGCGCAGTGGAAAAATAAAAATTTTAAAAAATTCATGCAAGGACAATTATAGCATCACCCTTGATCTTGCAATTTCCAATCATTTTACACAATTAAAATAGTTTCGATTTATACCGTCTACGCACTCCAACTAATGTAGGGTTTAGAGCAATTGATTGCTAGCCCTTTTCTAAATACTAGTTCACAGGGGATCCAAGTGTCTCTCCTCCACACTTTGAGCAAGAACATGAAATCATAATTTTGCTAGCAATTCTAATTCCTTTACTAACCTAATTTTGGAGTGTGTTTTTGGACAATATTAATTATCAATATCAACTAGTAATAAAAGCATTAATATTTTTGACAAATGATGGAATTCTTTTTGGTGTTGTTGTGTGAAAAAGATGGAGAAGAGAAAACCTTTCTCTTTCTCTTGATGATGGCCGAAAATTAGAAGAATTAATCCTCAAATTTTTGGTCCCTAATTTACAATGAGGTGGCCAAATATCCAAGAGTCCAGCTCTTGGAATTTTCACCCACTCATCTCATTGGTTGGAGGATTTTTTAGGGATGATCTCAAGATCTCCCAAAAATCTCCAACCCTAGCTCGTGTATCTTCCAACGATACGTGGAGATATTTTCAAGAATATCAAATTCTTTGGACTCCATTTTCTTCTAACAACTCTTGTGGGCCTCTCTAAATGCGTCATTTGAATTAGGTTTGAACTCTTAATTAAATTCATCAATTAATCTAAATAATTAATTAAACCTAAGTTCAATTAATTAATTCCATCTAGGCCACCTAATCAAATTAAGTCCAATTAAATAATTTAATTATTTAATTGAGTAAATTAATTTATGATCTACATAATTAATTGATCCAATCAAATAATTGCACTACTCCAATTGAGATTTCGAATCTTATTAGGTCCAATTAATAATTCAATTATTTAATTGAGTAATTAATTCAACTCCTTGAATTAATTTAAGCCCTAATTAATTAACCTCCATTAATTAATTGAATCCAACTCCTTGATTAATTCCTAAATTAGAAATGTTCCATTCCAAATTATGTGTGACCCTTTAAGTTCACAAAAACCTAGCAGTGGGCTTGCAATATTTGCAACTTATGAATAACAACTATTTTCATTAATTAATGCAATTAATTCGCTTGGAATTAACTTCTTAATTCCAAGAACCTCACAAGTTATGGAAAACACCTAGTAAGTGTATCATGACTACCTAGTCCTAGGTAAATTAGCGAGTGAACCTACTTCAATTACGAGTGCCATACACATATGGTCCTTCCATCAACTAATCTCCCAATTGAATCTAAGGTATGGATTATAAGTCAAAAGCCTAAATGACTTAATAACTATGATTCAATTTCAAGTTAAAATGACTCATGATAAATCGTTAGAAAATTCCCCTCTAACATTCATTTTACTTTGGCCAAGGACTTCTGAGTCATGAATTATGAAAACATAGGAGATTCACTTGTTCTTTCATACAAGTGATGGATCCTTTGTTGGCTACTAATTAACCTCTATACATGTCAATGCAATATCCAACGTACCCTTTTTGTGATTGTCTGACAATCAAAAGATACGTCAAGATGGAACACGACATGCACAAGGCTACCATGGTGCCTCAAGTCTAAGAACTAGTTATGTACTATTGTCACATTGAAATTCTTATTTCGACAGACAACATCTCCAACAAAGAATTTCTAAGGGGCCTATTCAGTATACTTGTTTTCTAACAAGCACCTGCATATATGCACTAGCATTACTACACCGATATCATGGAGCAAGACATCATCCTCATGCGAACATGCATCATATGTGCGAGTCTATTGGGCTATTCGATGTCCCATCTCAAAAAGCCCTCGACTCAAAACTATTTTAAGATCAAAGTCTTAGAGGTATGCTCCATGATCGCCATCAAATGTATGATCATGCCCCGTAACTAAATTTGGTCCAGAGACTTTATCTAATTAATAAAAGTAATTAAAGATAAAGAAAATTACCTATTTTACTAATATGATTTGAAAAAGATCATTTTAAAAATACAAGAGTATAAAAGATGCCAATCTAATTGGTGCTCTGGGCACTACTCTAACACACATGATCTCCCAAAAATCTCAACTCTATCTCCGAAGATATCACATGTCCTCTTGTATCTTCCCAAGATACTTAGAGATATTATATCTAATCATATTAGATAATTACAAGAATATCTAATTCTTAGTCTTTTATCTTCTTCCAACAACTCTGTGGGCCTCTCCTAATTGGCGGCCTCTCCTAATGGGCGACTGTGGATTAGGCTTGAATTTTTAATTAAATTCAATTAATCCAATTAATTAATTGAACCTTGATTAAATTAATAGATTATTAACTGATTCTAATCAATTAATTTAATTTCATCAAGCCCACCTAATCATATTAGGCCCAATTGAATGATTTATTTAATTAATTGAGTAAATTAAATTAATTTATAGCTAACTTTATTAATTGATCTAATTAATTAATAATTTCACTCCAATTGAGCTCCTTGATCTTATTAGGTCTAATTAAATAATCTAATTATTTAATTGAATAATTAATTAAATTTCTTGAATTAAATTAAGTCCCTAATTAATTATTTGGATTCAAATCCTTGAATTAATTTCTAGATTAGAAATGCTCCACCCCAAATTATATGTGACTCTTTAGGTTCACAACTAAACTAGTAGTGGACTTGCAATATTTGCAACTTATGAATAACAATTATCCTGATTAATATATCTAATTAATTTCTTAATTTCAAGAACCACACAAGTCATGGAAAATATTTAACAAGTATATCACACTATCTAGTCTTAGGTGAAATAGCGAGCGAACCTATTTCAATTACGAGTACCATACACGTAAGGTCATTCCATCAACTAATCTTCCGATTAATTCTAGGTTATGCATTATAAGTCAAAACCTTAAATGACTCAATAACTATGATTTCATTTCAAGTTGCAATGACTCATGATGAATTGCTAGAAAATCCCTTCTAACATTCATCATGCCTTGGCCAAGGGCTTCTAAGTCATTAACTATGAAAAATATAGGAGATTCACTTATTCTAGTAGACAAGTGATGATTCTTTTTTGGTCACTTATTAATCTCCATACATGCCAATCCAACATCTAATATATTCCCTATGTGATTGTCAATCAGAAAATACAACAAAATAGAACACGATGTGCATAAGGCTACCATGGTGACAGATAGCGTCTCCAACTAAGAATTTCTGGTGGGCTTGTACTTATTTTTAACAAGCACCCGCATACATGCACTAGCGTCACTATGCTGATGCCTATGGAGTGAGACATCTTTCTCATGCGAGCATGGAAGGTATACGCGAGTCTTATTGAACTATTCAATATTCTATCTCAAAAAGCCCTCGACCCAAAACTAATTTAAAATAAAAATCTTATAGGCATATTCTATGATCATCATCAGATGCCCAACCATGCCTCATCGGTGTAGATGTAGGATACCTATCCAGAAGTTTTCACAACTCCAGATGTTTTTTGGGATGCCGCTAATAACCAACCCCATTTACTTCGTAATTTAGACAAAAATGGAATTGTGATGTTGGGATCTTGGGTAGAGACGAGTGATATTTTAGTAGGTAAATTAATGCCCCAAATGGTGAAAGAATTATCGTATGCCCCCGAAGATAGATTGTTACGAGCTATACTTGGCATTCAGGTATCTACTTCAAAAGAAACTTGTTTAAAACTACCCATAGGTGGTAGGGGTAGGGTTATTAATGTAAGGTGGATCCAGAAAATGGGATGCTCTAGTTATAATCCAGAAATAATTCATGTATATATTTCACAAAAACGTGAAATCAAAGTAGGCGATAAAGTAGTTCGAAGATACAGAAATAAAGGTATCATTTCAAAAAAATTGCCTAGATAATATATGCTTTATCTGCAAGATGGAAGACCTGTTGATATGGTCTTCAACCCATTAGGAGTACTTTCATGAATGAATGTAGGACAGATATTGAAGTTTGCCCTCGACACCCTTTACTAGTTCATAGAATAGGGAAAAAAGGTTCTCTATAGATTTTATACCTATGGGATAGGGATAGAGGAAGAGGAAAAAACCAAAGATTTCATATAGTACTTTTAACCTACCGTACTCCAGCTTGGTAGTTTCCATCGCCTGTCCGAATAGCTAAGTTTGGTTTAGGAACTTCATCTAATTACTATGTCCAAAGTTAGGTTTAGTACATTATGTTATGCATAAGTTTGAAGTCGCATATGCTCAAAATGTCACGACCAGATATCAGGTCAATCTAGGAGAATAATACTAAAAAATCATAAAGATGATCCTTAAGCACTTAAGAAAGACTAATAATGTAATGCTCAATTCTCTCCTATATAGCCAATAATAAGCATCTTGCATGAATATGCATCTAATCAATGTGTATTATTGAATTATGGCATACAAATAACATGATTGCACAAACTTGAATAATTGTTATTATATGCTCTAGTTATGCTTTAACATGCATTAGTACATGAAATATGAGATCAAACTTTTGTTTCTTGATTTAACATATTCCTTAAGTGCCTTTTGTAGTGAAAAGCTCGGTATCTCGGTTAAGGAAGATTGATATATTGAATGGCCATGAAATAAATTATTCGTATTGCTCCATACTTGATACATTCTAAAGTGATTATTTGCCTAAATATTTGTTTTAAATATGTTACATTTGGCTAAGAACTAAAAGTATGCAAAATGGTGCAATTTGATTGGTTGGTTGACTGGGTTGCATGAAATCATTTTAAACCGCATTGCACTTGATTATAACACCAAAACATCAATTTTTGTCATCTCCTTAGCCCATGAATGTGGCTTTTGGTATGAGAAGACATCAAGCATGATTCAACCAATCATCACCCTCTACTTACCTCCCATTGAAAGGTTAAAGAAATCATTTTCATCCATATTTATTATGGAAGCACCTCAAAAATGACCAGACTTTATTCTCCTAAGTTTCTCCCAAATTTATACACTCTCATACTCACAAAAATTGAATTCAATCCATAGGAATTCATAGAACACAAACTAGAACAAGTTCCTCCATTTTTAAGCTTGAAAACCATTGATTTTGAAGCTTAATTCCAACTTAATCAAGGTATATTCTTTTTCAATGTTTCTTAGGATGAATTTGTAGTATCTTGGATGGTTACATGTTTTAGTATGTTTTTGTATGATTGAAAACTTAAGTAAGTTACACTTGAAGCCAAAACCAAGCTAGTTAAGCTAGTTTTTAGCAAAATTGATAGTCTTGTGAAATATGCATAATTTACTTATTTCTAGTAATCTTGTAATTATTATATTGTGTTTGGAAGTTCCTTTGAATGATTGAAAATAATAGCAATTAGTTTTCTTAATTGAAGGGTACAATCAATTTAAGTTAGAACTAAATTTACATCATGTTAATTTGGATTGTGTGCATGTTTTAGGGGCTGCCCTAATAATTATATTTGAATTATTAGTTATTTATTGGCTGCCCAAATATTTAATGTCTTGAATTAGTAGTAAAATATGGAGTACGCATTGTTTTTAAGGTTATGTAATTGATATAAAATTATTTACAAAATATTGAAAAGTGTATATGAAGTTTAACTAGAATAAACTAAATGATTTATAAAAAGGATATTAAATGGTACATGATTTGATTATGTTAGGCCTTTAACACATCCTATCTTCCAAAGAGATTGGTCTTTTTACTAGCCACAAAGTAGACTTGAGGTAAGTTGAAGTTTTCATTCGATGTATCACAAAAATCATATAATTTTTGTTCATGTTTTAATGTGATTATTATTGTTTGTCAAATGATGTAATGTTTGATGCATTATGGTTTATGAAACATGACACTATTAAGAATATAATGAGGTTTTTAAAAAGAAAGTATGGTACTTGATTGATGGTTAGGTAGATAAGGGATGTGGGAGGGATCGGCGGACCCAACAAAAGGTGGAAAATACTTGAGGTTGAAAAACTGGTATAGGAAAGTCACAATGAATGAGATAGAATACGACTAATACCTGAGGTTGAAAGACCAAGTATGGAAACCCCGTATTAGTCTCTTATTGGCCAATCATTATGAATAGGTTTCGAAAACCACGGTCTATCGCTATTAGTTAGGTACCACACTTCAAGGGCTCTAAAGAATGATTTATGAATGAAAGTTATTAAATAGAATAATGCATTTAATGATTTATGAGATGTGTATATATATTATTTGTTATTGCATCAGTTTCATCTTACTGAGCCTTTAGCTCATTAGATTCATGTGATGCAGGTGGAAATGTACAGGTTTAGAGGTTGACTAAGTCTCTAGAACGGCCGGATAGAGATTTGTTCATATGCCATGCTTTGAAGTGTTTTGTAGTTTATTTTGAAAACTCTGTTTTGTTTTTAAATAAGTCGCTCTGTTATGGTTTTGTAAACAGTTGTATTCATTTTTAATATATGTATATGGTGTGTTTAAAAGGATTCAAGTTTTTTCTCTTATAGCTAAAAATGAGAACTTTTAACCATAACTCTAATATTGATGAAAAATTAACATTTCTTGACTTAACTGTATCAGCTTGTTTAGGCTCTGCAGTTAGGTTAAGGGGTACTACAAATGATGTCTTCTTGGTCTATGGAGAATTGAAAGAAGAAGGATTCATTGATTTGTGGTATCAGAGCAGAGGTTTAGTGTTTCCTGTAGACAGAAGAAGGCATATGAACACATCCTAGTTGGGAAACTCGATCAATTACTTGTTTATTTCCTTTATATTTATTTGATTATATTTCATTCCATGTTATTAACATGATTATGCATTTATTATTGGCTAATGAATGGAATGAGATTGGGTAATGCATATCAGGTCATGGCCCCAAAAAGAGAGACAGTGGATGATGATGAGGGTAATCATAGTGTGGTGGACAACTCATGTTCTTACCATTCCAACTGGTATTGGTGGATTCGTGGTGTATAGCGACGCTTCAAAAAATGGTTTGGGTGCTGTTTTGATGCAAAATGGAAAGGTTATTGCCTATGCTTCAAGGCAATTGAAGGAATATGAAAAGAATTATCCAACCCATGATTTGGAACTTGATGTTGTGGTTTTTGCCTTGAAAATTTGGAGATATTATTTGTATGGTGAGAATGTGAGATATACACAGATCATAAGAGTTTGAAGTACTTCTTTATCCAAAAAGAGTTGAATATGAGACAAAGAAGATGGTTAGAACTTGTGAAGGATTATGATTGTGTGATTAACTATTATCTTGGTAAAACGAATGTGGTTGAAGATGCATTGAGCAGAAAATCCACGTCTTCTCTTTTTGTTATACAAAAGTCAATATTACTGGATTTGCAGAGATTAGAGCTTGAAATTATACCTAAAGGGAAAAAGTGTTTCATTCAGTACAGCATTTCATCCACAAAGTGACAGACAATCAGAGAGGGTTATTCAGATATTAGAGGATATGTTAAGAGCTTGTGTGCTAGATTTTCAAGGGAGTTGGGATGCAAAGCTTCCATTAGTGGAGTTTACTTATAATAATAGCTACCAATCAACAATTGGAATCGCGCCTTATGAAGCATTGTATGGAAGGAAATATAGATCTCCAGTTTATTGGGATGAAGTTGGAGAACGAAGCCTACTTGGTCCAGAAATAGTTCAACATACCACTAAGATAGTGGAGAAGATACAAGAGAGAATAAAGATTGCGCAGAGTAGATAGAAAAGTTATGCAGATAAACGGAGAAAAGATCTAGAGTTTGCCATTGGGGGTCATGGGTTCTCAAAGTAACTCCCATGAAATGTGTAATGAGATTTGGAAAGAAAGAAAAACTCAACCCAATGTATGTCGGCCCATTCGAGATTCTAGAAAGAGTTGGTGATAAAGCTTATAGAGTGGCCTTACCTCCATCATTATCTAGTGTTCACAATGTTTTCCATGTGTCTTTGTTGAAAAAGTACACTTCAAACCCTTCTCATGTATTGAGTTATGAACCGTTGGAACTGACTCCTAATTTAACTTATGAAGAGAAACCAATGCAAATTTTAGATCAAAAGGAAAAAGAGTTGAGAAGGAAAAAGATTCGACTTGTTAAAGTATTGTGGAGGAATCATTCTATAGAAGAGGCCACGTGGGAAAGAGAAGAAGAAATGCAGAGCAAGTATCCAGAATTATATGGTACGTCAAATTTTGAGGATGAATTTTTTATAAGGAAGGAAGGATTGTAATGCCCAATTCTCTCCTACATAGCCAATAATAAGCATCTTACATGAATATGTATCTAATCAATGTGTATTATTGAATTATGGCACACAAATAGCATGATTGCACGAACTTGAATAATTGTTATTATATGCTCTAGTTATGCTTTAACATGAATTAGTACATGAAATATGATATCAAACTTTTGTTTCTTGATTTAACATATTCCTTAAGTGCCTTTTTGTAGTGAAAAGCTCGGTATCTCGATTAAGGAAGATTGATATGTTGAATAGCCATGAAATGAATTATTCATATTGCTCCATACTTGTTATATTCCAAAGTGATTATTTGCCTAAATATTTGCTTTAAATATATTACATTTGGCCAAGAACAAAAAGTATGCAAAATGGTGCAATTTGATTGGTTGGTTGACTAGGTTGCATGAAATCATTTTAAACCACATTGCACTTGACTATAACACTAAAGCATCAATTTTTGTCATTTTCTTGGCCCATGAATGTGGCTTTTGGCATGAGACGACACCAAGCATGATGCAACCAATTATCACCCATTACATGTTTTATTATGTTTTTGTATGATTGAAAACTTAAGTAAGTTACACCTGAACCCAAAACCAAGCTAGTTAAGCTAGTTTTCAGCAAAATTGATAGTCTTGTGAAATATGTTTAATTACTTATTTCTATTAATCTTGTAATGCTTATATTGTGGTTGGAAGTTTCTTTGAATGATTGAAAACAATAGCAATTAGTTTGCTTAATTGAATGGTACAATCAATTTAAGTTAAAATCGAATTTACGTCATGTTAATTTGGATTGTGTGTATGTTTTAGGGGCTGCCCTAATAATTATATTTGAATTATTAGTTATTTAATAGTTGCCCTAATGTCTAATGTATTGAATTAGTAGTAAAATATAGAGTATGCATTGCTTTTAAGGTTATGTAATTGATATGGAATTATTTATAAAAGATTGAAAAGTGTATATGAACTTTAACTAGAATAGACTAAATGATTTATAAAAAGGATATTAAATGGTACATGATTTGATTATGTTAGGCCTTTAGCACATCCTATCTTCCAAAGAGATTGGTTTTTTCACTTGCCACAAAGTGGACTTGAGGTAAGTTGAATCTTTCATTCGCTGTATCACAAGAATCATATAATGTTTGTTCATGTTTTAATGTGATTGTTATTGTTTGTCAAATGATGTAATGTTTGATGCATTATGGTTTATGAAGCATGACACTATTAAGAATATAATGAGTTTTTGAAAAGGAAGTATGGTACTTGATTGATGGTCGGGTAGTGTAACACCCCCATTACTACAAAACTATATATATAGTATAATTTAACATGATAGAGCCTGTGTGCATGCATTATTATTTTTTTTTTCTGCAAAATATTAATAAATAATAAATATTTTCCCACTCACAGACTAATATATATACATGCAGAGGACCCATAACAATCATAATATTTATATACCCATGTACAGAAAAGTTATAAAAGTAACACATTGTACAAATCCCAAAACCTAATACAATAGACTACAAAATCAAATAAGTTAACAATCAACCCAACAGGTCGTCATCTATGTACACTGATCCTCAGAACCTGCAGGAACCCCAACAGCTTGCCAATAAGTCCATGGTATCAACTATCACCAGATTCACCTACAATGCATAAACTATATGAGCTAACACTCAGCAAGTAATGATTATGCATGTCAAAGAATAATTCACAATATCAATTCATGCATCTCAACATGCTATGCCCACAATGCAATTTTATGCATCAAAATATTTCTCTCAAAATTATTTCTTTCTTGGGCCCCTACCAACGCTACTATCCCATGCACCGGAAAAGAGCTCTGTACATCGCCATAATCCAATGGCCAATAATCATAAAAGCATGCAAATCCATGCACACTCATACGCATGCAAATCCATGCATGCGAACCTGCAAATCCATGCATAAACCATGCAAATCCATGCATGCTTCGGTGCACTAGTAGTGGTCAGTAAAACATTTTTCTTTCTCAGAATCATGCCGTGCAATGCACGATTTATCACAATGCTTGTATATGATGTATGCACGTGCCAATGACCATGTATGTATGCTCAATGGACATGAATGACAGTAATGCATGCCCTCTGCTACGCACATATGATCAATGGTATTACATATAAATCACACATTTACTATGTCTATGCATTGTAGTTGCACATGAATCTTTACTTACCTTTGATCGATTGTGTGTTACTTCTAGGTTTCTTAAGTATTACTCCCCAACCCTAGATGTGAAACAATCTGTAAAAATACAAGATATCAATCACCACCTCAATTAACAAGTTCATTATACCTAATGTAGTATAAAGATCTTGAATCTCAATTTAACTAAACAACCTTACCACTTAGAAACTATAACCGAATACAACCTTCTACGTACCTTTGTTCCATATCTTAAATGTATACTAACCTCACTTAATTGATGTATTATAACTCTTACAACATTTCCCTAAATGTTAGGGATCAAATGCACCACATCTATGCTGGAACATGTTAATGAACCAAATGGGACAGATTCACCACTTCACATTTTCTTGCTGCCACATTAATTTGCATGATGATTTTGATATTCATTCACACTCCACAATTTTTATCACACTTATATAACATCAAAAACAATGTAACCATGTCATTTAATGGCTAAAACTCACGGATATAGCTTCCCAAGTTCAGCTCCTTTCACAGCATACTGAAACAGATTTTTCCACCATG
This sequence comes from Paulownia fortunei, assembly GCA_019321725.1. Lineage (NCBI taxonomy): Eukaryota > Viridiplantae > Streptophyta > Magnoliopsida > Lamiales > Paulowniaceae > Paulownia > Paulownia fortunei. Next base: position 10,024,297 of record CM033112.1, read on the forward strand.
ACAGTTTTACGCACTTCATGACATTAATGGTTTTGGCACCATTAAGTATATTCAATCACTCCCAAATTTTCACCACACTTATATAACATATAAAAAGAGACAACCAGGTTATATCCTTTCCAAAACTAATGGATTTAACACTGTAAAACAAGTCCACTTCACATAGGACAGAATCTGAATTTCGATGGTGATAGTTTTGAGCATCTCTTCAATATCATGCCCTATTTCAATTTCTAACCGATGAAAATTTATTCAAATACTCTTAACCCATATATAAACATGTATATGATGATAATTACAGGTTTATTCAACATACCATACACTTTTGAAGCCTAAAATACAAGAAAACAGTAAGGTGACAGTTTCTGCCACAAGTATTTCCTATTAAGTGTTTGTCATCAAAAACCCTTTCTTTGTGCACCAAAGTCTAACTAAAAACTTCCTAACACTTTATAAGAGATATTGAAAGCTTATTAAATAATAAAACCATTCAGAATAATCTGAAAACCAAGGCAAAACCATAGATAAGTGTTACCTATGCAGATTTTGAGGTTAAACTTGATGGTAATCACTTCTCCTTTGCTTTTCTTGCTTTTATTTCAACTTGGAATCAATTTGGAGCACTTGGATACCTTAAGGTGTGTGTTTGGAAGATGAAAATGGCTGAAATCAAGGTCTGGTCATGGCTTAAGGGTGAAGGGTTTGAGGTGTTAGCTTGAGATGTTAGCTTAAGCTTAATAAGAAAGCATGAGGTGGCAAAGCTTGAGGTGGCATGTAAATAATCTGATTTTCTCTCTTATCTTGCAGCCCTAATCTTGTGTGTCTCACATATTCTTATTTGGTTGCAACCTATCTTAGTCACCATTCATTCCCATAGGTAATTCCTATGTCCGTTCATTCGATCTCCAAACCGATTGACATCCGATTCTTAAATGATTGTCTAGTTTTATTTCTAAAATCATATGCACATATGGACCTTGTATTATGACACTTAAATCACATTATATCATGTTCAATATCCCAAGTATGTTAATCCATGGATGTATACTTTTAAAACACATCGATCTAATTAAATCGAATCATATAAACTTACTAGTAACACCTTTAACACTTCCAAAATTATAACATATAACCTATGAATATCCAATATATCGACCAATCTATTCTTTTTCTTATTTAAATATAGAATTTTCTAATTAGGTTATAAGATCTCAACCACTTATATCATGTGATAGCATTAGAGGTCTAACGATTAAGAATGCTATATAAGATGCCATATAAATGTTAATGCAAATTAGCATATAAGTAGCATGTAATGCATGAATCACATTGGCCAAGTGAGTTGTGAGAGGTTTGGGTATCACATCCTCCTCCTTATAAAAATTTCATCCCCGAAATTTTACTTACCGAAATAGTTCAGGATTCTTAGTTCTCATTTCATCCTCCATTTCCCAAATAGCTTCTTCTGTTGATTGACTTTTACTCTGTACTTTAACTAATGAGATATTCTTATTTTGAAGTTACTTTACATCCCTTACTAGAATCTCTATAGGTCTTTATTCATATCTCCGACCTCAATTTAGTTCTATTGGTCCCTTTTCAATAGATGATATAAATTCATGATATACTTCCTTAAAATGAACACATGAAACACATTGTGAACTCAAGACATTGATGCAAAAAGGTCGAGTTTACAGAAAATATTCTCAATTATCTCAGTAATGCAAAATAAATCAATGTACCTAGGATCAAGTTTGTATGTAACATCCCAAAAAAAAAATTTTTGCCCAAGCCGCTTAATCCATTTCATTGGAGACACCTTCAAAAAATTGATCCCCTATCATAAATTACAACGATATTCCTCTTTAATCTGCATAACTCTAGGGTCACCTCTAACGAGTTTCCACACATTAACAATTTGTTCTACCACTTTTATCATTTCCCAAACCATATTCAACCTAAAAGAACACCAATTTCATTTCAATAAAATGATGACCTAAATTTTCTATCATACAATGCCTCATAGAGAACTATCCCAAGTAGCCTTATCACTGTTGTGATAAGAAATTCCTCCCCAGAAATAATTTTCTCAATTGACATCAATAATCTAATGCACAATCTCTAAGCATATCTTGCAAAGCCTAATTTGTTTGTCTTGGTTGCCCATTGATGCATGGATGATCACAATACTAAAATATAATTTTGTTACCAATACCTGAAGTAAGATCTTCTAGGAAGTAGACAAAGACCTTAAATCTACATCAGAACTAATAAACCATAAAGTGTAATTGCTTCATATACATTTGTCTTTCCATAGATTTCCATGGAATACCTAAGGTAAATTGAGAAAGAATGAGCATATTCAGATAACCTATGAACAATAACCCAATTCCATTATCATGTACAAAATTTCTGAATGCCTTCCTATTTCCACCTGAAAATAAAAGCAGAACTAAGTCATTCCAACATATGAACTTTTACATATATCCCTTTTTTTGTGGCAAACCAAATATTAACAATATATTCCATAATAGATCGTCTAGTATCCGATATCTGTACATTTTCTTGAGATCACAAACATCATTCATACCACTAAATAAAATAAATAAAAAGGTACATGATCATTACCTAAAACTTAGTCTTGTAATTTCGTATCCCTCATTTTCGCACCTCTCTCTTATTAAGTGATTATAATCACTTATCACAAAAATCTATTTAAGTGACTTTTCTACCTTTCATCTTAATCCTAACCTTTCATCGACCTTATTTTGAGCATTTGGAATTCAATCAAACAAAATTAGTCTTACCAAAATATTAATAAATAGATAATTCACCACTTACTCTAATTCATCCTCTATACAACCTTCAACTCCATAATAGTTTATGATGTAAAATTTCTTTGAATATTAGTCTATTGAGATATTTCATTCCAATGACATCTGTTGTTATATGGATCATACAATATATTCAGTTACTAATAATATATATCATTTCTTCTTCGGTTAAACTCCTTTTAAGTATATAGATATTTCAAGTACTTCGATTTTGTAATGTAACATGTAGTATTACATAAATAATCTAATTAACTCAAAAAGTATCGAGTAATTTTTCTATATTATATCAAACATATACCAAAACACAATAAGATAAACCACTATATACACAATAAATAGTTTATATCTAAAGTTGGAGTCACTACTGAAGCTCAATTCAATTCTATTTAAGTAATTATAAATTTCTTCCCACTTAGCGAACCATTCAAATTTCATATACCTGTATGTATGATGAAATAAAGCAATAACAACTAAGGACAAATTTTTGACTGAATACCCAATAATATCACTAACCCAGAAAATATTTCTTATTTCTATCACATTTATTGGTCTTCTCTATTTTAGTACAACCTCAAAGTTTTGAATAGTTACAAGGACACTTTCTTAAGAAAATTGCTAGTACCAAAATAAATATTGTATTACATAACCGAAAGCTCGCATTTACTAAATCGAACAAATAATTTTTACTTTCTTAAAGTTTGCAAGATTATAGTGAAAGATTAATCATATTTCTCCTCGTTGTATACTAAGATATCATCAATGAATATCATCCCAAACGTACCCATATAGAATCATCAAATATATTATTCATCATGTATATCAAAATAATTAAGGCATTAGTCAACCCAATGGCACAACAAGAAATTCATTATTAATTAAAACTTAAAATTAATCCTCAAAATCATAATAGCTCCTCTTAATTTATCAATTAAACCTTAATATGAAAATCTGTACTTACTACAAGTTATTACTCAATTCAGTTGCAAAAAAAATAAAAAAAAATAATACATAACCTCAAGATTCAGCTTTCTTGTAGGTGAATATGAAGTGGAGCTTGTTTAGGAGAATTACTAAACCTTAATGCCTTGCCCAATATTATAACAATATCACTTAATGTTCATCGAATTCCAATAGGTGTATATGATAAACTAAAAGAGAGATTGGATTTGTTCTTACAACTATATCCAGGATAAAATCAATTGGTTAGTCAATAACATGCCCAAAACGTCTTTTCAACATGTATCAAGAGATCTAAGATCACACAAATGGATTTTTAGTAAATTTTGGTCATTTCTAAAAATTCTAACACAACCCAAAGATTGATAATAACTCTTTCTTACAACTCTCTTTCACGGTAACTATAGAAAATTATAATTTGACAATCTTCCTTATTTTCTACAAATAGTAAACATTTTCCTACTATGTCCTCCATAAAATTTCTAAATTTTCATCACCTAGAATTTAAAAGTCTTAATAATCCTGAAATAATCCACCATGCATAATTCTCAATAAATCAATCAACACAAAAGGTTATATCATAATCCTAGCCAATATAACAAAATTAACCTACAACTCTTAAAATCTATTTAGTTGATCTTGAACCTCCAGAAGGAATTAAAATATTATAATTGACGTCATATATATATATATATCAAGTACCCTATCCAGTCTTATTACATACATAGTAGATAATAGAGAATATGTAGCTCTAAAGATAGAATACCAACCATAAAGTTTATACCTGTTACTACTGATGAGTCTCCCTCAACATTATTTTATACAAATTCTTAAAACACATGGCCAATATTATTCATGAAATACAAAATGAATTATACAACAAATAAAACTTACTGGCATGGTTGTGCTCCACCAGTTTCAAAGGTCATGTACATGGACAGTCTACAGAACCACAAACTGGGCTCTGATACTACTCTGTAACATCCCCATTACTACAAAACTATATATATAGTATAATTTAACATGATAGAGCCTGTGTGCTTGCATTATTATTTTTTTCTGCAACATATTAATAAATAATAAATATTTTCCCACTCACAGACTAATATAATATACATGCAGAGGACCCATAACAATCATAATATTTATATACCCGTGTACAGAAAAGTTATAAAAGTAACACATTGTACAAATCCCAAAACCTAATACAATAGACTACAAAATCAAATAAGTTAACAATCAACCCAATAGGTCGTCATCCATGTACACTCATCCTCAGAACCTGCAGGAACCCCAACAGCTTGCCCAGTAAGTCCATGGTATCAAGTATCACCAGACTCACCTACAATGCATAAACTATATGAGCTAACGCTCAGCAAGTAATGATTATGCATGTCAAAGAATAATTCACAATATCAATTCATGCATCTCAACATGCTATGCCCACAATGCAATTTTATGCATCAAAATATTTTGTAACACCCCCATTACTACACAACATATATATATTATAATTTAACATGATAGAACCTGTGTGCATGCATGGAATATTTTTTTTTTGTAACACTTTAAGAAAAGATATATCACTTTTTACATGCACAACCCTGTTTAAAATACTTTCTAACACATATCATGTATATAGCAGGATCAATATTTATATAAAAACACAACACCCACAATAACCCAATATTTACATACTTATTTACAGTAAAGTTGTAAAAGCGAAATATAGTACCAGTCTAAAATATAATACAACAGACTCAAAATATAACAAGCCAACAAAATAGCCCAACAGGTCGTCATCCATGTACACACTCTCTCAGACACCTGCAGGAGCTCCAACCGCCGCCCAGCCAATAAAAGATGCTTCAGGTATCGTCGTACTCACCTACAATGCATAAACTATATGAGCTAACGCTCAGCAAGTAAAGATTATGCATGTCAAAGAATAATCCACAATATCGAGTCATGCATCTCAACATGCTATGCCCATAATGCAATTTTATGCATCAAAATATTTCTCTCAAAATCATTTTTTTCTTGGGCCCCTGACCAACGCTACTATCCCATGCACCGGAAAAGAGCTCTGTATACCGCCATAATCCAATGGCTAATAATCATATAAGCATGCAAATCCATGCATACTCATACGCATGCAAATCCATGCACGCAAACCTACAAATCCATGCATAAACCATGCAAATCCATGCATGCTTCGGTGCACTAGTAGTGGTCAGCAAAATATTTTCCTTTCTCACAATCATGCCGTGCAATGCAAGATTTATCACAATGCGCGTATATGATGCATGCACGTGACAATGACAATGCCCATGTATGTATGCTCAATTGAGAGTCCTCTACTATGCACATATGATTTATGATATTACATATAATTCACACATCTACTATGTCTATGCATTGTAGTTGCAAATGAATCTTTACTTACATTTCACTTGGTTGGTGGCTTAGTCTAAATTTGTTTAGTATTCCTCTCCAACCTTAGACGTAAAATAGCCTGTAATATTACCCAACATCAAGCACCATTCCCAATTTGGCAAGTTGAAAGCACAAAATCTCATACTAGACCTTAAACACCAAGCTATAAGCTAACAATCAAGCTTTCACAAACTAGAACCCAATATAGCCCCTCAAATACCTCAATTTCTCATCTTAAATGCATGAAAACATCATTTAATTGAAGTATTATAACTCTAATAGCATGTACCTAATTGTTAACACTCAATAGCAACATATCAAGGTTGAAACATGCTAAGTGATCAAATGTGGCAGATTCACATTTTCATATTTTCTTGCTATCAAGTTTAGTTGCATGATAATTTTAACATCCCTAAGCATATCCAATCACTCCCAAATTTTTACCACACTTATATAACATGTATATAATGTAACCATATCATATAATTGCTAAAAATCATGGATATAGCTTCCCAAGTTCAACTCTCTTCACGACATACTGAAACAGATTGTTTTCTATCGTGACAGTTTTGCACACTTCATAACATTAATGGTTTTGGCACCCTTAAGTATATTCAATCACTCCAACATTTTCACCATACTTAGATAAAATATATAAGGAGACAACCAGGTCATATTATTACCAAAAATAATGGATTTAGCTCCCTTAATTCAGTTTCCTTCACAGCACACCAAAATAGATTTTGCTATTTTGGCAGTTTGAGTGTTTCTCCAATATCATTCTCTATTTCAATTTCCAACTGATAAAACTTCATTCCAATACTCTTAACTCATATATGGTCATGTAAATGGTAATAATTATAGGTTTTATTCAACATACCATACACTTTTGAAGCCTAAAACACAAGAAAATAGTAAGATGACAGTTTCTGCCACAAGTATTTCCTATTAAGTGTTTGTGATCAAAAACCCTTTCTCTGTGCACCAAAGTCTAACTAAAAACTTCCTAACACTTTTATAAGAGATATTGAAATCTTAATAAACCATAAAACCATTCATAATAATCTGAAAACCAAAGGCAAAACCGTAGATAAGTGTTACCTATGCAGATTTTGAGGCTAACTTGATGGTAATCACTTCTTCTTTACTTTTCTTGCTTTTATTTCAACTTGGAATCAATTTGGATCACTTGGAGACCTTAGGTGTGTGTTTGGAAGATGAAAATGTCTGAAATGAGGGTCTGGTCATTGCTTAAGGGTGAAGGGTTTGAGGTGTTAGCTTGAGATGTTAGCTTAAGCTTAATAAGAAAGCATGAGGTGGCAAGTAAATGGCAAATCTGATTTTCTCCCTTATCTTGCAGCCCTAATCTTGTGTGTCTCATCTATTTTTATTTGGTTGCAACCTATCTTAATCACCATTCATTCCCATAGGTAATTCCTATGTCCGTTCATTCGATCTCCAAATCGATTCGCATCCGATTTTTAAAGAATTATCTAGTTTGCATAAGGGCCTTGTAATATGACACTTAAATCATATTATATCATGTCCAATATCCCAAGTATGCTAATTTACAAATATATACTTTTGAAATAACTTGATCAAATCAAATTAAACCGTATAAGGTTACTAGTAACACTTTTAGCACTTCCAAAATTATAACCTATATATCCCATCTATATCTAATATTGATCCACCTCATTTTCTTCTTATTTCAATATAAAATCAACTACTTAGATTAAGAAATTCCATAACTAATATCGTGCAAGAGCTTCAGAATTAAGTTTAATATTAAAGAATGTCGTATAAAATGAAATAAATTATGCAATGTCAATAGAAATGCAAATAGCATATAAAATTAACATGTAATGCATGAATCATATTTGGCCATGTGAGTAGTAAGAGGCTCGGGTATCACATATTTCTCTCAAAATCATTTCTTTCTTGGGCCCCTGACCAACACTACTATCCCATGCACCGGAAAAGAGCTCTGTACATCGCCATAATCCAATGGCCAATAATCATAAAAGCATGCAAATCCATGCACACTCATACGCATGCAAATCTATGCATGCGAACCTGCAAATCCATGCATGCTTCGGTGCACTAGTAGTGGTCAGTAAAACATTTTTCTTTCTCAGAATCATGCCGTGCGATGCACGATTTATCACAATGCTTGTATACGATGTACGCACGTGCCAATGACCATGTATGTATGTTCAATGGACATGAACGACAGTAATGCATGCCCTCTGCTACGCACATATGATCAATGGTATTAGATATAAATCACACATTTACTATGTCTATGCATTGTAGTTGCACATGAATCTTTACTTACCTTTGATCGATTGTGTGTTACTTCTAGGTTTCTTAAGTATTACTCCCCAACCCTAGATGTGAAACAATCTGTAAAAATACAAGATATCAATCACCACCCTCAATTAACAAGTTCATTATACCTAATGTAGTATAAAGATCTTGAATCTCAATTTAACTAAACAACCTTACCACTTAGAAACTATAACCGAATACAACCTTCTACGTACCTTTGTTCCATATCTTAAATGTATACTAACCTCACTTAATTGATGTATTATAACTCTTACAACATTTCCCTAAATGTTAGGGATCAAATGCACCACATCTATGCTGGAACATGTTAATGAACCAAATGGGACAGATTCACCACTTCACATTTTCTTGCTGCCACATTAATTTGCATGATGATTTTGACACCCTTAGACATATTCATTCACTCCAAAAATTTTATCACACTTATATAACATCAAAAAAAATGTAACCATGTCATTTAATGGCTAAAACTCACGGATATAGCTTCCCAAGTTCAGCTCCTTTCACAGCATACTGAAACAGATTTTTCCCACCATGACAGTTTTACGCACTTCATGACATTAATGGTTTTGGCACCATTAAGTATATTCAATCACTCCCAAATTTTCACCACACTTATATAACATATAAAAAGAGACAACCAGGTTATATCCTTGCCAAAACTAATGGATTTAACACTGTTAAATAAGTCCACTTCACATAGGATAGAATCTGAAATTCGATGGTGATAGTTTTGAGCATGTCTTCAATATCATGCCCTATTTCAATTTCTAACCGATGAAAATTTATTCAAATACTCTTAACCCATATATAAACATGTATATGGTGATAATTACAGGTTTTATTCAATATACCATACACTTTTGAAGCCTACAATACAAGAAAACAGTAAGGTGACAGTTTCTGCCACAAGTATTTCCTATTAAGTGTTTGTCATCAAAAACCCTTTCTTTGTGCACCAAAGTCTAACTAAAAACTGCCTAACACTTTATAAGATATATTGAAAGCTTATTAAATAATAAAACCATTCAGAATAATCTGAAAAATAAAGGCAAAACCATAGATAAGTGTTACCTATGCAGATTTTGAGGTTAAACTTGATGGTAATCACTTCTCCTTCGCTTTTCTTACTCCAAATTGATGGAATCAATTTGGAGCACTTGGATACCTTAAGGTGTGTGTTTGGAAGATGAAAATGGATGAAATCAAGGTCTGGTCGTGGCTTAAGGGTGAAGGGTTTGAGGTGTTAGCTTGAGATGTTAGCTTAAGCTTAATAAGAAAGCATGAGGTGGCAAAGCATGAGGTGACAAAGCTTGAGGTGGCATGTAATGGTATAATCTGATTTTCTCTCTTATCTTGCAGCCCTAATCTTGTGTGTCTCACATATTCTTATTTGGTTGCAACCTATCTTAGTCACCATTCATTCCCATAGGTAATTCCTATGTCCGTTCATTCGATCTCCAAACCGATTGACATCCGATTCTTAAATGATTGTCTAGTTTGTATTTCTAAAATCATATGCACATATGGACCTTGTATTATGACACTTAAATCACATTATATCATGTCCAATATCCCAAGTATGTTAATCCATGGATGTATATTTTTAAAACACATCGATCTAATTAAATCGAATCATATAAACTTACTAGTAACACATTTAACACTTCCAAAATTATAACATATAACCTATGAATATCCAATATATCGACCAATCTATTCTTTCTCTTATTTAAATATAGAATTTCTTAATTAGGCTATAAGATCTCAACCACTTATATCATGTGATAGCATTAGAGGTCTAACGATTAAGAATGCTATATAAGATGCCATATAAATGTTAATGTAAATTAGCATATAAGTAGCATGTAATGCATGAATCACATTGGCCAAGTGAGTTGTGAGAGGTTTGGGTATCACAGGTAGACAAGGGATGCGGGAGGGACCGACAGACCCAAAAAATGGTGGAAAATACTTGAGATTGAAAAATCGGTATAGGAAAGTCACAATGAATGAGATAGAATACGGCTAATACCTGAGGTTGAAAGACCAAGTATGGAAACCCCGTATTAGTCTCTTATTGGCTAATCATTATGAACAAGTTCCGAAAATCATGGTTTATCGCTATTAGTTAGGTACCACACTTCAAGGGCCCTAAACAATAATTTATGAATGAAAGTTATTAAATAGAATAATGCATTTAATGATTTATGAGATGTGTATATATGTTATTTGTTATTGCATCAGTTTCATCTTACTGAGCCTTTAGCTCATTAGAATCATGTGATGCAGGTGGAAATATGCAGGTTTAGAGGTTGACTGAGTCTCTAGAGCGGCCAGACAGAGATTTGTTCATAAGCCATGCTTCGAACTATTTTGTAGTTTATTTTGAAAACTCTATTTTATTTTTAAATAAGCCGCTCTGTTATGGTTTTGTAAACAGATGTACTCAATTTTGATACATGTATATGGTGTGTTTAAAACGATTCGAGTTCTTTCTCTTATAACTAAAAATGAGAACTTTTATTAAAACCATAACTCTAATATTGATGAAAAATTAACATTTCTTGACTTAACTGTATCAGCTTGTTTAGGCTCTGCAGTTAGGTTAAGGGGTGTTACAAATGATGTCTTCTTGGTCTGTGGAGAATTGAAAGAAGAAGGATTCATTGATTCTAGCTTTTAGTCAAATATAGATGAGTTGAAGTCAATGTATGAACTTGTAGTCACCCTAAATGAGAGGGCGATTAGCTGGAGGAGTTTCAAGCATGAGATGATCATAGATTCCATCACCAAAGCTGAATATGTCGCGATATGTGATTCTACTATTTAGATACAGAACGTTATCCAAAAGTCAGGTGTAGTTTTGCCCATTGTTGATCTAAAACCTATATACTGCAATAACACAATATGATTGTACAAGAAAATGAGCCAAAATCTCATCAAAGATCCAAGAACATAATAAGACCATATTATTTCATTTGATAAATCATTAGTAGGGTGATGTCAAGGTGGAGAGAGTTGTCTCTACAAAAAAATATAGTAGATCCACATACAAATCCCTTGGCGCAAAGAGTATTTGAAGGACATTTTGAGAAGAATATGGTCATACATTGGTAATTAGCTCTAGGATAAGTGGGAGATTGTTAGAGTAGTGCCAGTGAGCCAATTAGATTGGTTGTATTTAATTTTGTATCAAACAATCTTATTCAATGTTTATTATTAAAATTGGTGTTTCTTTATCTTTAATTGTTATTACTAATTAGATAAATTCCCTAGACCATACATAGCTAAGGAAAGTGATTGCGCATATGATAGTGATCATAGAGTATGTCTCTACGACTATGGTCCTAAATAAGGTCCAAGTCGAAGGTTCGAAATAGGACATCAATAAGTCCAATAAAACTTGTGCCCATGATGCATGCTCGAGAGGAGGATGTCTTACTCCATAGGCATCATTGTATGAACAATAGTGTATGTGTGCGAGTGCTTGTTTGGGAAAAAGTACACTGAAGAATCCTGCTTGAAAATTTTTAATTGGAAATGTTATTTTTCGAATGGGAATTTTCTAGTTATGATAGTAAAAGAATTAATCCTTATATTTAAGGCACCATTATAACCTTGTACACGACATGTTGTACTTTTATATATTCCCCGATTGCTTGACAATCATAGGGGGTATAGATTAGGTGTAACATATCCATGTATGAAAGTTAATGAATGACCAACAAAGAATATGTCGCCTATCTAGTTGAATAGGTGAATATCCTATGTTTTCCTTAGTCCTTGACTTAGAAGTCATTTTCCAATGTACAATGAATATTAAATAAGTGTTTTCTAATGATTCATCAAGGAGACAATACGACTAGAAACAAAATCATATTTATTTAGTCAAATACATTTCAACTAATAATCTATGCCCTAAAGTTAATTGGAAGATTAGGAGATGGAAGGAATTTACTCATATTTAAAATAAGAAATAGGTTTGTTGTTTCTTTACCTAAGACTAGTTAATCATAATGTACTACTGGTAGATCCTTCCCATGGCTGGTGGATTCTTCGAATTAATGAGTTAATTATAAAATAATTAATTAATTAGATTCAAAGTAATTTATTTATTCAATTAAATCGTGTAAGTTGTGAGTTTACTGCTAGCTTAGTCGTGAACATAAAGGATCACACACAAAGTTGGAAAAATCCACTTCTACTTGGAAAATAATACAAGGGGTTGGATTTAAGTAATTAATAGAGATTAATTAATTGAGGTTTAAATTAATTTAATTAAATAATAGAATTAAGAAGCCCATGTAAAACTTATTATTTAATTGATTTGGATCAATTACATAAGTTAAGCTTATTTAATTTATGAAATACATTAAATCATTTAATAAGATGAATTGAATGGACTTAATTAAATAATTAAAGTCCAAACCCAAGTAAATAGGCTCATAAGAAGGCTACTAGGAAATTTAATTCTTTGATGGAAAAAGATAAATAAGAAAGGAAAGAGTTCAAATCCTACTATGGTTAGGGTTTGAAATTACCCATTTAAGGGAACTAGTGGGGCTAAAATTTGATGCTCTTGCATGTTAAAGTAGTACCCGGCATACTCTTGTAATAATCAATCTTTGAAACAAGTTGGCAACTTTTTTATCTTCAATTATCTTTAATTAATTAGATAAAGTCCTTAAACTATAAATAGCTACGATACAACATCGCACATATGATAGTGATTATGGAATATGCCTCAAATGTTTTGGTCTTAAATTCGTCCCACGTCGAGGATTCATCAAGATGGGATATCAATAAGACCATCAAGACTTACGGATATGATGCATGCTCTAAAGGAGAGTGTCTTGCTCCATTGGCATAAGTGTAGGGACACTAGTGCTTGTATTCGTGCTTGTTAGAAAACAAGTACAATGAACAATGGTGCCAAACAAATTCCAATTGGAAATGTTGTTTGTCGAATGAATTTTTTTAGTAACAATAGTGCATGAATTAGTCCTTAGACTTGAGGCACCATTGAAATCTTGTGCACAAAATATTACACTTTAATTTATTTTAAGGGAATATATTGGGTGTACTATCTTCGTGTATGGTTAACTAACAAAAGATCGTCACCTATCTTATAGAATAGGTGAATCCTCTATGCATTCCATGGTCCTTGACTCAGAAGTCCTTAATCAAGACAGGATGAATATTAGATAAGGGTTTTCTAATGATTCATCAAAGAGTTAAGGAAACTAAGGATGGAATTATAGTTATTAAGTCAAAACGGTTTTGACTAATAATTTAACCCCAAGACTTGATCAGAAGATTAGGAGATGGAATGATCTACTTACATAGTACTTGAAATTAGAAATAGATTTACTACTTTTTCACCTAAGACTACATAGTCATGAACCACTGCTATATAATTCTCATGACTTGTGAGGTTAGTTAATTAATTTAATAGATTAATTAATCAGTATAATTTTTTATTCAACTAAATCGCAAGAATTACAAGCCCATTGCTAGCTTAATTGTGAATATAAAGGGTTACACATAAATTTAAAAAAATCACTTCTAATCTAGAAGGTAATCTAAGGAGTTGGATTATAATTAGTGAATGGAAATTAATTAATTAGAGCTCAAATTAATTTTAAGAGTTAAAATATTTTTAATTAAATAATATAATTATTTAATTGAACCTAATAGGATTAGGAGCTCATGAGGAGTTAACTAATTTGATTGACTGGATTAATTAATTAAGATAGGCATAAAGTAATTTCAAGAGTCAAATTGATTTATTTAGATAATGTATTTATTTAATTAGATCTAAATTAATTAAGTTGCCTGAGTGGAATCAATTAATTAATCTATTAGATTAATTAATTAAATTGAGCTTGTTTAATTCATGGGGAGAACCGCCCCTTCTTCTCTTCTCTTGTTATCTTGTTCCATCAAAAAAGGTTCCATCCTTTCAATATTAGTTCAATTCTTTCTACACTTTTGTTGAATTAAAAGTTAAACTACATTCCTAAATTCTAAATTAGAACTGAGTTCATATTTAGTAGTATAGATACGAGAGTCGTAGAAGTTCCTAAGGTTTGGATATCATTAGAGGATGACACTTAAAACCTTGCATGAATCACTTTCTTGGGTCTAAACAATTTGAATCGTTTCACAAGCTACACAAGCAGGAGTGCATTCAAGTAATTATCGCTAGCTTAATTATGCTATTTAAAGAGGGTAATCCGTAAACACAAATTGATTAATTGTATCGATTCCCATGATTATTATGCCATGTCTTTAAATTTTAAAATTTCACTATGTAACTATCTCGAGACATAGAACTCAACAAATTTGTCATATTCAAGGTTACCATAGTGTCTCAAGTTTAAGGACTAATCATGCACTATTGAGATAAGAAAATTTCATATTCGACAATGTTGTTTTAATTTGAAATTTCTAGGCAGGGTAGTTTAATTACTTATTATCCAATAAGCACCCGCAACACTAGTGTCACAACACCGATACCATGGAATAAGGCATCGTCTTTACGAGCTTGCATCATAAGCGCAAGTCTTATTTGGTTTATCGATCTCCCATCTCATAAATCTTTAACTTGAAATGATTTAAGATCAAAGGCATAATGTCATATTCCACGATCGTCGTCATATGTGCAGCCATGCCTCTTTAGCATATTCATAAAATAAAAATTTAAGATGAATAAATGCCTTGTATTAATACTTGTCGAATACTTATATTTAAGATGAACATTTGTTACAAGAGTATAATAGCAGTCAATCTAATTATCTCGTCTGGTACTACTCTAACACTAACTTGGTTATAAGTTTTAATTTGTTCAATTAAATTTCTCCCGAGATATCGGAGAAAAGTATATTAAAAGGGTTACTCTATCTTTAAACCACTATAAAAAATTATTGTGTCATTTACTTTCTCACATTTTTATATTTGCAGTTGCTATTTACCTGTATAACTCTATTAACTGCATTGCACAACATACAAAAAGGCAGTTAAACTAATTTTGTTTTTTATTTCATTTTTGCTGCATTAA
Source organism: Paulownia fortunei (assembly GCA_019321725.1). NCBI lineage: Eukaryota > Viridiplantae > Streptophyta > Magnoliopsida > Lamiales > Paulowniaceae > Paulownia > Paulownia fortunei. Next base: position 10,039,939 of record CM033112.1, read on the forward strand.
TCTTTAGTTCTCAAGAACCCAAGTGTTCAACCGAGAAACTATTTCACTAACAATATCAGGCAACCAAGCTTTAAAAAGAGAGTACAAGTTCCTTCCCCATTTTTATTTTTGAAAGGGTTAAAAAATCTTGAAATATCTATTTTTCTCTATACTCTTTCATACTACTTGGGACCAACATACATGCACTAGTGTCATAACACCAATGTTCATGGAATGAGATACCCTTCTTGCGAGCCTACATCGTATGTGCAAGTCTTACTGGATTCATTGATGTATCATCTCAATGATCATCGACTTGGAAAGTTTTAAACTAAAGACATAGAGGTATTTTCTACGATTATCATCATATGACTGACTATATCTTGTAACTATGTATGATTTATGAACTTTATTTAAATATAATAATGTACAAATAAAGACGAATAATTGTTATTTTAATATATTAATCGAATAAGAATATTTTACAAAAGTACAATATGCGATCAATTTAATTGGTTAGGCGAGCACTACTCTAATAACTATTTGAATGACTAATTATGTAATGACTTAAGTTGAAATAATACTTGCACAGTATTAACCCTAAATATGATGGTATTCCGCTGGCCACGACAATAGTCCTCAGCTCTTCAATCACAGCTCCTCAGGCACATAGTAAAAAAATAATAGATATGTTCATTTGATACAAAAATTCGAAAGGGCAACTCAAAATATAATGTAAACTATGAAAAATTACATTAAAGACAAACATTGTTATGCATGGATCGGCTATTTTTTCTGTTCTCCGTTACAAGTACAAGGAAATAACCATCGTAAAATCACTCCATTAATATCAGATCATGTGGAAAAAGAAATATCACAACTACAAATAAAATAGATTTTTTTGTGATCTTCAAAATATGCTGATGTTATCAGCCTTTGATTCTTAAATTGATACATTCCATTCGTAGTCCTCTTCCTCCTAACTTTTTAATTATTTAATTTCCACAACTAGCATAGCAAATCGAGGAAAGTGGAGGCAATAGCAACTTCATTTGCAAATAAAGATGTATTATCATGCTAATATATGCGAACAATTTTTGTCGATATGGAGGCAAAAGATTTTGATGTTCTCCGTTGATTCTATGCCAAATTATTGCATTTGGTCAAATTTCAAGCCTTCAAGAGCACCTTGAGTCTAAACTATATCTCAAGAGTAGCAAGGTGAATCAATACTCATTTCAAAATTTTGCTCTGTTTTTGAAGTTGTCAATCAGTGCTTTTGAAGACGTGCTTATGATTGATTACACAAGTGGGAGGGAAGTAGGTAAAATGCAGGCTGATGAAGTTGAATTTTATACATCAGTCTGCAGTTAAAATAATTTATGTTTTTCAATTTGTTTCTAAGAGAATTGTACTAATATTGTCTCAGTAAATCCTTGCTACTTTATTGCCCACGGTTCTTCATTTTAATTTTTTATCATCTCTCTATCTCTTTCATTCCAGTTTCATTTCATTTAATATTTAGCAATTCAGATTTGAAATTTGATTTCCAAAACTTACAACTTCCTCATCAATAAATAAATAGTGAAAATGATACCGACACTCTACTTCTATCGTTTTTTTTTTTAAACTTGAAAGAAGCACGCATAGGTAGTGCACCGTCATGGTAGAAAAAATTAAAATAATTATTTTGCAAGTAGATCATATATACCAACATATTGTTTATTGTTTTTATGCTTATATTTATTTGATAACAATGTTGATATTTAAATTAATACCAATGGGATTAAAAAAATAAAAATTGATGATCAATTTAGCACTGATTGTTGAGTTACAGAAAGAGACAAATATGATTAGTGGCACTGATAACGATTAGATTATGCATCACTCTGAAAATATGAAAAATCATATGCCATGCTTGTTAAAATAGTATTATTTAATAGGTAATTTTATGCATTTTTTAGGATAATTACTTGTTTAGATACTTTTATGCGTTTGGAGTTCAATTTCTGCAATATGCGTGCAGTGGGGAGAATAATGATTGATAAGATGATGATATTTGCTACAAGTTTTAGTCGGCGGGAGCAGAATAAGTTGGCATGTGGAGCATTTATTGGTTGCTTCATTATTGCAGTCACCCTTTCCACGGTTTTCAAGCCATATCTCGCGCCTCTTCCCATTTGTAAGCTTATTATCTTAACACTTGCGACATTTTCACTGTTTTTTTTTTTTTTTCCCTAATGAATAATAATCTTGTTGCAGTTTTGAACTTCATTCATAAATAAAGCCTCTAAACTATTATATTTCGACCAGGCTAGGCCACACAGAAATTTATGTTTAAGGCATATAGACTTTTTATAATTTATTACAGAGCATAACATTTTTTATGTGGAAAGAATGAATTTCTAAATTCTTAACGCAACCTAAATTATTATAAGATTCTGTTTAAGTTGTGATAGAGTAAAATAAGCTATGTTAGGCAGTTTTGATTGGATCAGACAATCCGACTAGTTAAACCGACTTCTTCGGTTGTGCTCTAGAAACGGTTCCTAAAAAAACCGTGATAAAGCTTCCTAAACCGGTGACCCGGCCAGATCGAAGAGTCCCCCTTCAGAATTTCAAACCTTCTTCTTCTTTTTGTTGTTGTTTGGACGAGGGAGGTATTTGAGGGGTTGTTTGATTTGTTTTGAACTTCATCCATAAACAAGCCTCTAAACTATTATATTTCAACCACCGAGAAATATATGTTTAAGGGCATACAATCTTTTGTTAATTTATTACAGAGCATAACAATTTTTATTTAGAAATAATGAATTTCTAAAGTTTATTATTTAAAATATTAGTAATTTGAATGGAAAAAAGCACAATTACTTTTACACATTTAGAGATTAAGAACTTGTAAAGTTCATATTTTATGAAAATGACAATTAGTTGGGGAAAGAATTTCAAAAATGGTTTAGCAGATTATGAAATTCTTAAATTATAGAACACGTCAAATTTACACATTTAAGGGATTGGCAAAATTGTAGAGTATGTTACTACGTGCATTCTACTAAGTATTATATCTAGATTGTCAATACTTGGATCACTAAATACTAATGTAAATTTTATTTAAATTATTCAGCAAAAAATTATGGAAAAAAGAACTAAGTGCAACATGAAAATACACAGCCAATCAAGCAATTAATATATTATTTATATTAAAGGGAAGAGAGAAAAGAGACTCCATAAGAGAAAGGGAAAGAGAAATGAAAAGAAGAAGATGAAACCGCAGCTTGAAGAGAGAGAAAGAAATGTGGTTTTGTTAAGAGCAGTTTTTGCTTTTTTATTTATGTTAAATTTAATTGAAAAATAAGAAATAATGTAACAAAATATAAGGCTTAAATTTATTTTAATAACTTAACAAATATTTGACTGTACTCTATAAACCATGACTTTAATATAAATGCTATAAAATATAATACATATATGTATATATTAATATTTGTAGTCTCGATTAATCGATTTTTTTATATTAAGCCAATCAGTCAGACTAATGACCCAACCACCCAATTAATTTTACGATCGCCAATAGGATCTTAAAAACATTCATTTTAGCCAGAAAAAATCTAAAAATAAAATGGTTACGTTCATAAGGATTATGCGGTGGGCTAAAATCTAAGGATTATGAAATGGGCTCATTTTAACCCCTCACTTTTGTCTTTGCTATATAATTAACACTTTCCTTTTCTCTTTTCCAGATTTTGATGTGGAGAGTATGAAGCCAATCATTTGTAATTTCTCCAATTCAAGGTCAGATGTATATGAAATAAATGGCGATGTAAGAATCCATGGTATGTCATCCACCATTTTCATAGCTTCAAGCCAGGAAGAGAAGTTGAGTTCTTGGACAATAAAGCCTTACGCCCGGAAAGGGGATACGCTGGCTATGGGAGGGTTAGGAACTTGAAAATCAAATATGAGGCTGCTAATAGAATCCCTCATTGTAACCAAACTTTCAGCACTCCAGCCATCATTTTCTCCACCGGAGGTTATGCCGGAAACCACTTCCATGCCTTCACCGACGTGCTTGTTCCACTTTTCTTGACTTCTCAGCAATTCAATCGAACAACAGTCTTTCTTGTAACTGACAACTACTCTGGATGGACTTCAAAATATAAAGTAATACTAGAGAAACTCTCCAAATATGATATTTATGACATTGACAAGGAAAATCAAGTGTTATGCTTTTCGAGAATGATTATAGGCCTAAAAGCCCACAAAGAGTTCACTATTGATCCATCGGAATTCACACATTATTCGATGAGGAACTTCACAAAGATGCTTCGAAGCGCATATTCATTGGAGAGAGAATCCGTGAATGATTGTCAGACGTGTAGAATTAGGCAACCTCGAATGCTTATCATTTGCAGAAAAAGAGGTCGGTATTTGGTGAACAAACATGCAATTGCCGACATGGCTCGAAGCTTGGGATTTGATGTTGTTCTGAAACAAATGGTGTGGAATGTGTCATTAGTTGCACAACTTGTGAATTCTTTTGACGTGATGGTTGGAGTGCATGGGGCTGGTCTTACCAACATGGTTTTTCTTCCTGAAAATGCAATTATTATCCAAATCATACCCTTTGGGTTGGACTTCTTGGCTAAAACTTGCTTCCAAATTCCTGCAGAAAATATGAACTTAAGGTATTTAGAGTACAAGACGAATCTAAATGAAAGCTCTTTGTCAGCAAAATATTCACTTGACACCAAAATCTATACAGACCCTGCCGCGATTAACAAGAAAGGATTTGATGGTTTTCGTTCTGTGTATTTGGATAATCAAGATATAAATCTTGATTTAGGTAGGTTTAGGAAAACCCTTTTGAGAGCATTGGAGTTGATTCGTGTTTAGGGCTTGCTTTTTCCATGGTTACGTACTCTTTTGTTGGAAATTTTGAAATAGAAGCCAAAGTCATATTATCCTTTTCAACTAATCTCTTGCTAGCTATATTATACATATTGTCCATTTCCTTTTGTCTTACCCTTAGATTACTATTACTTTCAAAAGCTAATGTACTAAAGTTAAAATTATCAACAGGACAGTACAATGAATAAAGTTATCCAATTTCAAAGGTCAAAGGCTAAATGTAACTTTGCAAGATCATGGGTAATAAAATTTGCACATGCCTTTGATGATGATGTTGAACATTATATATATAACAATTGTAATTAGTCATCGTATCTTACTGTTATAGACGATTATCCTATTATTTTAATTCAAACCAAGTGGATATTGTTAGAGTAGGATGCCCAACGCCCCAATTAGATTGGGTGTATTATACTCTTTTGCTTTTGTAAAGACAATTTTATTAGAAATCATATTAATAAAAAAGCATTTTCTTTATCTTATGTCTTGTATTTTTTTATTTCTGCACATTAGATAAAGTTCTTAAACCAAATTTAGCTACGGGGCATGGTCACGCATATGATGGCGATCATGGAACATGCCTCTAAGACTTTGGTTTTAAATAAGTTCCGAGTCGAGAGTTTTTTTTGAGATGGGACATCAAATAGCTCAGTAAGACTCGTACATACAATGCATGCTCGTGAGACGAGGATGTCACATTCCATTGGCATTAGCGTAGAGACGTAAGTGCATATATGTGGGTGCTTGTTAGGGAACAAGTACACCGAATATGGCCCGCAAGAAATTCTTAGTTGGAGGCTTTGCCCGTCGAAATAAGAATTTCTGTGTTGCGATAGTACACGACTAGTCCTTAGACTTGAGGCACGATGGTAGCCTTGTGTGCATCCTGCAGCACTTTGATATATCTTCTGATTGCTTGACAATCACAAAGGGGGTATGTTGGGTATTGCACTGGTGTGCATGGAGGTTTGTCAGTGGCCAACATAGAATTCGACACTTGTTTTTTTTTTTAAACAAGGGAATCTCCTGTGTTTTCATAGTTCATGATTCAAAGACCTTGGCCAAGGCATAATGAATTGTGATTCATCAAGAATCATTGGAACTTGAAATGGGATCACAACAATTGAATCATTTTGGGTTTCGACTTATAATCCATGCCTTAGATTCAATCAGGAGATTAGTTGTCGAAAGGACCGTACGTGTATGGTACTCGCAACTGAAATAGGTTTACTCGCTATTTCACCTAAGACTAGTTTGTCATGATTACTGCTAGGTGTTTTCATGGATAGTGAGGTTCTTGGAATTAAGGAGTTGATTCCAGCGGATTAATTAATTGGATTAATTAATTGGAATAATTGTTATTTATAGGTTTTGGATAAAATTAAACCCCACTTAATTTATTAAAATTAAGTAAAAGAATTTTTTTTGAAAATTCGATTTCAAACAAAAATGGACAAGTTAGGTAGGACCTATCGTTCCATGCCTACCATCAAAGATAGAGACATGACGACCGCTACCGCACTTGATCACTGACCATGAGTCGTGGGGTGGTCTTGTGTTGGAGAGTTGTGATCTCTACCAAGCATAGAGATGCTCGTGGGATGGAATCGTCATTATGTTGACCATGAGTCGTGGGACATCTTGATGCTCTATCTACACGAAGTTTGATGGGTATTGTTTGACACTTAGTACCATATGGGCTCATAAAATTGGGGTATATGAGAAGAGGTGAGGCAAAACAAACTTGAGGATTGTATAGTGATACAATCGTCAAAGAGTTGACTACCGATAAAAATATTTCATGGGCTCATAAAATTGGGGTGTGAAATATTTCCATTGGACCTCAAGCTCACTAGGAAATTTGATTTCCCGAAATTCCATTAGGGGTGATGGAATTCGAAGAAAATAGTGGGAGACATTTAGTATTAAAGACCTTATATTAAATGAATATGTTTTTCCCATAGTTTACTCATTTTCTGCTTCTTGCATATTTTGTAGATTATTCTACTAAAATGGCAAAGAATCCACTTGCAACAATCATTGAACAAAACAAATTAACTGGACCTAATTTTGTCGATTGGCTAAGAAACCTGAAGATAGTTCTTCAGTCAGAGAAGAGGGCATATGTCCTCGACACTGCGCCTACTTTGGTACCACCGAAGGATATTACTTCAGAGGATTATGCAGGTTATTTACGTCATGTTGATGACAATCTGCAGGCTCGATGCTACATGCTGGCATCGATGTCAAATGAGCTGCAGAGGCAGAATGAGGATCAAGATACTGCCTATGGGATCCTCATTCACCTACAAGAGTTGTATGGTGAAAGAACTCGGCAGACGAGATATCAGATCTCAAAAGAGCTTTTCAGATGTCGTATGACTGAGGGCTCTTCAGTCCATGATCATGGATTGAAGATGATAGCCCTTATTGAAAGGCTGGCGTCCCTTGGAGTCGTTATACGGACCTTCTGCTGCAGTCTCTGCCTCCATCATTTGACACCTTTGTTGTCAACTTTAACATGCACAACATGGAGACTAGTCTCGTTGAACTTGTGAACATGTTAAAGACGGCTGAGTCCACCATGAAAAAGGATAAGCCGGTTCTGCTTGTTGGATCTTCTTCCGGATCAAAGGCTAAAAAGCCCAAGAAAGGAAAGAAAAAAGGAAAGGGTTCCTCTAAACCCAACAAGCTGAAAGCTAAGGGCGGTGTCAAAAAGGTTTCTTCTCAAGCCAATGACAAGTGCCATTACTGCGGCAAACCAGGGCACTGGAAGAGGAATTGCAAGGAGTATCTTGCAAGCCTGAAGAGTTCAGGTATATATTTTGTTGAAGTTAACTTGTCGGTTAACAATACTTCTTGGGTATTAGATACCGGTTGTGGCTCATATATTTGCAATGATTTGCAGATGATGACAAGAAGTAGGAAGCTGGATGGAGGAGAAACGGTCCTTAGGATGGGAAATGGAGCAAGAGTTGCTGCATTAGCTATAGGGACCGTTAATCTGGCTTTAGAGAATGGTTATGTAATAGTTTTAAATAATTGTCTTTTTGTTCCAGATATTATTAAGAACATTATCTCTATTCCAGTTTTGGATAGAGAAGGTTTTAGATTTACCATTGAGAATGGAAATTGTTCCATTTTCAAACGTTCTGATTTTATATATTCTGGTTCTTTGACGAATTGTTTATATACTATTACTCCCCATAACCCCATTTTCACAATTCAACAACATAAAAGAAAATTAGATAATCATAGTTCAATGAGCCTGTGGCACACAAGATTAGGACATATTTCTGAGAAAAGAATTAACAAATTGAACAATTGCTTGATCTAACGAGAAAGCAAGAACTACCCACTGTGAATCCTGCCTCAAAGGAAAGATGACCAAATCTCCATTTGTTGGACAAGTGGAGCGAGCCAAGCATCTATTGAATTTGATCCATACAGATGTATGTGGGCCACTAAATGTTAGTGCCCGTAGGAACTATAACTACTTCTTAACCTTTACCGATGACTTCTCTAGGTATGGTTATGTGTACCTTTTAAGGTACAAGTCTGAAGTATTTGAAAAGTTCAAAGAATTCAGAACTAAAGTAGAGAAACAAACTAGATTAAGTATAAAAACTCTTCGATCTGATCGAGGAGGTGAATACTTAAGCACATAATTTTTAGATATCTAAAAGAGAATGGGATTCTCTCACAGTGGACTCCTCCTGCTACTCCCCAACTCAATGGAGTTGCAGAACGCAGGAATCGAACCTTGTTGGACATGGTTAGATCTATGATGAGCTTCACTTCATTACCTCTTTCATTCTAGGGCTATGCCTTAGAAACGGCGGCATACCTATTAAACAGGTGCCATCTAAAGCCGTCCCCAAAATACATATGAGATGTGGTATGGAAAGACACCTTCCTATAAATACCTTAGGGTATGGGGGTGTGCTGCTTATGTGAAGCAGCTAGTGGGAGATAAGTTGGATATGAGATCCAGCTTATGCAAGTTTGTGGGGTATCCAAAGGAGTCTATTGGATACTATTTCTATGATGCCACGGAACAAAGGGTGTTTGTTTCGAGGAATGCTACCTTCTTGAAGAAGAATTTCTTTCAGATGAAAGTGACAATGTCGTAGAACTTGAAGAGGTTCAAGAACCACAGAACACCCCAACTGATGCAGTAAATGGTATACCAGCTGATGTTGGACCCTCTAAGGCACAATCTCTTCGAAGATCCAAAAGGGTCTCAAGAGTACCTAAGAGGTACAACTTGTTGTTAGAGAACAAAGAAGAGGGACTCCCCTTGGATAATGATCCAAGAAGCTATGGAGAGGCGATGTCTGACATCGACTCGAAGAAGTGGCAAGAAGCTATGAAGTCCGAAATGGACTCTATGTACTCCAACAAGGTATGGACTTTGGTGGACCCACACAGGAATTGTTCCATTGGCTGCAAATGGGTCTACAAGCGGAAGCTTGGAGTAGATGGAGAGGTAGCAACCTATAAGGCACGATTGGTAGCAAAAGGTTATACTCAGAAGCAAGGAATTGATTATGAGGAAACTTTTTCACCAGTAGCGATGCTTAAATCCATACGGATACAGTTAGCCATATCTGCATATTATGACTATGAGATATGGCAAATGGATGTGAAGACCGCTTTCCTTAATGGAAACATTAAGGAAGAGATCTATATGAAGCAGCTAGAAGGCTTCATATCCAGCGGGAGTGAGCAAAAGGTTTGCAAGCTCCAGAGATCCATTTATGGACTCAAACAAGCTTCGAGGAGTTGGAACATCCGGTTTGATGAAACAATCAAAACGTTTGACTTTCATAAGAACTCGGATGAACCATGTGTCTAAAAGAAGGTTAGTGGGAGTGCAGTTACATTTGTTGTGCTCTACGTTGATGACATCCTGCTCATTGGGAATGATGTAGGGATGTTGCAGTCAACGAGGACTTGGTTATCTAATCAGTTTTCCATGAAGGACTTGGGAGATGCATCTTTTATCCTAGGGATAAAGATCTATAGAGATAGATCCAGAAGGATGATCGGACTATCCCAGTCCATGTACATAGACAAAGTGCTAAAAAGGTTTAGCATGGAGGAATCCAAGAGAGGATTTCTGCCTATGAGTCATGGGGTTTCACTCGCTAAGTTATGTCTCCTAAGACACCTGAAGAGAGAGAAAAGATGGCTCGCATACCTTATGCTTCTGCAATAGGGAGCATAATGTATGCAATGTTATGTACAAGGCCTGATATAGCACATGCTCTGAGTGTCACGAGCAGATATCAGTCCAATCCAGGAAAAGAACACTGGAAAGTCGTTAAGATGATCCTCAAGTACTTGAGAAGGACTAAGGATATCTTTCTGATATACGGCAATGGAGAACTAAAACTAGAGGGATATACAGACTCTAGTTTTCAGTCCGATATAGATGACTCAAGTCCATGTCCGGATACATATTCACCTTGAATGGTGGTGCGGTCAGTTGAAGAGTTCCAAGCAAGAGATGACTGCAGACTCTACCACCGAAGCTGATATATTGCTGCATCAGATGCTGCAAAAGAAGCTGTTTGGATTAGAAATTTCATCCAAGGGTTGGATGTAATTCCATCCATTGTTGATCCAGTTATGATTTACTGTGATAATAATGGAGATATTGCGCAAGCAAAAGAGCCAAGATCTCATCAAAGATCCAAGCACATAATAAGACGATATCACTTGATCAGAGAGATCATTGGTAGAGGCGACGTCATTGTAGATCGAGTTGCCTCAGCAGAAAATGTAGCAGACCCACTTACTAAGCCTTTAGCACAGAAGATATTCGACGGACATCTTGAAAAGATGGGCCTTAGATACATGGGCAATTGGAGCTAGGGCAAGTGGGAGATTGTTAGAGTAGGATGCCCAACGCCCCAATTAGATTGGGTGTATTATACTCTTTTGCTTTTGTAAAGACAATCTTATTAGGAATCATATTAATAAAAAGGCATTTTCTTTATCTTATGTCTTGCATTTTTTTATTTCTGCACATTAGATAAAGTCCTTAAACCAAATTTAGCTACGGGGCATGGTCGCGCATATGATGGCGATCATGGAACATGCCTCTAAGGCTTTGGTTTTAAATAAGTTCCGAGTCGAGAGTTTTTTTTGAGATAGGACATCAAATAGCTCAGTAAGACTCGTGCATATAATGCATGCTCGTGAGACGAGGATGTCACATTCCATTGGCATTAGCGTAGAGACGTAAGTGCATATATGTGGGTGCTTGTTAGGGAACAAGTACACCGAATATGGCCCGCAAGAAATTCTTAGTTGGAGACTTTGCCCGTCGAAATAAGAATTTCTGTGTTGCGATAGTACACGACTAGTCCTTAGACTTGAGGCACGATGGTAGCCTTGTGTGCATCCTGCAGCACTTTGATATATCTTCTGATTGCTTGACAATCACAAAGGGGGTATGTGGGTGTTGCACTGGTGTGCATGGAGGTTTGTCAGTGGCCAACATAGAATTCGACACTTGTTTTTTTTTTTAAAAAAAGGAATCTCCTGTGTTTTCATAGTTCGTGATTCAAAGACCTTGGCCAAGGCATAATGAATTGTGATTCATCAAGAATCATTGGAACTTGAAATGGGATCACAACAATTGAATCATTTAGGGTTTCGACTTATAATCCATGCCTTAGATTCAATCAGGAGATTAGCTATCGAAAGGACCATACGTGTATGGTACTCGCAACTGAAATAGGTTTACTCGCTATTTCACCTAAGACTAGTTTGCCATGATTACTTGCTAGGTGTTTTCATGGATAGTGAGGTTCTTGGAATTAAGGAGTTGATTCCAAGCGGATTAATTAATTGTATTAATTAATTGAATAATTGTTATTCATAAGTTGCAAATGATGCAAACCCACTACTAGCTTAGTAGTGAACCTAAGAGGGTCACACATCTTATGGAAAGTAACATTTTTAATTTTAGATTTTATCCAATGGTTGGAAATTAATTAATTAATACTGATCAATTAATTAATTAAGGGTTCTATTTAATTTAATAGTTAAATTAAATTATTCAATTAAGTAATTGGATTATTTAATTGGACCTAATTTGATTAGGAAGCCCAATTGGAGTAAATTAAATTAATCAATTGGATTGATTAAATTGTGATTGAATCAATTGAATTGATTTGGGGATTTTTGAGTCCAAACCCAAAATAAATGTGGATCACTTAAGAAGCCCACTAAAGTATGAAGAGAATAAATTAAATAAATATGATTTATTTAATTAACATATTTATAGATAAATAAATATAGTGACCAATTTTATAGGATAAAATAGGCCACTAAGATTTAATTTATGTATAAATATAATTATAGTATATATATATGATATATATCTATCTTGATATTATTTGAAGAGTTCAAATTAATATCAACAATGTATGTAGACAATTTTGATGATTAATGTAGTCTCAAATTAGTCCACATACAATAGAAGAGTGAAAAAAGAAGAGTTCTTGAAAGATTTGGAATCCTTCCAAGATAAGGTTTTGAAGTAGTTCAAAATAGAAAAACTTTCCAAAAGTTGGAAAAGGATTAAAATTTTCAGCCCTATATATATGAGGGATGAAAATTACATAATTCAATTAAAAAATTTGAGCAAAAATATTTTGTTTAAAATCTTCTATTTTTACTCTTCAAGAAAAGAAAAGAAAGAAAAAGAAAATCAGTTTCTTGTTATTTTCTTCATATTATTGTTTCAAAAACTTAAAGAATCAATCTTTATTGTTCTTGAAAATATACTCCGGTTCTAGATTAGTAAACAATTAAAAGGATACTAGCGAATCCTTTTGATTGGTGTTGCTTTCCGTATCGTGAACCTGATAGAGGGGAGACACTTGGATCCCTACGAGTTCTGATAGTCCAGGATAAGCAATTGATTGCTTCATTCCCTACAACAAACGGAGTGCACGAAAGGTATAATCCGATTTTATATTTATTTATATATTCACTTGAATAAGCGCGATCGTTAAAATCGCTTTCGAATCAAATGGGTTAAATTTATGTTTGATAAAAAAATTTAATTTTCGGCTGCGTATACCCCTGCGATTATAGCGAACCCAACAGATATATCCAATATACTTCTGAAGCTTTAGCTGAAGAAGTTGGTTGGTTGAGCGAATCGATTCATGATCCACGAGTGTTGCCCCGAAAGAAACTGATTAACCCTTATAGTGCCCATTTGGACTAGTCCACCTTTGAACTCTAAACATATATTTTTTAAAGTTTATTCACATCTTGAATACTCACTCCATATTAATATTATACTAGTAATTGATTTGATGATTCTTAATTAAGGAAATCATATTCAACTTTAGAGAACTAATAACACCACCTTTGTGGTTGTGCATGGTGGTACTTTTGATCTTGCGTTCTTCATTTCCGTGGATTAAGAGCACAAAACAAGAGAACAAAAGAGACTAAGAAAGGAAGTATCAGAGTGTTGCTCAATGAGCCACATAGGTTGACAGCTTTTTGTTGGGTTCATATAGCCTCCTGATATGAAACACAACAAAATTTTAAGATTTTCAAAAACATATAATAATGGTTATTATTTAAATATATGTATCCTATTACTATCGCAATTGACCATTGTACGGGTGAAGTTCAAAACTTTTTATCTAAAGGTTTTGTCTGATTGCAATGAATTTTGGAACAATTCAAATTATTCCCTACCCCGCAATTGAAATTGGGAGTTCTCAAATTAAGTAGATCTTCCAATGCATTATCTAATTAAATCAGGTTCGCTATCAGCACTATTTTGATTAACTCAAACTAACACAAACTCCTTGTTTAATTGATGTAACCGATGTGCCAATAATCTCTAAGTATATTTTCTCTAAAATAAATACACACAATGGAATGTATCAGGTTTATAAAAAAAACCTTGATTCAATTATTCCGAACTAAAGCATAAATGTTGTTGTATTTTGGTAGCAATAATAAAACTAGTTTGTGTGCACATATTTTAATTAGTTTTGAATTATTATATTCAAGAATATAGAATATAAGAACACAATTATATGAGCACAATTGCACATGTTATTGCTTACAATTGATACAATTATGCCTTATTTTGTGATAATTTTGTGTAAGGGATAAAAACAAAAATTGGAGTAAAGACACAGTGAAAAATGGACAAAATTGGACAAAGAGAAACTCGCGGCACCCCCCAGTCGTGCCGCGGTGGGAGTAGCTAAAATCAAGAGAGTGAGAAGAATACATCAAGGACTTCTTTTCTATTAGAGAGGCAAAAAAATCACACTAATGAGACTGCTGATTTTCAGCCACTTTGACCCATCCAATTGGTCTACCATTCCATGTGGGATTCCATCTCCATAAGATGGTTTCCTAGTTCAAGTAGAAAATCTATAGATAGTATCCAATTGTCATCCAACGATTGAAAATAATTTTGCCTATGTCTGGTAATTCAATTAGGTTGACTATTTTTATAATTTTAAAAAAATATTTTTCAATGAATTAAGCATTTCTTCATCTTTATTTATTTCTACTTAAATTTAGATAAACTCCTTATATCATATATAGTTATAGGGTGTGTTATGATATAGTAGCGTCCGACGAGCCAATTAGATTGACTACTTATAATACTCTTATAAAATAATATTTTTTCAATTAAATTAGTAAAATAGGCATTTCTTCATCTTTATTTACTATCATTTAATTTAAATAAAGTTCTCAAACCATACATAACTACGGGATATGATTGTGCATATGATGGTAATGGAATATATTTTTATGACTTTGGTTTTAAAATAATCTAAATCAAGGATCCTTAAGATGGGATAACAATGATCCTATTAAAAATTGCACATACGATGCAGGCTCATAAGGATGATGCCTTATTCCCATGGGTATTTATGAAGAGACACTAGTGTATGTATACCAGTACTTATTAAGGAATAAGTACAATAAAGAACCGCCCCAAAAATTCCTACTGGAAATTAATGTGGTCGACTATGCAATTTTCTCACTACGATAGAGTAAAATTAGTTCTTTGAATAGAGGTTCGATCGTAATCTTATATATAGTTTACTATACTTTGAATTTTTCTCTTATATAGTATAATCACAAGGGAATATTTTAAATATAATATAATTATATATAAAGGTTAATGAGTGGCTAACATGGAATCAGTCACCTATCTAGATGAATAGGTGAATTTTCTATATTTTTCATAATATTTTGCTTGGATCAAATTTATTGAATCAAGTGACTAGGAATATTTATAGTTGTTAAAACCATTTGTGCTTACACTGATGTTTGGTGGATCCCTACTTGTTTATTAAATTAATCCAAAAGAAGTATAAGAAATAATTTGTGGAAACTCCAATCAGATCGCGCCGCAGCTCTAAACTCCATAATGTAGCCCTAATCTGTTTGTTTGTACACACTCCATACACGCAATATAGCTCTATATGTTGTGTAATTGTTTTTTTTTCAAACATAGCACCTAAGAAGGAGTAAAGTAATTCCACACCCATAACCCTGGATATGAATACATAGGCAGTATCTAAACATAATGACCATCAACGTCACACCATACTCAAACTTATTTACAATAAGGTTTTTAAAGTAATATACATTACAGAATCATAAAGTACAACATAATAGGCTCTAAACTAGAATAACAACCCACAAAATATCCCGTAGGTTGTCATCCATCTACAATGATCTCTGGAAGCCTGCATGAGCCCTAACAGCCAGCCCAGTTTGCTACGGATCTCAACAATCAACATGCTCACCTATAATGTATGAACTATGTGAGCTAACATTCAGTAAGTGATATCATGCATGCTAAAAGTATGATATGGATTTGAAACATCACAGTCATTTCCAAGATATCATGCTTGAAATGTGTAATAATAAATCAAAATATTTCACTCAAAATCGATCTTTTCATAGGGCCATTGGTCCACCAATTATGCATTGAAAAGAGCTCTACATAATATCAATTGTTAAATGGCCAATCTCAAATTGATGCAGTCGAGTGGGCCGTCCTTTCGTGACTACCACCACCTTCTGTGTTCCCCTATGATCCTCTAAGAAGTCATCCCACCGACGAGGTTAATAAGAGCGCAATCATGTGGATCATTCTCTTGATAGAGTTGGATGCCCGGCGCCCCAATTAGTTTAGGTGTTTTTATACTCTTTTATTTTGTAAGATAATCTTATTGGGAATCATACTCATAAAAATATATTTTCTTTATCTTATGTCTTGCATTTATCTTCCTGCACATTAGATAAAGTCCTTAAACCAAATTTAGCTACGGAGTATGGTCGTGTATATAATGACAATCATGGAACATGCTTCTAACGCTTTGGTCTTAAATAAGTTATGAGCCGAGGGCTTTTTGAGACGGGATATCAAATAATCCAGTAAGACTCGCGCATACGATGTATGCTCGTAAGATGAGGTATCGCAATCTATTAGCATTAGCATAGAGATGCAAGTGCATATATGTAGGTACTTGTTAAAGAACAAATACACTGAACATGGCCTATAGGAAATTCTTAGTTTGAGGCTTTGCTTGTCAAAATAAGAATTTTTGTGTTGCGATGGTACATGGCTAGTCTTTGGACTTGAGACACGATGGTAGTCTTGTGTGCATCCTGCAATATTTTGATATACCTTCAGATTGCTTGAAAATCATAAAGGGGGTATGTTGGGTGTTGCACTGGTGTGCACGGAGATTTGTCAGTGGCCAACATAGAATTTGACACTTATTTTTTATTCAACAAGAGAATCTTCCTTGTTTTCATAGTTTATGATCCAAAGACCTTGGCCAAGATAGGATGAACTTGATTCATCGAGAATTATTGAAATTTGAAATGAAATCATAGTTATTAAATTATTTAGGGTTTCGACTTATAATCCATGCCCTCTTTTAATCGAAAGATTAGTTATCGAAAGGACCGTACGTATATTGTACTCGTAACTAAAATAGATTTAATCGCTATTTTACCTAATACTAGTTTGGCATGATTATTTGTTAGGTGTTTGCGGGACATTTAAGTTCTTGGAATTAAGTAGTTAATTTCAAATGGATTAATTAATTGAATTAATTAATTAAAATAATTATTATTCATAAGTTGTAAATATTGTAAGCCCTATTAGGTTAGTTGTGAACCTATGAGGGCTACACATCTTTATTGAAAGCAACATTTCTATTTTGGGATTTTTTCAATTTTTGAAAATTAATTAGTTAATATTGATTAATTAATTAATTAGGGGTTTTATTTAATTTAATGGTTAAATTAAATTATTCGATTAAATATTTAGATTATTTAATTAGACCTAATTTGATTAGAAAGCCTAAATGAAGTAAATTATAATTAATGAATTGGATTGATTAATTTGGGATTAAATCAATTGGATTAATTCAATGACTTTTAAGTTTAAGTCCAAAAATTAAAGCGAATCACTTAAAAAGTCCACTAGAAGATGATGAGGATAATTAAAATAAATTTAATTTATTTAATTAATATATTTATATATAGTTAAATATATTGTGACCAACTTTTATGAGATAAAAATTGGCCACTAGCATTTTATTTTATATAAATATTTTCTTGATATATATTTGATATATATCTATCTAGATATTATTTAAAAAATTCAAATTAATATCAAGAATATCTGTAGATATTTTTTATGCTTAATATAGTTTCAAATAAATCCACATACATTGGAGAGAGAAAAGATAAGATTTGTTGGAAGATTTAAAATTCTTGTATGATTAAACTTTGAATTGGTTCAAAATTGACAAACTCTCCAAGAGTTGGAGTGAAGCCAATTTTCAGCCCCTATTAATAGGGGAGGGCTGAAAATTACTTCTGGATTTTTAGAAAAATTATTTTTTTAGTTTTCTATTTTTTCTCTCCAAGAAAAAGAGAAGAAAAGAAAGAAAAAGAAATGTGCTTTTTTAAAAATATAGATTTTCTTGTTCTTTAAAGAAAATAGGTTTTTTGATATTCTTTTCACTTCAAAGTTTCAAGAACTTGAAGAATTAATCTTTATTGTTCTTGAAAGTTGTTCTTGATCTATCAATTAGATTAAAAGGCAAATATTATTTCAGATTTAGAATAGAAAATGATTTTAAGAATACTAGTGAATTCTTCAGTGTTGTTCTTTATATTGTGGACTTGATAAAGGAGAGACACAAAGATCTCTACGAGTTCTGATAAGCAAGGAATATTGTAATTGATTGCTTCGTTCCTTACACCAGCCGGAGTACTTAAAAGGTATAATTCAAATTTAATATATTTATTTATATTTTTACTTGAATAAGTATGATCGTTAGAATCAATTTCAAATTGAGGGGATGTATTTATTTGATAAATCTAAGTTTTTATAAAAATTTAATTTTTCGCTGCCCATACTCCTGCGATTATAGCAAAACCAACACTTCTCGTGACCACCAGAGGTCCACTTCCTGTATTCCTTTGTGATCCTTCGAGAATTATTCCACTTGTGGGGCCTAAGAATATCACATTAGCATGCCTCACATGTCTCGGTGTACTATTAGTGGCCAACAAAAAAGTAGTTTTTCTTTCTCAAATTATGCCGTGCATGCAAAACCTCAAGCAATATCTCAATTGCGACCATATGTCATGAATGGACGCGAAATGCTCATGAATGGTATGTTCGATGAAATACAAGTTATTTTAGTATAAATATCTTTCAAGCATCATAAGGATCACAAGTTATATAACATACTTATATTCCAATCCATTCAAATGTAATCAGTACATTAGATACAAATACTTTAAGACATACTACGTTCATATATTGTAGTTGTAAATAGATTTTCACTTACCTTTAATATTGTTCTTTGCTTACTCTAAGTGTATTAAATCATCACTCCCAATCTTAGATGGAAAATGACCTATAATACCACCCAACATCATGCATCATTTCCTATTAATAATTTCCAAAACACATAGTCTCATACTAAGACATTGAGCACCAAGGTTAACTTGATCAAAGTGAAACTTTTCAAGTTACAAATTAGAACCTAAGATAGTCCCATAACTACTTTAATTTATCATCTCATATAACTGAAGTGTTATAATAACATGACCCTAAGTATTGGACCTCAACAACAACATGTAGAGGTTGAAACATTATGAAATATTACAAGATGCAGATTCAGATTTTTCACTTTACCCTACTGTCCACTTGAGTTCCATGAAGCTTTTCACACTCTTAAACATATTCAATCACTCCCAAATTTTTACCACACTTAAAAAATATATTGATAAAAGTAACCATATCATAAATCTGTCAAAAATAATAGATACAACTTAGCAAAATCAGCCCCCTTCACAGCCTACTAAAACCGACTGCTATATCTTGACAGTTTTGACCAATTCTCAATTGTCATGCCATATTTTATCTTTTAGCCTATTAAAATTTACATTATCCACTTAGAATCATTTATAAACACATTCATGGTGATGAATATAGATTTTAACCAATGTATCATGCATATTTGAAGCCTAAAAAATCAGAAATCAACATATACAAATATTCTATCTTTTGTAGTTTCTACTAAGTGTTTGCAATAAAAAATCCTTCTTTTGTACATAATAAAAAAATTAATAACACCTTAACATAATTATAAACAAAAATAGAAGCTTTAAAAAATTATAAAACTCTCAAATAATATAAATTAATACCAAAATCGTGAGTGAACCTCACTATTTAACTTGTCAGTTACTACTTCATTTTGCCTTCTTTGCCTTCTCTATCAATTGAGATCATCTAGGAACAAATTGGAGAGATTAAGATAGGTGTTTGGAAGGTGAAATGACTCAAAAATTATTATAAGTCGTGGGTTAGTGCTTAAGAGTGAAGAAAGGCTTGATGTGGTAGCTTGAGGTGCTTAAGTTTAGGTGGCAAGAGTTGAGGTGGCTACTTATGGTAAAATCAGATTTTTCACCCACCTTGAAAGCCTAAATCACATGTTTTAAGATGTATATTTATCTATTGACAACCTTTTTTAATCACCACATGATTCTACAAATACTTCCAACCTTAATTCCTAATAGTTCATTTGATTTTTAACCTAATTAACCCTAGATTCTTGCACGATTGATAAGATTATCCTTCGATAGTACTAGACACTTATGAACCATGTAATATTACATTTTAATCATAGCATACATGTCTAGTGTCCCAAGTATGCAATTTACCAATATATATGTGTTAGAGTAGTGCCCGACGTGCCAATTATTCTAGTCATTCTTATACTCTTGCGAATCATTCTTATTTATATTAATATCATTTAAATGGCAATCGTTATCTTAAATTCATTATAAGAATTAGATAAAGTCATTAGATCACACATAGCTATGGGGCATGGTTGTGCATATGATGGTGATCGTGGAATATGCCTCTAAGGTTGTGATCTTAAAACGTTCCAAGTCAAGGATTAATAAGATGAGATATCATTGATTCCGTTAAAACTTGCGCATACGATGCAGGCTCGAAAGCAGGATGCCTCGTTCCATAGGTATTGGTGTGGAGACACTAGTGCATATATGCGGGTGCTTGTTGGGAACAAGTACACTGAACAACCCCACCTGAAAATTTCCAATTGAAAATATTCTATTGTCGAATGGAAATTTTCTCATTACGATAGTGTAAGAATTAGTCCTTGGACTTGAGGCACCATGGTAACTTTGTGCATGACATATTGTACTTTGATATATTTTTCGATTGCATGACAATCACAAGCGGTTTATATTGGGTGTAACATTTTCATGTATGGAAATTAATGAGTGGCCAACAAAGGATCCGTCACTTATCTAGATGAATAGGTGAATCTCCTATGTGTTCCACTGTATTTGACTCTAAAATCCTTGGCCAAGGTTGGATGAACAATAGATGTGGGATTTTTTAATTATTTATCATCGAGTCAAGCTACTAGGAATGGAAATATAGTTATTGAGTTAATGGAGTTTCAACTAAACATCCATGCCCTAGGCTCAATCGGGAGATTAGATGATGGAAGGACCGTACTTGCATGCTATTCGTAATTGAAATAGGTTCGCACATTCACCTTAGACTAGGAGTCATGATGCATTGCTAGACGCTTCCCATGTCTTGTGGGTTCTTGGAATTAATGAGTTAATTTTAAGAGAATTAATTAATTGTTCAACTAAGTCACAAGAGTTGTGAGTCTACGGCTAGTTTAAAGTGAACCTAAGGGGTCACACACAAAACTTGGACAAGTCCATTTCTAGCCTAGAAATTAATCCAAGTGTTGGATTAAATTAATTAATGTGATTAATTAATGGGGTTAAATTAATTCAAGCGTGAAATTAATTCAATTAATTAATTAGATTAATTGATTGGAGCTAATTGGATTAGGAAGCCCAATTGCAATATTTAATTAATTGATTGGATCAATTAAGTACGATGAGCCTAATTAATTAAATGAATTAATTTAATTGATTGGATCAATTAAAGTAGAGTCTAATTGATTACTTAGGCCTAAGACCATTAGGTGTAGGCTTGTAGGAAGCCCATTAGGAAATTGGATTGGGAATCCAATTCCAAGAGAAAGTTGAATTGAGAATTTAATTTCTATAAGGTAATAAGGAAAAAGGAAAGTCCTTATAGGATAAGGAAACTTACCAAAAGAGTTGGAGATAAGAAAGGATAAAAAGTCTTGTATAGAAAGAACTTGTGATAGTCTTGATTGATAATCTTCTTGGATATTTTTATGGGGATTTTAATTATAGATTTTTGTGAAGAAAAATAGTTTTCTTTCATCCCCAAAAATTCATCCCTCCTTTCCTTTCAATCTCCAAAAGTTCACCAACCTTTTATCTAGTTTAATTCTTGATTTAATTATTGAATTAAGAATTAAATTAAATACCTAAAACACTAATTGTTAGTGTGTTCTTGTTCCAAACAAAATTGTTTTGGGATAAAATTATCGAATCGAAAACTACTAGCATAGGATTCGGTTGCGAGTGGGCATCCAAGGTGTGGATACCATTAGAGGGATAACATTTGGGATCCTAGAAGCGAATCAGATTTCAATCAAAGGGGTTTTGAATTGAAGAACATGAGAATACTTTCAAGTAGGGATAACGATTTGAATCGTTTCAATCCCTACATCAGCTAGAGTGCAAATCAAGGTAAGAGTTTTTGAAACTTTCTTACTTTAACTATCAGAAAAATGCACAACTGAGTAATCGCGAAAGGGTTCTGGGATTCGTTTTAATTACATGTGATGTAATGTATATTTACATTTTTGAAAAATTTTAAATTCCGCTGCGTATATATTTCCCGTAATCGCGCGAACGCAACAATATGTACTTTTAAAATACTTGATCGAACTGAATAAAATCATATAAGCTCACAGTATATTGTAAGATGATATAACTCATGGATATCCAATATAGTGATCAACCTAAATTTTGCTATTATCTCAATGTAAAATTAGTTAAGTTACAGGATATCAAAACTTCACATTCTACGAAAGTTTTAAAATTTTAACAATCAAGAATGCTACTATAAGATGAAATGGATCATATTATGTTAATATCAATGCAATGAGCATATAAATAACATGTAATGCATGAATCATATTGGCCAAGTGAGTAGTGTGAGACTTGAATATTATAGGTTGAGTCTAAAAATATATGTTAAGTGCATGAAAATTGGCCTAATAACTCGAAATGGACAGAAACGAACCAAAATATAAATAATGGCAGTATCATATGACTGTAACGAGGCAGAATAGAGCATTCAACCTAATTTGAAAAATGAAACAATAAATTTTTTATTCAGGTTGGAAACCTTGAAGAGATTTTTAAAATAAGCCTAAATTTGTTGTGTCCATTGTCCATTGATAAAAAGATGTAGTGTCCATTGAGCTAATTACCAGCCTCTATTATACTTTGTAAAAATAATCTTATTCAAAATGTATTAATAAAAATTAGTATTTTCTTTATCTTTAATTACATTTAGGCAATTAGATAAAGTCTTTAGATCACACTTAGCTATGGGGCATGGTCGTGCATATGATGGTGATTATGAAACATGCCTCTATGGTTTTAATCCTAAATTAGTTTTGGGTCATAGGTTCATTGAAATGGGACATCAATAGCCCATAAAGACTCAAAAGGAGGATGTCTCACTCCATAATCATTTATATGTGGATGTTAATGCACATATGTGAGTGCTTGTTGAGAAACGAGTACATTGAATAGGCCCGTGGAAAATTTTCAATCGAAAACATTATTTGTCGAATGATTATGATAGTGCATGCATTTGTCTATTGACTTGATGCATTATGATAGCCTTGTACACGATATGAAATGCTTTGATGTAATTTCCAATTACATGACAATCACGATGGGGTTATGTTGGTATATGATTTTTGAGTATGGAGGTTAATGAGTGACCAACAAAGATTCTACTATGCATATCATGGTCCTTGACTAAAAAGTCTCTGACAGATCAGGTGAATATTAGATGGGGTTTTTAAATGATTCATCAAGAGTCAAAGTGATTGGAAAAGAAATCATAGTTATTAAGTCAATATGGTTTCAACTAATAATTCATACTCTAGACTTAATGAGGAGATTAGTTGATAGAAGGGCTGAACTTGCATGACACTCATAACAAAACTATATTCGCTTGCTAATTCACCTAAGACTAGGTAAGTCAAGATACATTACTAAGTTCTTCGTTTGACTTGTGAGGTTCTTCGAATTAAGGAGTTAATTATGAGATGGGTTAATTAATTAGATTAATTGATCATAAAATATTCTATATATTTATTAAGTTGCAAACCCACTTCTAGCTTAGTTGTGAACTTAATGGCTACACACAAAATGAGATGGATCACTTCTATCTAGAATATAATTCAAAGAGTTTGATCAAATAAATTAATGTAGATTAATTAACTTGGAGCTAGAATTATTTTAATAGTTAACTTAATTCATCCAACTAAATAATAGAATTATTTGATTGGACCTAATAATAATTAGGAGCTGTTTTGGGAGTAATTAATTAATTAATTGATTGGATGAATTAGTTAATAGACTTTTAAAATAATTTTAGAATTAAATTAATTTAACTAATAAGATTAATGGGATTATTTATATTGGGCATATTTAATTAGATAGTCCATTAGATGTTTAAATATGGATCTAGGTCAATCTAAGGATAGTAACTAAAATGACAAACAAATCATATTTATTACATGAATGTATTGCCCATACATTTATAGACCTTCATTTTCTTATTTTTCTCCACCTTCTTTTTCAATAGAATACCTCACATCATAATTCTACTCTCATTTTATTTGTTTTGACCTAACAAGAAACCTTAAAATTTCTTTTAAGGGAAGTACATAGAAAGAAGATAGAATTTATATTTGGAGAAAATATAAAAAAATGAGACATGCAAGCTTGATTTTAATTAAAACTTAAAGAAATAAAACTAAGCATTCACCATGCACATAGAATATCCACAATAAAATGGTCGAGGCTCCATGATCGTCTATTCTAGCATACATGTCTAATTTATACATCATATGTAATAAATTCAAAGCATGTAACGATCTTCTGAAAAAATAACTCCTTTTATAGAATTTTAGAAAGTAACTATTAATTTAAAAAAAATAGAAAATAAAAAACTTTTAGGATGAGAAACGAAATAGGCAACAAAAAAATTGTTGACTAGAATACTATCTGGCGCCACAACGCTAGTTACTCACGTTGTGGCGCTGGACATTTTATCTAATTTTTAGAGAACGCATTGCGCTACAATGCTATGACGTAAGAATTATTTCTGATTTTGTATCAAAATTCCTAACAATGAAAAACATGCCAAAAAATATCTTAATTTAAATTCCAAACAAAAATGCACAATTAAATACAATAAATAATTCATTCAGGAATACAGTCACGAAAGTATACGGATATGGCAACCTAGGCTCTGGTACCACTGTTGGGTTTGCAAAATCGTGGGATGTAAATGCAGTGGAAATTTAAAGAATTTTAAAAAAATACATAATAATTAAGCATGCAATCTATGATTCAGTGTGATTAATTGGTTCACACTTGGATATTTTATTTAAATGAAAACAGAGGTTTCACAAATTTACCTATACAAGCACTCCTATTGATGTATGGTGTGAAGCAATTCAAATTGCTATCCTCTTCATGAACTCTTTATCGGAATCCCAAAACTGATTCAGATCTTGACCCTTGATTTAAAACTTTGATTCACTTGATGAATCCATGCGTCTTCCATCAGACGGTATCCACACCATGAGTAACATACCACATTTCAATAATTCTGCTAGAAAACATTGAATTCTTGTTTCTAATATAGTATTTTAGGAGTGCAATTCAATTCTTAAATCAACTAGTGAGTAGAACAAAATTAAATCAAAAGGAATGGAACCTTTTTGATGGAATAAGAAAATATGTTGTAAAAGAGAAGACCAAGAGAGAAAAAGAGAGAGGGGTGGATAATTTTTAGCTCATAAAAGCCCTCTAAATTCATTATACAAGGTGGTCCAATCTTAATCCTATTAGGATTTGGTCCCTTTTTTTGCTTATCTATGTCTCTTTCCTTTTTATCTTATTCCTTTCCATCAAAATATGAAGTCTTTGATTTCTTTCCATATAAGATTGATAAGCTCATAATTCCACACATTTATGACACTCTTAAAAGCATAATTTTAGATATTTTATTTCATAATTGATGGAATTATGTCTTATCTTATGATAATTATTTTGTAGGTGCAAGAGTTGAAGAGTTGAAGAGATGGAGTGGAAAGAAATAAAATTGGCAAAATGTTGAAGAAAATGATACATGCACTGCAGTCCTGAAGATATAACACCACGGCACTAAGTACAAAAGACGGGCAGTAGCTTAAGCCAGTTCAGGGTTACAGCAGAAGATGATGAAGTAAGACTGAGCCGTGGCATTAGGACTTAGGCACCAAGGCACCGCAAGGGAAAATGGTGTTGAAAATTTAGAAGACTTGGCGCCGTGGCTCCCAACTTTTGTGCTACAGTGCCATGAAAGAGGAATGTTTTGTGGCACGATGCTACCGTCTAAAATCACCCCTTAGCCAAAAATAGAGTTTGGCACCACCATGCTAATTCTTTGCGCCACAGTGCCGTGTGGCATAATTGGAAAATATGCTCCAGTGGATTTTGATGACAGGTGGCAAAAAAAGGTTCATTTTGGGCTCGTTTTAATTATATTTATTGCTTTTACATTATTAGCATAAACTAGTAATTAATTTTATATTATTATCATAAGAGTATTATATTTATATTTTCAGTATATATGTAACATGCATAATTATATATATATATAAAATTATATGTAAATTTATATCATATAAATACATACATTATAAATACAAAATATATGTGTAATATTTTAACAGATCGTATTCAGTTCCTATCTAAGTCTAAAAAAAATTAAAATCTAAAACTTGCCCCAAAACCTATTTATCGATATTTTGTATTTTTAAAAAAAATGTTAGTGTAATATTTTATTTGTATTCTATATATATGTATCTATATTGTTTAACATCCATCAAAATAATAATAACAGACCCATTGATGCACAACATATTAAATATAATTTCATTTCATAAATTTTCTATTGAAGGGTATTTTGGTTTTTAAAACTATATTTTTCCATTTCTATCACTTATTTCTAATTACCAATCATGAGATTGGAATCAAATAAAAAATGACAATTCCATTCCTTTTTCATTCCTCACACATACCAAGTATAGGAATTGGTATACACTTATCATTCAATTCCTATTATCATTCCAATACTAAATTCATTTTATTCCTATCTAATTCCATTTCTACATAGCATTCAACCCCTTAACTTGTAATCTTCAACTTTTGTTTCTCCTTTAAATTATTTTAGTATTAAAAAAGTTATGAGGACCATGATGTTGCGATACAATTGGTATTTGCTTTGTTTTAATATAAACTAAACTATCTTTTGTCAAGGTTTGAAAGCTATGTCTATGAATTTATAAATTGATATCTTGTTTGTGGCGTAGATGATGTTTTATATGCGATGAACAAACATTATTTTTTTAATGCTTCTTGAGATTTGGCCAATTTCAAGATGATCTTTGTCATCGTAATTGAGATGGAGAGGTAGTGTTGCAACAAGAGCTTGCGTAGTGCATGCCTTGGACTTATCACTATAAAGATATAGGCATTAGTACATGTAGTAGTCATATATACAAAAATCAAAAGCTAGTGAAATGCACAAAGCCCAATGCATCATTAGTAGGTTAAACCCATAAATGGAGACATTGTTGGTTACCTTTTAGTGGTAGAGTTGATACGTCTTGAGAGAGAATAACATATACATTTGGAATTCCCGTTATAACCTAACAAAGCATTAATCCTAACTATCGAGTCAGTTGTCGCAGATCTACCAAATTTAAATCTTACTCTTTAATATTTTTTTAACGAGTATAGAATGAGTAAAAGTCAATCCCACAGGATCAAGACTAATTGATTTACTGTCGACTCACAAACTAAGAAATTTGACTTCAAAATTACTAAATCTAAAGCTAAGATTCAACAAGTAAACTCTAGAAATAAACAACAAATGGTTGGGGGGAATTGAGTTAATTAAATAAGTTACTGAAATTAAAATTAATTAAAATGCAAAGCAATGAAAATAAAAACAATAAGAAATAAGTGGTTAAAGGAGGTTGAGAGAAGCCCTCATGAGACTACAACTTGTCATCTATGGGCCATCTAGAGGTTTAAAGGCTTGTTGCATGTGCTAATTGTAATCATGATTTTCTAAAAAGTGGATTGGCTTAGTTTGTGTTTATGTCTTGTTTTAGGTTTGCTTGAGGACAAGCAAAGGTTAAGTGCTGGAGAATTTGATAAATACATATTTTTACATGTTATGTATCAATTCCTATATGTCTTCCTTATTTTGTTCTTGTTAATATTAGTTTTTTATTAATGTTTTGTGTGTGATAAGAGTTTGGAAATCAAGAGATCGAAAAAATGAGTCAAAACAAAGTTGAAACAAGCACTCTTGGACCAAATTTTATTGACACGGTGCCACTACGATAGTTTTTGTATTGTGGGCATAAATTTCTGATCTAGAGCCCTATTGACCTGATTTATGGCTCATTGTATAGACAAGTGATATATCCACATCTTTCATGTTGACAACTTATCCCATTTCAATTTATTTCAAAGAGAAAGATTTGATTAAAAAGTCAAAAGTGCACTGAAACTTCTAGATATGGTAGTTTTTATATTTTTGACATAACTTTCTCCACAAATGTGATATGGATCTGATTTAAAGAAGCTAAAAAAAGATAACATATAGGGATATAATTGTTATGAAGATACCAAAATCTAATTTATTCTAAAAAGAGGTCAAAAACTACTTTAAAAGGGCTAAATAGTGTCAAAGTGGTGAAGTGAATGAGAAAAACTGTAGCAACCATGCTTATGCGCCAAACAGGGCTAGTGGAGTTACCCATAAATACCTATGACACCTAACTTTCGATGATTAATTCTATGGGAGCAATAAAGTAATATGGTAATGAAATCAAACAAGTGTTGAATCTAACCTTTAGTTATTCAAAAGAAAATAAACTTCCACAACAATCATACTCAAGTGTGTGTGTGAATATCCATTGTCAATAGTGATGAAACCGTGCATGATTCAAATAAGTGAATTCCCATAAAACTTCACAAAATCCATCACGCGATCTCTAATCAAATAGTCAAACATCATAAGCTCTTCCTTTGGCACACATCTCCACTACACCGAAGGTACCACATGAATATAAAAGGTCTTTAACAATGGTTATAATGGGGCCAAGGGGTATTATGTGGCTTAAGAAAGAAAAAGATAAGATGCAACAAAGGTTCTCAAAACTTCATAGAATAAAAGACCTAAATCTCATCAAGGAATGATTATCATAATCCACAAGTTTCAACATCGAGGCTAATATCATTGTGTTGCACCCTTTTTCATCATGCTTATCAACTTTGTAATATTCCATTTTTAGTTACAACTCACAATAAATTTTTTTCCAGTATTTTGAATTCATTCTTTTTTTGTATATATATATATATATTTTTCTTCAATACCTTTCCCTTATTTCCTTCTTTCTTTAAGCTCCCTCATACTTATTTTCTATTTTCACTCAAATTTATTTTGCATGCTCACTTGTCATTGAAATGTCTCTCTCTATTGGACACCTCTACTTGCCCACTTATTTGTGGATGGTATGATGTAGAAACTCGATGTGTAATGTTATACTTCTTAAAAAGAGCTT
The DNA here is from genome assembly GCA_019321725.1 of Paulownia fortunei. Classification (NCBI taxonomy): domain Eukaryota; kingdom Viridiplantae; phylum Streptophyta; class Magnoliopsida; order Lamiales; family Paulowniaceae; genus Paulownia; species Paulownia fortunei. The sequence goes on from CM033112.1 coordinate 10,069,248, forward strand.
GCATGACCTATTGCAAAAGTAGGTACCTCTATCGCTAATCATGGCTAGGGGTATTCCAAACCTTGCAAAAATGTGGAACTTGACAAAATCTACTACATCTTTTGAATCATTAGTCCAAGTGGCTTTCGTTTCCACCCACTTTAAGACATAATTAACAACAAGTGTAATGTAAATGTTACCAAAAGAAAGGGAAAAGGGGCCTATGAAATCAATGCCCCAAACATAAAAAATTTAATAATAAGTATAGGAGTTTGTGGCACTTGATTCCTAGGTCCCAAGTTACCTATCCTTTAACACTGATCACAAGACTTGCAATAGAGATAGGCATCATTGAATAATGAGGGCCAATAGAAACCACTTTCAAGTACGTTGAGGGCAATCTGTTTTAGTCCAAAATGTCCACCACATGCAAGGGAATGAAAAAAATTTAGAATAGGAACAAAATCACTCTTAGGCATATACCTTCTTATCACTTGATTGGAACAATGCTTCTAAAGGTATGGATCATCCCAAATGTAGTATTTAGCATCGCTCTTGATCTTCTATTTTTATATCTTAGGCAATTCATTCGACAACCTCTTAGTGACTAAGTAATTAATAATGTCAGGCATGCCAAGAGGCTACCACACTCATTGCTAGAAGTTGCTTATATAGGAAAGCTTCATTTATTAGCACACATCTTCCTCATGTACCAATCAACTAAGGTGGTCCATAACCAAGTTCTTAGATCTCTTCTTGTCCTTGATTTCCAAGTTAAATTCTTGTAAAAGAAGGATCGATTGAATAAGCTAGGGCTTTGCATCCTTCTTGGTGAGCAAGTATATAATGGCAACATGATAAGAATAAACAATTACTTTTGCACCAATCAAATAGGAATGAAATTTTTCTAAAGCAAAAATAACCATCAAAAGTTCCTTTTTAGTGGTGGAATACTTAAGTCGATCATTATTTACAGTACGCGATTCATAGTAAATGACATGAGGAGTTCGCCTTACTCATTGTCCCAATACAACACCAACCACATAGTCACTTGCATCGCACATAAGTTCAAAAGAAAGTTCCAAATTTGGTGGTTGGATAATAGGTGCTGAGGTGAGAAGTTCCTTGAGCTTGCTAAAAGTTGCTATACAATTGTTATTAAACTCAAAAGTCATATTTTTTTTAAGTAATCTACACAAGGGTAGTGCTATTTTGGAGATTTCTTTAATAAACATGCAATAAAGACCTGCATGTCCAAGAAAAGAGCGAATCTCCTTAACACTAGTAGGTGATGATAAAAAATGCACAAGATCAATCTTAAATTTATCAACCTCAATTCCCCTAGCAGATATGACATGCCGCAACACTATCCCTTGATCAACCATAAAATAACATTTCTCCCAATTGAGCACAAGATTAGTTTCAATGCATCTTTTAAGTACAAGTGTAAGGTTATCTAAGCATTTGTTAAATGAATCACCATAAACACTAAAATCATCCACAAATACCTCTATGATGTTTTGAATATACTCGGCAAAAATGCTCACCTTTGAAATGTTGCTTGTGCATTGCAAAGTCTAAATAGCTTACACTGATAGGCAAATGCAATAAATGGGCAAGTAAAGGTAGTCTTCTCTTGATCATCCAGAGCAATGACGATTTGATTATACCCAGAGTAGTCATCCAGAAAATAATAATGAGTATGACTGGATAATCATTCAAGCATTAGATCAATGAAAGGTAAAGAAAAATGATATTTGCAAATAGAATAGTTAAGCTTCCTATAATCAATGCAAACTTACCATCCGATTTGAACTCTTTGAGGTACTAACTCTTGGTAATTATTTTATACTATAGTAGAGCCGGACTTCTTAGGAACTACTTGAATCGGGCTTACCCACTTACTATCCGAAATGAGGTAGATGACCCTAACATCAAGAAGTTTTAATAGGCGGGTTCAATCGCCTTTAGGCCTCCCTCATGTGATACCCGAACCTCTAACTACTCACCTGCCCAAATATGATTCATGCATTATATGTTAATTGCGTGCTATTTACATTTATATTGACATCATATAATTTATTTTATTTTATACAGCGTTCTTAATCATTAGACTTAATTTTGAGGCTCTCACACGGTATTGATTATCAAATCCTCTAACTTAAATGGTCAATTCAACATTGGGATAAGAAGAAAAATAGGTATCAATATGACGAATATTACTAGGTTACACGTTATGATTTTTAGAAGTGTTAAAAGTGTCACTAGTAAGTTTATATGGTTTAATTTAATTTGTTCAAGTTATTCCAAAAGTATATATTTGTAAATTAACATACTTGGAATATTGGACATGGTATAATGTGATTTAAGTGTCATAATACAAGGTCAATATGTGCATATGATTTTAGAAATGCAAACAAGACAATCATTTAAGAATCGGACGCCAATAGGTTTAGAGATCGAATGAACGTAGGGTAGAAATTATTATCCGATCGTATGAAAATTAAAATAGGTTGTAAATAGATAAGTCAATAATGAGAAACTCTATATTACAGTTGTATAAAGTGTGTGTAACATCAGATTTGAACCACCACTTGACACCTCAAGCTTTCACCTCAAGCTTTGTTAAGTCAAGCTACCATCTCAACCTTTCTTCATTTCTATCCTTGAACCATGACCAAAAATCATTTTTTGAGCTATTTCACCTCCAAAACCTCCATATTAAATTTTAGAAGTTGCTCCCAAGTGATTCCAAGTAAATAAACAAAGTGAAGGAAGCAAAGGGAAGTAAGGAGAAGTAAATAAAAGTTTAAATTTGTGCATAGGTGAGCTTAACTCATATTTTTTATTTAAGTTCTTATTTGAATCCCCTAACCTAAATGGTCAATTCTATACTGGGATAAGAAGAAAATTAGGTATCAATATGATGAATATTACTAGGTTACACGTTATAATTTTTAGAAGTGTTAAAGGTGTCACTAGTAAGTTTATATAGTTTCATTTGACTTGATCAAGTTATTTCAAAAGTATATATTTGTAAATTAACATACTTGGAATATTGAACAAGATATAATGTGATTTAAGTGTCATATTATAAGGTTAATATATACATATGATTTTAGAAATGCAAACAAGACAATCATTTAAGAATTAAATGTCAATCGATTTAAAGATCGAATCAACGATTAAGAAATTAGGGTAGAAATTATTATCCGATCATATAGAAATTAAAATAGTTGTAAATAGATAAATCAATAATGAGAAATACTAGATTATAGCTATATAAGGTGTGTGTAACATCATATTTGAACCACCACTTGACACCTCAAGCTTTACCACCTCAAGCTACTATCTCAACCTTTCTTCATTTCTATCCTTGAACCATGACCAAAAACCATTTTCTAAGCAATTTCACCTCCAAAACCTCCATATTAAACATCTTTTGCTAGTTGGGCGGCTGTTGGAGCTTATGTAGGTGTCTGAGGGAGTGTGTGCATGGATGACGACCTATTAGGCTATTTTGTTGGCTTGTTATATTCTGAGTCTGTTGTATTATATTTTGAGACTCGTACTATATTTTATTTTTAAAACTTTACTGTAAATAAGTGTGTAAATATTGTGATTGTTGTAGGTGTCGTACTTTTATATTAATATTGATCCTGCTATATACATGACATATGTGAGGAAGGATTTTAAATAAGGTTGTGCGTGTAAAAAGTAATTTATTTTTTCTTAAAGTATTACACAAATAAAAAATAGAAAAAAATATCGCACGTACATATAATTTCTATCATGTCAAATTATACTTTATATATAGTTGTTGAGTAGTGGGTGTTATAGAGTGATATCAAAGCTCGATTTGAGGTCATGCAGACTGTCCATAACGAACTTAGAACTTGTGGAGCGTAGCCACACTAGTAAGTTTTATATTATCATACATTGCATTTCATATTTCATGAATTATATTGGTCATATGTTGTCAAACTTGTATAAAACAGCGCTGTAAAATGGTGAGAACTCATGGTGAGAGCATTGATGGTGCTAGAGCACAGAGAAATGAGACACCTACCCTTAGTGATGATCGAGATACCATGATTAACCGATTAAAAGAGTTGATTGAATAATAGTTTGAATAGATTCAACAACTGATTCGGCAGAGGATGATGGTGAGCAATCACGGATGGAGGTAAATCAACAGCGGGTGGAGTATATATATATGGTGGGAGAATGATTTAGGCGGCTGGATCCCTCGATATTTGGGGATACTATTGATTCTTCCATTGCAAAGAACTGGTTGAGGACCTTAGAAAACATGTTCTAATATAGCAAGGTGCCAGAAGAGGATAGGGTAATCTGTGCCACTTTTATGCTTCGCAGTAATGTAAGCCATTGGTGGGACATGATCAGCAGTATATAGGACATCATCACTATAATCTGATACAAATTTAAGAAGTTATTTCGTAACAAATATTTCATAGCCCCAGTTTGCATAATGAAGATGAACGAATTTATACAATTGCGATAAAAAGCAATGACTGTTGGGGAATATATTCGTAAATTTGAATAGCTATCCAGGTTTGCTACGCACATGGTCAGCATTAAAGCACTGAAAGTAGAGAGATTTCTAGAGGGTTTGAGGCCAGAGTTGTATTGGGATGTGAATATGGCGGGTATTCAAAGGGTGATATTTTCACAGGTGGACAGAGATGGACTACAAGGCAAAATAGGTCGATCCAAATGCAGAGGCTGGGATTTAAATTGTAAGGATAATGAGGCCAACAATAAGAAGGTCGAAGTAAGAGGCCACGAATCGAATGAGAAAAGCATCAGAAATATAGCAATCGACATACTGGAGGCTGCTCTACAGATACCAGAACAAGATTTCGATGCGGAATGCTAGGACATATTGCTAAATTTTGCCCAAGTAAACAAAATCACACCAGCCAAAGAAATATACCAGCCAGGGTATTCACCATGACCAGGACGGATATAGAAGCAAATCCATCGGTGGTGACAGGTAAACTTTATATTTCTAGTATTTCAATACTTGTGTTATTTGATTCTAGAGCCATGAATTCATTTGCATCCACTGAGTACGTGAAGAGACTGGGTAGAATACCAGATGTAGTAGAAATCAGTTATAGTGTAACAGTCCTCTTTGGAGATGCTAGAAAAACCGATCAGATTTTGAGAGCTTGTGGTATACCTATTGAAGGTAGAGAATTATATGTTGATATGATTGTGCTAGATATGAATGATTACGATGTTATTTTAGGCATGGATTAGTTGTTAAAGTACGAGGCTACTATCGACTGTAAGAAAAAGACAGTAACATTTCAATTTTCTTGGAAAGAGTCTTTCATATTTGCCAGCTCTGTGAAAATTTTTAGATTCCCTGTGATTTCAGTAGTGAAGGCACAATGATTACTCGATGTTGGTTGCGAATGGTACTTGGTGTGTGTCATGAGTATTGAGGAACAACACCTACCAACTCTTAGTGAAATACCTATGGTACAGGAATATATTGAAGTATTCCTATATGATCTTCTAGGATTGCCACCAGATTGTAAAATAGAGTTTGTTATCGACATATAATTAGAAACATCTCCAATTTTTAAAACTACCTACAAAATGGCTCCCTTGCAGTTGAAAGAATCGAAAGTACAATGGCAGGAGTTATTAGACAAGGGATTCATTAGACTGAGTTTTTCACCTTGGGGAGCATCGGTTCTCTTTGTACATAAAAAGAATGGTACCATGAGACTGTGCATCGATTATCAATAGTTGAATAGGGTCACAATTAAGAATAAGTATCTATTACCCAGAATCAATGATTTATTTGACCAGCTTCAGGGTGCCGTAATATTTTCAAAGATTGGCCTATGCTCTAGGTACCATCAACTGAAAATAAAGGAAGAAGATATTCCAAAGATAGTATTTAGTACAAGATATAGGCACTATGAATTTATGGTGTTGCCATTCGGATTGACTAACACTCCAGCAACATTCATGGATCTAATGCATAGAGTGTTTAAGGAGTTTTTGGATAAATTCATTATTGTGTTCATCGATGACATTCTAGTTTACTCTAAAATCAAAGAAGAACATGTCGCACATTTGAGACAAGTACTGGAGGTCCTGAACGTGAAGCAAGTTCTAGTTGGATTGTATAGTATTCCTGGGCCATGTAATATCTGGAGCAGGAATATTAATAGATCCAAGTAAAGTTGAAGCTATCAACAACTGGACGCAACCTACTAATCCTACAAAGGTGTGTAGTTTTCTAAGTTTAGCTGAATATTACCGGAGATTCATGGAGGGCTTCACCAAGATTTCTATACTATTAACACAATTAACCAGAAAATGGGTGATGTTTAGATGGACAAATATGTGTGAGCGAAGTTTCTAGGAGTTGAAAAAGAAGTTGACTTCAGCACCTATTCTCTCAATTCCATCAGGTACTGGAGGATTGGCAATTTATAGTGACGCATCAAAGAATAGATTATGATGTACTCTGATGCAAAATAGTAAAGTAATTATGTATGCATTCAGACAACTTAAAGAGTACAAAAAGAATTACCACATGCACCACTTGGAACTTGCTGCTATAGTATTTGCACTTAAAATATGGAGGCACTATCTATATGGTGAACGATACAAGGTCTATATGGATCACAAGAGCCTCAAATACTTCTTCACACAGAAAGAGTTGAATATGTGGCAGCAGAGATGGCTGGAACTGGTAAAAGATTATGATTGTGTGATCAATAACCATCCTGGTAAAGCCAATATTATAGCTGATTTGTGGAGCCGAAAATCAACATAAAGTACAATAACTATGGCTTTAATTTAGAAACCAGAACTAATGAGTTGTAGAAAATGAATATAGAGATTTTACAAATAGAAGTCATAAAGGTAAAGTTGGCAGCCCTGATGCTTCAGCCTACGCTAATTGATAGGATCAAACAAGGGCAGAGAGATGACAAATATCTCATCAAGATGAGCAAAGATGTTGTTGTAGGGAAGTCTCCTAAATTTGAGATAACTCATAATGATATTTTACAATTTAGAAGATAGTTTTGTGTGTCAAATGTTGATGACATTCGGGAAGACATTTTAAAAGAGGCACATTCAACCCCTTACTTAGTACATCCAGGGGCTAAAAGATGTATAGAGACTTGAAAATGCATTATTGGTGGCCGGGTATGAAAAAGGACATTGCCAACATGTGGAGCAATGTCTAACATGTCAACAGATAAAGGCCAAACATCAAAGACCCACAGGGACTTTGCAATCTCTACTCATTCCAGAATGGAAATAAGAAAGGATCACCATAGATTTTGTAACTGGTTTGCCAAAGACTACTAAGGGTCATGATGCTATTTGGGTTATCGTTGATAGATTAACCAAGTCTGCTCATTTTCTTGCCATATGTTCTACATATTCCATGGATTGCTATACCCAATTATACATTTAGGAGATTATTAGACTTCAAGTATGCCATTGTCTATAGTTTCTGATAGAGATTCGAGATTTTTTGTCTGCTTTTTAGAGGAGTTTACACAAATCTTTGGGAACACAATTATTATTCAGTATAACATATCATCCTCAGATGGATGGGCAATCTGAATGAATAATACAAACATTGGAGAATATGCTTAGAACTTGTGTATTAGACTTCCAAGGTTAGTGGAGTAAATTCCTACCTTTGGTAGAGTTTTTATACAACAACAACTATCAGACTAGCATTGGAATGGCTCCATATGAAGCATTGTATGGAAAAAAGTGTATGTCTCCGCTACACTGGGATGAAGTTGGTGAGAAGAAACTTTTGGGCCTAGATATGATTCGAGAAATGACAGAAGTCATGTCACAGATTCGACAAAGAATGCAAACTGCCCAAAATTGGCAAAAAAGTTATGCAGATCGACAAAGAAAAGCACTGGAGTTTGCGCTAGGAGATCGGGTATTTTTGAAAGTAGCACCAATGAAGGGCATCATGAGGTTTGGAAAGAAAAGGAAATTGAGTCTAAGATACATTGGTCCATTCTGTGTAAATGAAAGAATTGGTGATGTTGCTTACAGATTAGATCTGCTGGCATCTATGTCCCAAATACACAATATATTTCATGTGTCAATGCTGAGGAAATATATTGCTAATCCCTCTCACATTCTAAAGAATGAATAAGTGGAATTAAAGATAGATTTGAGCTACGATGAAAAACTTGTACAGATTTTGTTACGAGAAGTAAAACAACTGAGAAATAAATAGATTCCATTAGTTAAAGTGTTATGGAAAAACCAATCAGTAGAAGAGGCCACTTGGGAAAGGGAGGATAAAATGAGAACTAAGTATACTGAACTTTTTCGGTAAGTAAAATTTTGGGGATGAAATTTTTATAAAGAGAGAAGGATGTGATACTGATAATTTAGTTTTATACCAACAATTCATATACCTTTTAATTAACATTTTGTTTGTTTTTAAGTGTTTTTGCTACTTTTTATGCATTTAGTTTGAAATTTTGTGGGTAATGAGAAAATGAGAAGAAAATGAAAAGAAACCAAAAACTTGGTTGAAATGTTGAAGAATCAAAATTGTGGTGCTACTGATGGCAGTTTTTGTATTTCAATCATAAATCTTTGCTCAAATAGATTTTGACTTGATTCTTAAACCACTAGAAAGTCAAGAGATATATCTATAACTTCTAAATCCAATTATGTCGATCTCAATGAGAAAAATCAAGTTCAAGAGTCAGTATTGGGCTAAAATTTTCTACTATAACACATTTTGGTATTTCTGGCATAACTATCTCCACCAATGTCATATTTAGTTGATTTAAGTGCCTATGAAAATACAAGACATGGCGATACAATTCATATGAAGACATCAAAAGCCCTTTCAGAAGGGAGTTTAAAGAGACTAAAGATACTAAAGACAGAAAGTTCAGTGCCTAGCTGTCTTGTCAGCATCTACATGTTGCCATATGGATAAAAGGGGAAATATAGGTTTTTAGCCCTCTTTAGGGATTCTCCCTTATGAATTTAAGGACCCCAAAAGAGCCTCTAAAGGTATTCTGGATGTGGGAAGGTATTCTTGGGCAGCTGCTGGATAGAAAGCTATTCTTGGAGAGAAAAGAGAGCCATTTTTGGAGACAATGAGAGCTTCAACCATTTCTTCCACTTCACAAATTGGTGAACAATTTTCATGCACTTTCATATGTATTTCTTGAAGTTATATTCATACATGATGAACTAAACATTTCATTCTAGAGGATGATGTACCTTATTTGATCTAATATTTTGAATTCCAAATATTATTAGTTCAAGTTATTCATTATGTTTGTGTTATCTTATTTAGTATTGCATCTTGATTATTTGGCCATTAATTGAGAGTGTTTGATGTATGAGATTTGATACTCGAGAGAGGTAATATTACACATGATCATAAAGATAACATAACCTAGGAATAATAGAGTTGAAAAGCTTATCAAACCTTTGAAGTTTTGAAGAAGAATTCATTGAACCTTTGTAGAGTTTTATTCTTGAGTTTTTACAGAGATATTGAAATTCATATTAGAACTCATAATCAATTCAGCACTCGAGAGAGGGAATTGATAAGCTTAGGAATTCTTGACATATATATATTTTTGACTTGAATTAGTACATATGTGGTAATTAGGTAAGTCATTCCTCTAGAATTGCTTGTTCATATGATGTTTGGTGTATTACTTCCAAGAACTCTAGTTTTATCTTTGCAATTTTTATCTTATTCTACTTTGTTTATCAATCATCACTTGAATTTTCTAGATAAAATTATGACCATTTATGTAACACCCCTTAACCTAACTGCAGAGCCTAAACAAACTGATACAGTTAAGTCAAGAAATGTTAATTTTTCATCTTTACTAGAGTTATGGTTTTTAATAAAAGTTCCCATTCTTAGCTATAAGAGAAAGAACTTGAATCATTTTTAACACACCATATACATATATCAAAACTGAGTACATCTGTTTACAAAACCATAACAGAGCGGCTTATTTAAAAACAAAACAGAGTTTTCAAAATAAACTACAAAACATGTCGAAGCATGGCATATGAACAAATCTCTGTCCGGCCGCTCTAGAGACTTAGTCAACCTCTAAACCTGTACATTTCCACCTGCATCACATGAATCTAATGAGCTAAAGGCTCAGTAAGGTGAAACTGATTCAATAACAAATAACATATATGCACATCTCATAAATCATTAAATGCAATATTCTATTTAATAATTTTCATTCATAAATCATTCTTTAGGGCCCTTGAAGTATGGTACCTAACTAATAGTGATAGACCATAGTTTTCGGAACCTGTTCATAATGGTTGGCCAATAAGAGAACTAATACGGGGTTTCCATACTTGGTCTTTCAACCTCAGGTATTAGCCGTATTCTATCTCATTCATTGTGGCTTTCCTATACCGGTTTTTCAACCTCAAGTATTTGCCACCATTTGTTGGGCCCGCCGGTCCCTCCCGCGTCCCTCGTCTACCCGACCATCAATCAAGTACCATACTTCCTTTTCAAAACCTCATTATATTCTTAATAGTGTCACGCTTCATAAACCATAAATGCATCAAACATTACATCATTTGACAAACAACAACAATCACATTAAAACATGAACAAACATTATATGATTCTTGTGATACACCAAATGAAAGCTTCAACTTACCTCAAGTCCACTTTGTGCTAGGTGAAAAGGCCAATCTCTTTGGAAGATAGGATGTGTTAAAGGCCTAACATAATCAAATCATGTACCATTTAATATCCTTTTTATAAATCATTTAGTCTATTCTAGTTAAAGTTTATATACACTTTTCAATCTTTTGTAAAGAATTACATATCAATTACATAACCTTAAAAACAATGCATACTCCATATTTTACTACTAATTCAAAATATTAAACATTAGGGCAGCCATTAAATAACTAATAATTCAAATATGATTATTAGGGCAGCCCCTAAAACATGAACACAATCCGAATTAAAATGACATAAACTTGATTCTAACTTAAATTGATTCTAACCTTCAATTAAGCAAACTAATTGCTATTGTTTTCAATCATTCAAAGAAACTTCCAAACACCATATAAGCATTACAAAATCAATAGAAACAAGTAAATTAAACAATTTCACAAGACTATCAATTTTGCTAAAAATTAGCTTAACTAGCTTGGTTTTGGCTTCAAGTGTAACTTACTTAAGTTTTCAATCCTACAAAAGCATACTAAAACATGTAACCATCCAAGATACTACAAATTCATCATAAGAAACATTGAAAAAGAATATACCTTGATTAAGTTGGATTTAAGCTTCAAAATCAACGGTTTTCAAGCTTAAAAGGATGGAAACTTGTTCTAGCTTGTGTTCTATGGATTCCTATGGATTGAATTCAACTTTTGTGAGTATGAGAGTGTAGAAATTTGGGAGAAACTTAGGAGAATAAGGGCTGGTCGTTTTTGAGGTGCTTTCACAAGAAATATGGATGAAAATGATTTCTTTGACCTTTCAAAGAGAGGTAAGTGGAGGGTGATGATTGGTTGCATCATGCTTGGTGTCTTCTCATGCCAAAAGCCACGTTCATGGGCTAAGGAGATGACAAAAATTGATGCTTTGGTGTTATAATCAAGTGCAATGCGGTTTAGAATGGTTTTATGCAACCTAGTCAACCAACCAATCAAATTGCACCATTGTGCATACTTTTAGTTCTTAGCCAATGTAACATATTTCAAGTAAATATTTAGACAATTAATCACTTTAGCATATAACTAGTATGGAGCAATACAAATAATTCATTTCATAGCCATTCAACACATCAATCTTCCTTAACCGAGATACCGAGCTTTTCACTGCAAAAAGGGCACTTAAGGAATATGTTAAATTAAGAAATGAAAGTTTGATCTCATATTTCATGTACTAATGCATGTTAAATCATAACTAAAGCATATAATAACAATTATTCATGTTCGTGCAATCATGCTATTTGTAAGCCATAATTCAATAATGCACATTGATTAGATGCAAATTCATGCAAAATGCTTATTATTGGCTATATAGGAGAGAATTGAGAATTGGGCATTACAATTTAAGTTACAATACTTGCTGTAATTTTTTATTACAATCCTTGTGAATACGATACTCAACTCACCGCTGTATTAAAATTTGATACTATGTACTTATGATTTGCAAAATATTTCATGAATAGATACCCGAACCTCTCAATACTTACCTGGACAAATATGATTCATGCATTACATGTTAACTGCATGTTATTTGCATTTATATTGACATCATATAATTCATTTTATTTATACAATGTTCTTAATCATTAAACTTAATTTTGAAGCTCTCGTACGGTATTAATTATTGAATCTCCAAACCTAAATGGTCAATTCTACATTGTGATAAGAAGAAAATTAGGTATCAATATGATGAATATTACTAGGTTACACGTTATAATTTTTAGAAGTGTTAAAGGTGTCACTAGTAAGTTTATACGGTTTAATTTGATTTGATCAAGTTATTTCAAAAGTATATATTTGTAAATTAACATACTTGGAATATTGGAGATGATATAATGTGATTTAAGTGTCATATTACAAGGTCAATATGTGCATATGATTTTAGAAATGCAAACAAGACAATCATTTAAGAATCGGATGCCAATTGGTTTAGAGATTGAATGAACGATTAAGAAATTAGGGTAGAAATTATTATCAGATCGTACAGAAATTAAAATAGGTTGTAAAAAGATAAATTAATAACAAGAAACACTATAAATCAATAATGATAAACACTATATTACAACTATATAAGGTGTGTGCAACATCATATTTGAACCACCACTTGACACCTTAAGCTTTGGAAACTCAATCTTTGCCAACTTAAGTTACCACCTCAACCTTTCTTCATTTCTATCCTTGAACCACGACCAAAAACCATTTTCTGAGCTATTTCACCTCCAAAACATCCATATTAAGTTTTATAAGCTCCCAAGTGATTCCAAGTACAGAAAAAAAGTGAAGGAAGCAAAGGGAAGTAAGGATGAGCAAATAGAAGTTTAAATTTGTGCATATGTGAGCTTAACTCATGTTTTTAATTTAAGTTCTTCAATTGTTTGAGGTTTTATGATTTTTAAAGCTTTTATTATTGTTTATAATCATGATAGGATGTTATCTATGGTCTTATAATTCACAAAAGAGGGATTTTTAGTTACAAAATCGCAATAGAAATCAATAGGGACAGAAACTGTATTCTTGCTGGTTTTTGTTTTTAAAGCTTTATATATGTATAATAACTTGATTAAAACCTATATATTTCACCATACATGTGTTTATATATGAGTTTAGGTGATGTATGTAAGTTTGGAGAGGTTACAAATAGAAATATAATTTGATATTTAAAGAGACACTCAAAACTGTCGTGATAGAACTTACAACATTTGTGTTGTGATAAGTGGGCTGGTTTTGTTGAAGTAAATCAGTGATTTTAGGCAATTATAAAATATTATTACATTTCTCTACATGTTAAATAAGCTAGGGATTTTAAAATTATCATACAACTAAATTGGACAACAAGAAAATATAAAAATATGAATCTGTCGCATCTGATAACTTAGCATGTTTCAACCTAGACATATTGCTATTGAGTGGTAACAATTAGGTACATGTTATTATAGCAATAATACTTCAATTACATGATGTTTACATGTATTTAAGATGAGAAATTAAGGTATTTGAGGGACTATATTGGGTTCTAGTTGGATAATGCTTGATTGTTACCTAGATAGCTTGGTGTTTAAGGTCTTAGTATGAGATTTTATTCTTTCAACTTGCCAAATTGGGAATGGTGCTTGATGTTGGATAATATTACATACTATTTTACATCTAAGGTTGGAGAGGAATACTAAACAAATCTATACTAAGCCACCAACCAAGTGAAAGGTAAGTAAAGATTCATTTACAACTACAATGCATAGACATAGTAAATGTGTGATTTATATGTAATATCATAGATCATATGTGCATGGCAGAGGGCACACATTATTGTCATTCATGTCCATTGAGTATACATACATGGGCATTAACATGCGCATGCATCATATACGATCATTGTGATAACTCTTGCATTGCACGATATGATTCTGAGAAAGGAAAATGTTTTGCTAACCACTACTAGTGCACCGAAGTTTATATCATTATTGACCATTGGATTATGGTGGTGTGCAGAGATCTTTTCCGGTACATGGGATAGTAGCATTAGTTAGGGGCCCAAGAAAAAAATGATTTTGATGCATGGAATTGCATTATGGGCATAGTATTTTGAGATGTATAACTTGATATTGTGGATTATTCTTTGACATGCATAATTTTTACTTGCTGAGCATTAGCTCATATAGTTTATGCAATGTAGGTGAGAACAACGACGCTTGAAGCATCTTTTACTAGTTGGGTGGCTGTTAGAGCTCTTGCACCTAATGTCTGAGGGAGTGTGTACATGGATGACGACCTGTTGGCTATTTTTTTGGCTTTTTATATTCTGAGTCTGTTATATTATATTTTGAAACTGGTATTATATTTCGCTTTTAAAACTTACTGTAAACAAGTATGTAAATATTATGGTCGTTGTGGGTGTTGTGCTTTTATATAAATATTGATCCTGCTATATACAGGACATATGTGAAGAAATATTTTAAAGAGGGTTGTGTGTGTAAAAAGTGATTTAGCCTTTTTTAAAGTGTTACACAAAAAAAAATATCGCACGTACACACAAGTTCTCTCATGTCAAATTATACTTTATATATAGTTGTTGAGTAGTGGGTGTTACACTTCTTTAGTTTGGATCTCTCTTCTGATAAGATCAGGTGTGTGTACATAGACGGGCTAATTTATTTAATATCGGCAATTATCCATCCAATAGTAATCTTGTATTCATGGAGCACCCTAACAAGCTTAGCCTCTTGTGTATCGGTGAGATCTTTAGCAATGATAACTAGAAGTGTTTCTTTCTTATCCAAATACACATATTTGAGATGCTCTGGGAGTGGTTTGAGCTTCAAGTTAGGTGCCTGCACCATGGAAGGTATAATCCTCTCATTAGTCAATGGCAAAGCAATGTAAGAGATATCATACTTTATGTTTTGTGAAAATGAGTTCAATCCTTCCAAAACTTCCTCCACATTCTTCAATAGTCGCACATCCATCCTTGTCTCTTTTAAATCCATTATGTAAAGATTGTTCCTTAATGCAACATCCAATCCATCATTTCTAGCCAATTCAAATATTTGTTGAGCTATAAAATCAATAATATCAACTGCAAAAATGGAATGCACATTACTCGAATATCTCATAGCTTCAAAAATATTAAATCTAATTACCTCACTATCAAATTTCATAGACAATGTGCCATTATGAACATCAATTTTAGTTCGGGTTGTATTTAGGAATAGTCTCCCTAAGAGAATGGGTGTAGGATGTAGGGATCTATGATCCTCCATCTAAAGAATATAAAAATCTGTTGGGAAAACTAATTTACTATAGGTGGTAGATAAGTCAGAGAGTAAGAATCATCTAAGGAAGGGATAGAAGTGCTTAAGTCGCCATTCTCAACATCCTTAGAGACTATTTTTGTTGGCATGCTAGGAGACTCCAATTGCTTCCTAGTTCTAAGAGTCATGGTACTTACATTTTCCTTAGGATTTACTACAGGTTGGGAAGGTAACTTGCCCGATCCTTGTATTTCAATTGGCTTAAGCTAGTGTCCATTTGCCTTATTTGATTCTCAATATATTGGAGACGGGCTTGTATGGTTTGTTGAAATTGCTTAGTGTTGGTAGCAATACTTTCACAAGATCCTCCAAGGATACACCGGATTATTGTAGAGATTAGAAGGGTGGTTACACCTTCAGTTGGAGAAAACCAGGTGGTTGATTTGGCATTGAAATAGAGTAGGTTGTTGTTAGTTCCTGTATCTCAAATTGGGATGATCTTTCCATCCTTCATTATACATGTTGGAGAAAGGATCGTATCTTTGCCTTGGTTCAACTCCATAGAACCTTCTTGGAGGGATGGACACATATCTATGGAATGCCCTACCATGGAACATACTCCACATATTTTGACTTGTTGCCCTATGCCCTATAGCTACTTGTTGCACTAAAGAGGTGAGGTATTGTAACGCCTACTACTCAACAACTATATATAAAGTGTAATTTGACATGATAAAACCTGTGTGTAAATGCGATTTTTTTTTGTAACACTTTAAGAAAGGCTAAATCACTTTTACACGTACAACCCTGTTTAAAATACTTCCTCACATATGTCCTGTATATAGCAGGATCAATATTTATATAAAAATACAACATCCATAATGACCGCAATATTTATATACTTGTTTACAATAAAGTTTTAAAAGCGAAATATAGTACTAGTCTCAAAATATAATACAACAGACTTAAAATATAACAAGCTAACAAAATAGCCCAACATGTCGTCATCCATGTAAACACTCCCTTAAACACCTGCAGGAGCTCTAATAGCCGCCTAAATAGTAAAAGATGCTTCAAGTATCGTCGTGCTCACCTATAATGTATAAACTATATGAGCTAACACGTAAAGATTATGCATGTCAAACAATAATCCACAATATCAAGTCATACATTTAAACATGCTATGCCCACAATGCAATTCCATGCATCAAAACATTTCTCTCAAAATCATTTCTTTCTTGGGCCTCTGACCAATGCTACTATCTCATACACCAGAAAAGAGCTCTGCACACTACCATAATCCATAATCCAATGGCCAATAATGATATAAGCATAGAAATCCATGCATACAACCATGCAAATTCATGCATGCTTTGATGCACTAGTAGTGGTCAACAAAATATTTTTCTTTCTCAGAATAATGACATGCAATGCAAGAGTTATCACAATGCTCGTATATGATGCATGCACGTGCCAATGCCCATTTATGTATGCTCAATAGACATGAATGAGGTAATACGTATCCTCTTCCATACATATATGATCTATGATATTATATATAAATCACACATTAATATGTCTATGTATTGTAGTTGCAAATGAATCTTTACTTACCTTTGATCTTGTTGAAGCTTACTATAGGTATTTTAGGTACTTCTCCCCAACCTTAGGTGGGACACAAATCTGTGAACATATATAACATCAAACACCATTCCTAATTTGACAAATTCAATATCCTAATATCCTATTATGATATTAAGGTTCAAGGTTAGCTTAGAAATACTCAAACTTTGCAAGTTATCAACTAAAATGTAAACTAGCCCTCTAACTATCCTAATTTCTCATCTAAAATGCATCTCAATATCATGTAATTGAAGTACTATAACTCTAACTAATCCCTAAATATTAGAACTTAATAGCAACTTGTATAGGTTAAAACATGCCAAGATATAAAAGGGGGCATATTCTCATTTATTTATTTTCTTGTTGTCCAATTAAGTTGTGTAATAATTTTGACACCTTTAAACATATCGAATTGCTCCCAAATGTTTACCACACTTAGCTAACATGTAGATAAAGGTAACCATGCCATAAACAGACCAAAACTAATAGATTTACCTAATACAAATCAGCCCCCCTTCACAGCTCACTCAAAACAGGATTTTTAATCTTGATAGTTTTGAGCCCTTCACGACATTGATCATTTTGACACCCTTAAACACATTCAATCACTCCAAACATTTTATCACAGTTAGATAAAATGTACATAGAGGCAATAAGGTGTTATCATTTCCAAAAATAATAAATATAATTCTGTAAAACCAGTCCCCTTTACACGACACAAAATTTGTAATTCAATTATGACAGTTTTGAGTACCTCTTCAATATCATGCCCTATTCCAATTTCTAACCTATGAAAATTCATTTCAATAATCTTAACTCATATATAAACACATTTATGCTGATAATTATAGATTTTATTAAATATTTCAAGCATTTTTGAAGCCTTAAAGACAACAAAACATCAAGGTTATAATTTCTGCCACAGGTGAGTTTTACTACGTATTTGCAATCAAAAATCCTTCTTTTGTGCACCATGACCCAAAATATAACATCCTAACATCTTTATAAACAATATTTAAAGCTTAATAAATCATAAAACCTTCAAAAATATGAAAACCATAGCCAAAACCGGAAGTAATTGAGGTTCAAATTGATTATTATCACTTTTCCATTATTTTTCTTGATTTTATTTCAACTTGGGATCACTTTGAAGTACTTGGAGGCCTCAAGGTGTGTGTTTAGAAGCTAAAAATGGCTGAAAATGAGGTCTGGTCATGGCTTAAGGGTGAAGGGTTTGAGGTGTTAGCTTGAGATGCTTGCTTAAGCTTAATAAGAAAGCATGAGGTGGCAAGTTGTGGTTAAGACTGATTTTTACTCATCTTATTCAGCCCTAATCAAGTGTGTTTCAATGTATTTTTACTTGGTTGCAGCCTATCTTAATCACCATTCAATTCCATAGGTAATGTTTATGCTAATTTCCTAACTGTTCATTCGATTTTTCACCTGATAAGCCACCAATTCTTGCATAACCATCTAATTTGCATTTCTATAATCACATACACATTTGAACCTTGTAATATGATATTTAAATCATGTAATATCATGTCTATTATCCCAAGTATGTAATTTACAAATATATACTTTTGAAATAACATGATCAAATCAAATTAAATCGTATAAACTTACTAGTGACACCTTTAATATTTCTAAAATTATAATGTGTAACCTAGTAATATTTACCATATTGATACCTAATTTTAATTTTATCCCAATATAGAATTGACCATTTAGGTCTGGGATTCAATAATCAATATCGTGCGAGAGCTTCAAAATTAAGTTTAATAATTAAAAATGTTGTATAAAATAAAATGAATTATACAATGTCAATATAAATGCAAATAGCACGCAATTAACATATAATGCATGAATCATATTTGGCCAGGTAAGTAGTGAGTGGCTTGAGATTCACATGTATGAGAGTTTATTCAAGAAGTGATGTGTTCACCTTCTTGACACTCTTAGGTGGCGGCGGTGGATCATTGTGGGTGATGAATTATTGAGAATTTGCGGCCATGTTTGCAATTAGATTCCTTGTTGCCTTAGGTGTTTTGTCAACTAAAGCCCCTCCACTTGTAAAATTAATCATGCTTTTTTCTATTGGCATAAGCCCCTTAGAAATATTGGATAAGAAGTTGATCACTGATTTGAAGATGAGGATAACTGGTGCACAACTTCTTAAATATTTCCCAATACTCATTGACAGATTTCTCATTATATTGTCGAATCCCACATATTTCTTTCCAGATGCTCCCTGCTTTGGATGCTGGAAAATACCTCTCAAGAAACACCATTTGCATTTTATTCCATGTGGTAATCGTGCCAGACAATAGATAATAAAGCCACTCCTTCGTTGAATCCACTAATGAAAAAGAAAAGGCAATAAGCTTGATATTTTCTTTTGAAATGCCTGTCGGTTCATACTAGAGCACACGACAAGAACTTCCTTCAAGTGTTTGTTTAGATTCTCACCCACAAAACCATGGAATGTAGGTAAAAGATAAATCATCCCAAATTTGAGTTCAAAGCCGACTATCAAGTTGGGATAGGTGATACACAATGGTTGATTCTCCAAATTGGGAGCAACCAACTCTTTCAATATTCTATGATTATTTGCCATTTCAATAGTTTCAGGTTGATGAGGAGTTCAGAATAGGAGGCAGAGCTTCAAACTCGAGCTTGGGTGGTGAATTGATTGGAGGTAAAGGTGGAAGTGGTGGTAATGGTGGCAGCAATGTGTTCAAATTAATCTGAATCTGCACAAGTCTTAGCTTCAAGTCCTCTAATGACATAAAACCTGAAAATGACAAGAAAACAAACTAAATTAAACTAATATAAAGAAGTAAGTAAAGTAAAATGAAGAACTAAAAAAATGATAATGAATCAATTAGACAATTGATCCCCGGCAACGGCACCAAAAACTTAGGTTAGTTGTCGCAGGCCTACCAAATTTAAATCTTACTCTTCAATAATTTTCTAACGAGTATAGAGCGAGTAAGAGTCAGTCCCACAAGGATCAAAGCTAATTGATTTACTATCGACTCACTAACTAAGAAATTTATCTTCAAAATTACTAAAGCTAAAGCTAAGACTCAACAAGTAAACTCTAAAAATAAACAACAAACGGTTAGGGGGGTTGAGTTGATTAACTAAGTCATAGAAATTAAAATTAATTAAAATGCCAAGCAATGAAAATCAAAACAATAAGTAACAAGTGGTTAAAGGAGGTTGAGATTTCCTTCGCCACTACTAGACAATGAGTTGTAATTTCATATTAATATTATTAACAACTTGCCAATGAAATTATCAACAGTAAGTGATATCAATATCTACTACCCCGATCTTTCCTTAGTTACTCGTTAGGTAGAACAAGCTCTTTACCTAATTCCCTACTCCATAACTCTCTAGATTTAATTCGATGGATGCATTAAAACAAAAAAAATAGATTGATCTAAGCAGCAACCAAACAAGCTCACGTCATTCAACTTAGGTTATGTTTTTTATTGAAATTAACAAAAATATCTCATAATCATTAATCACAATTTACTACATATGATTAGAAATTTAAGACAATTACAGATCTAAGATCTCTAATCTAGTTGTAGGGAATTCTCAAACCCAATTTGATAGCGCACCTAAACAAAATAGATGTATATTTTCTTATTTTGATCAATAATACCAATTATTTAATTACAAGAAAATATGTATAGGGCTTTGAAATCAGCCTCAACCAAAAAGGAATTCTAGCCTAACATGATAAAAAATGATAAGAAATACTAGAACCCAATATAGTCCCTTACATACCTTAATTTCTCATCTTAGATACATGTAAACATCATGTAATTGAAGTATTATAACTCTAATAGCATGTACCTAATTCAAAACTCAATAGCAACATATTTGGGTTGAAACATGCTAAGTTATCAAATAGGACAGATTCACATTTTCATATTTTCTTGCTATCCAATTTAGTTGCATAATAATTTTAAAATCCTTAAGCATATCCAAACACTCCAAATATTTCACCACACTTAGCTGACATGTAGAGAAACGTAACCATATTATATAATTTCTAGAACTTACTGATTTACCTCAGCAAAACCAGACCCTTATCACAGTACAAAAACTGCAAGTTCTATCATGACAATTTTGAGTGTCTCTTCAAATATCAAACCATATTTCAATTTTTAACCTCTCCAAACTTACATACATCACCTAAAATCATATATAAACACATATATGGTGAAATATATAGGTTTTAATCAAGGTATTACACATATATAAAGCTTTAAAAACTTAAAAATCAGCAAGCATACAGTTTATGTCCCTAGTGATTCCTATTGTGGTTTTGCGACAATAAATCCTTCTTTTGTGAATTATAAGACCATAAATAATATCCTAGAATTCATAAACCCTAAAAAAAATCCAGAACTAAAATTAAAAACATGAGTTAAGCTCCTACGCATAATTTTAAGCTTCTACTTGCTCTTCCCTTACTTCCCTTTGCTTCTTTCACTTTTTATTTACTTGGAATCAATTGAGAGAAACTTATAAAATTCAATATGGAGGTTTGAAAGGTGAAAGAACTTAGAAAATGGTTTTTGGTAATGGTTCAATGCTTAGAAATGAAGAAAGGTTGAGGTGGGTGTCAAGTGGTGGTTCAAATCTGATATTATACATACCTTATATAGCTCTAATCTAGTGTTTTAAAATATTTATTTATCTATTTTCAACCTATTATAATTTTCGTTCGATCGGATAATAAATTCTACCCTAATTTCTAAACCGTTCATTTGATCTCTAAACTTATTAACATTCGATTGTTAAATGATTATCTAGTTTGTATTTCTAAAATCATATGCACATATGGACCTTTTAATATGACACTTAGACCATATTGTATCATGTCCAATATCTCAAGTACGTTAATTTATGGATGTATACTCTTAAAACACCTTGATCTAATTAAATCGAATCATATAAGCTTACTAGTAACACCTTTAACACTTCCAAAATTTAAACTTATAACCTATGAATATCCAATATAATAACCAGTCTATTATTTTCCTTATCTAAATATATAATTACTTAATTAGGTTATAAGATCTCAACCACTAGCATCAAGTGATAGCATTAGAGGTCTAACGATTAAGAATGGTACATAAGATGCCATGTAAATATTAATGCAAATTAGCATATAAGTAGCATGTAATTCACGAATCATATTGGCCAAATGAGTAGTGCGAGACTTGGGTATTACATCTTTCCTTCATTAAAATTTTGTCCTCAAAATTTACTTACCAAAAGAG
The DNA here is from genome assembly GCA_019321725.1 of Paulownia fortunei. NCBI lineage: Eukaryota > Viridiplantae > Streptophyta > Magnoliopsida > Lamiales > Paulowniaceae > Paulownia > Paulownia fortunei. The sequence continues at coordinate 10,091,683 of CM033112.1, forward strand.
TTCTGGATGCTTAACTTTCATATCATCTTCTATTTCCTAAGTAGCTTCGTATGTTGACAGATTTCTCTATAATACTTTAGACAATGGGATTTTTTTTATTTATGAGTTGTTTTATTTCTCGTAGAAGAATCTCTATAGGTCTTTCTTCATAACTCAAACATGCTTTCAACTTTATAGGTTCATTATTCACAATATAAGATGGATTTGCAATATATTTCCTCAACTTGGATACATGAAATACATTGTGCACTTGTGACATTGATCCAGGTAGGTCGAGTTTGTAAGTAGCATCCCCAATTCATTCAATAATATGAAATGGACCAATATATATAGGATTGAGCTTTCCTTTCTTTCCAAATCGCATAATCCTCTTCACTAGAAATGCCTTCAGAAATACTTGATCTCTTACTGAAAATTCTAACATTAATCTTCTTTGATTTGCATAAATTTACTATCGACTCTAGGCAGTCAGTATTTGTTGATGAATTTATGTCACAACTGTCATTTCCTGAATCATATTTAGACCTAAAACCATATTTTCACCAACCTTATCCCAAGGAACTGGAGATCTACATTTTCTACCCTATAATTCTTCATAGGGGGCTATTCTAATAGTGGATTGATAGTTGTTATTATAAGAGAATTTCACTAAAGGTAAAAAGTTGCACTATTGACCATGAAAATCTAATACACAAGCTCTAAACATATCTTCCAATGTTTGTATTATTCGCTATGATTGTTTATCAATATGGGGATGATATAAGTACTGAAAGATAATTGTGTTCCTAATACCTTGCGTAAACTCTTCCAGAACATAGATAAAAACCTTGAATCTCTATAAAAAATAATAGATAGTGGTACATCATGAAGTCTGACCACTTTCTATGTGTGTATATATATATATATATATATATATATATAATATCTGTGCATAACAGTCCATGAAATAGGTGGAATAAATTGGAAGAAAGTGAGCAGATTTAGTTAACCTGTCAACGATAACCCAAATAGAATCATGACCTTTAACTGTTTTGGGTAATCTCGACACGAAATCTATAGTAATTCTTTCCCAATTCTATTCTAGAATAAATAAAGATTGTAAGGTTCCCACTGGTCTTTGATGTTCTGCTATTATTTTTTGACATGTTAAACATTTTTCTACAAATTGAGCAACACCTCTTTCATAGCTAGCCACTAGTAATGCATTATCAAACTTTGTACATTTTAGTAGCTCCTAGATATACTGAATAAGGTATTGAATATGCCTCCGCTACAATATCTTCTCAAATGTTATCTACATTAGGTATATATAATCTTTTTTGGATTTGCAAAATACCATTCTCTGATATATGAAAATCAGAAGACTTTCCTGAAGTAATATCTTTCATCAATTTAGTAAAATATTTATCAACTTGTTCTCCCTCTTAAATTCTATCGATCAAAGTCAGTTACAGTGCCAAAACTGTAAATTTAACCTCCACTGATCCTTGTTGTACAATCTCTACATCCATTTTCTATAGCTCCATTAACTCTGGTTTCTGAGTCAAACCTATAGTTTTAGTATTTTGGGTTGATTTCTTGCTCAATGCATCAGCCACAACATTAACCTTACCAGTATGATAGTACATAACAGTCATAATCTTTCACCAACTTCAACCATCTTCGCTGTTGCATATTTAACTCTTTTTGAGTGAAGAAATCAATATATATCTCACATCATTCACCATACAAATAATGTCTCCATATCTTAAGTCCAAACACCACTGCAGCAAGCTCTAAATCGTATGTAGGATAATTATTTTCGTACTCTTTAAGTTGTCTATATGCATATGAAACTACTTTACCATTTTGCATCAATACACATCCCAACCCATTTTTCGATGCATCACTATAAACCACAAAGCCTCCAGTACCTGATGGAATAGAAAGAATAAGAGCTGAAGTTAACCTCTTCTTCAATTCCTGAAAACTATTCTCATAAGCATCTGCCTATCTAAATGTCACACATTTTATGGTTAATTATGTTAAATGAGAAGCTATCTTGGAGAATCCCTCCACGAATCTATGGTAATATCCAGTTGAACCCAGAAAACTTCATACTTCTTAAGGATTAGTAGGTTGTGACCAGATATTAATAACTTCTACTTTACTTGGATCTATAGATATTCTACTCCCGATATTACAAGTCCCAGAAATACCACTCGATCTAACCAAAATCAACATTTCATAAATTTAGTTTATAGTTATTTTTTGTTTAGAACCTCTAAAACCATTCTCAGATGTTCACTATGCTCTTCTTCTGTGATAGAGTAGATCAGGATATCATCAATAAACATAATAACAAATATATCAAAAAACTTTTTAAATGCCCAGTTCATTAAATCCATAAAAACTATTGGAGCATGTGACAACCTAAACGACATCACTAAAAATTCGTAATGTGTAGTAGCCAAGTCTCACACTACTCACTTGGCCAATATGATTCATGCATCACATGCTAATTTTATATGCTACTTGCATTTCTATGTTATAATTTTGGAAGTGTTAAAAGTGTTACTAGTAAGCTTATACGGTTTGATTCGATTTCATCCGGGTATTTGAAAAGTATATATGGGTAAATTACATATTTGGGACATTGGACATTAGATACTATGATTAAAAGGTGATATTATAATATTTATTTAAGTATAAGATTATATAATTTTTAATATGGATAATTATTCAAGAATTGGGTGACAATTGGGTAAGAAATTAAATGAACGGCTAAAAAATTAGCTTATGAATTATCTATGGGATCTTGTGGTAAATAAAATAGGATGAAATAAAATTAATGTATAGTAAGATACATCTGATCTAGGCTTGAAAGATGGGTAAAAGGTTAGATTTATACTACAACTTGACACATCATGCTTGCTACCAAGCGTAAGCAAGTACCTTAAGTGCCACCTCAAGCTTTCCTTCACCCTTAAGCCATGACCAGACCCTCATTTCAGCCTTTTTCAGCTTCCAAACACACACCTTAAGGTCTCCAAGTGCTCCAAATTCATTCCAAGTTGAAATAAAAGCAAGAAAAGCAAAGGAGAAGTGATTACCATTAAGTTTAACCTCAAAATCTGTATAGATAACACTTACCTATGGTTTTGCCTTTACTTTTCAGATTATTATTAATGGGTTTATTGTGTATTAATGTTTCAATATCTTTTATAAAAGTGTTAGAATTTTTTTAGTTAGACTTTGGTGCACAAAAAAAGGGTTTTTGATGACAAACACTTAATAAGAAATACTTATAGCAGAAACTCTTACCTTGCTGCTTCAAAAGTGTATGGTATGTTGAATAAAATTGATAAGTATCATCATATACATGTTCATATATAAGTTAAGAGTATTTGAATAAATTTTCATTGGTTAGAAATTAAAATAGGGCATGATATTGAAGAGATGCTCAAAACTATCACCATCGAATTTCAGATTATGTCTTATGTGAAGGGGACTGGTTTTGCAGTACTAAATCCATTACTTTTTGCAAGAATATAACTTGGTTGTCTCTGTGTATATGTTATCTAAGTTTGGTAAAATTTTGAGAGTGATTGTATATTCGTAAGGGTACTAAAACCATTAATGTCATGAAGTGCGCAAAACTATCACAGCAGGAAAAATCTGTTTCAGTATGTTGTGAAGGGAGCTGAACTTGGGAAGCTATATCCATGCATTTTAGCTATTCTATGACATGGTTATATTTTTTTGATATTATCTAAGTGTGATAAAAATTGAGGAGTGAATGAATATTCCCATGTATATGTTATCAGAGCCCGATTTGTGGTTCTGTAAACTGTCCATGTACATGATCTTTGAAACTAGTGGAGCACAACCATGCCAGTAAGTTTTGTTTTTTGTATAATTTATTTTGTATTTCATGAATAATATTGGACTTGTGTTTTAAGATTTTGTATAAAATAATTTTTTGGAGACCATAGCAGGAAAATATTTACTATTTGCAAAAAATAAAGAAGATTATCAAATTATAACTTTCTACAGTTACTGTGAAAGAGAGTAGTAAGAAAAAGTTATTATCGATCTTTGGGTTGTGTTAGAATTTTTAGAAATGACCAAGTTTACTTAAAAATTCATTTGTGTGATCTTAAATCTCTTGATACATGTTGAAAAGAAGTTTTTGGGCATGCTATTGACAAACCAATTGATTTTATCCTAAATATAGTTGTAAGAACAAATCCAATCTCTCTTTTAGTTTATCATATACACCTATTGGAATTCGATGAACCTTAAGTGATATTGTTAAAATGTTGGGCAAGGCATTAAGGCCTAGTGATTCTCCTAAACAAGCTCCACTTCATATTCACCTAGAAGAAAGATGAATCTTGAGGTTATGTATTTTTTATTGAAACTGAATTGAGTAATAATTTGTAATAAGTACAGATTTTCATATTAAGGTTTATTTGATAAATTAAGAGGAGTGACTGTGATCTTGAGGAATGATTTTAAGGTTGAATTAATTATGAACTTCTTGTTGTGATTAATGCCTTAATTATTTTGATATACATGATGAATAATGTATTTGATGATTCTACAGGGGTATGTTTGGGGTGATATTTATTGATGATATCTTAGTGTACAATGAGGAAAAATATGATTGACCTTTCAATATGATCTTGGAAACTCTAAGGAATTAGAAATTATTTGTTCAATTTAATAAATGCGAATTTTTGGTTATGTAATACAATATTTATTTTTGGGACTAGTAATTTTCTTAAGAAGGCGTCCTTATAACTATTCAAAACATCAAGGTTGTACTAAAATAGGGAAGACCAATAAATGTGATAGAAATAAGAAAAAATTTCTGAGTTAGTGATATTATTGGGTATTCAGTCAAAATTTCTCCTTAGTTGTTAGTGCTTTATTTCATCATACATACAGGTATATGAAATTTGAATGGTTCGCTAAGTGGGAAGAAATTTCTAATTACTTAAAGAGAATTGATTTGAGCTTCAGTAGTGACTCCAACTTTAGATATAAGTTATTTATTGTGTATAGTGGTGTATCTTACTATGTTTTGGTATATGTTTGATGTAATAAAGAAAAGTTACTCGACACTCTTCGAGTTAATTAGGATATTTATGTAATACTACTACATATGACATTATAAAACGGAAGTACTTGAAATGTCTATATACTCAAAAGGAGTTGAACTTGCAGAAATGATGGATATTATTAAGAAATGAATATATTATATGATCTATATAACTGCATAGGTCATTGGAATGAATTATCTCAATAGACTAATATTCATACAAATTTCACATCATAAACTATAATGGGAATTAAGGATTGTATAGAGGATGAATTAGAGTAAATGATGAATTATCTATTTATTAATATTTTGTAAGACTAATTTTGATTGATCCAATTTTAAATGCTCAAAATAAGGTCGATGAAAGGTTAGAATTAAGATGAAAGGCATAAAAGGCACTTAGATGGATTTTTGTGATAAGTGATAATAATCTCTTAAAAAGAGATAAATGTGACAATGAGGGATAAGATATTGCAAAACTAAGTTTTAGGTGATGATCATATACTTTTTATTTATTTTATTTAGTGGTATGAATGATGCTTGTGATATCAAGAAAATATACAGATATCGGATATTGGACGAGCAATTATGGAATATATTGTTAATATTTAGTTTGCCATAAAAAGGGATATATGTAAAAGTGCATATGTTGAAATAATTTAGTTCTGCTTTTATTTTCAGATGAAAATGAGAAAGCATTCATGAATTTTGTATATGATAATGGAATTGGGTTATTGTTTATAGGTTAACTGAATACTTTCATTCTTTCTCAATTTACCTTAGGTATTACATGGATATTTATGGAAAGAAAAATGCATAGGAAGTGGTTAGATTTTAAGGTTTATTAGTGTCTATTAGTTCTAATGTAGATTTAATGTCTATGTCCGCTTTCTAAAAGATCTTACATCAGCTATTGGAAATAAAATTATATTTTAGTATTGTGATCATTCATGCATCAATAGGCAATTAGAACAAACAAACTAGACTTTGCAAGATATGCTTAGAGCTTGTGCATTTGATTGTTGATGTCAATTGAGAAATTTTTTCCTTGGGTGGAATTTCTTATGACAACAGTAATAAATAAGACTACTTGGGATAGTTCTCCATGAGGCGCACCTCAATTGCCACCTCAAGCTTGCCTTCACCCTTAAGCCACTACCAGGCCCTCATTTCAGTCATTTTCAGCTTCCAAACACACATCTTAACATCTCCAAGTGCTCCAAATTGATTCCAAGTTAAAATAAAAGCAAGAAAAGCAAAGGAGAAGTGATTACCATCATATTTAACCTCAAAATCTGCATATGTAACACTTACCTATGGTTTTGCCTTTGCTTTTTAGATTAATATGAATGGGTTTATTATGTATTAATCTTTCAATATATTTTATAAAAGTGTTTTTGATGCACAAAGAAAGGGTTTTTGATGACAAACACTTAATAGGAAATACTTATGGCAGAAAATGTCACCTTGTTACTTCAAAAGTGTATGGTATGTTGAATAAAACATATAAGTATCATCATATACATGTTCATATATGAGTTAAGAATATTGGAATAAATTTTCATTGGTTAGAAATTGAAATAGTGCATGATATTGAAGAGATTCTCAAAACTGTCACCATCGAATTTTAGATTTTGTCATGTGTGAAGGGGATCGATTTTGCAGTATCAAATCCATTAGTTTTGGCAAGACTATAATTTGGTTGTCTCTGTGTATATGTTATCTGAGGTGGTAAAAAAAATTGAGTGATTGAATATATGTAAAGGTGTCAAAACCATTAATGTCATGGAATGCGCAAAATTATCACAATGGGAAAAATCTGTTTCAGTATGCTGTGAAGGGAACTGAGATTGGGAAGCTATATCCATGCATTTTAGTCATTCTATGACATGGTTACATTTTTTTGATGTTATTTAAGTGTGATAAAAATTGGGGAGTGAATCAATGTGTCTGTGGGTATTAAAATCATCATGCAAATTAATGTGACAGCAAAAAAATATAAAATTGTGAATCTATCCCATTTGGTTCATTAACATGTTCCAACATAGATGTGGTGCATTTGATCCCTAACATTTAGGGGGGTGTTATAAGAGTTATAATACATCAATTAAATAAGTTAGTATACATTTAAGATGTGGAACAAAGGTGTGTAGAAGGTTGTATTTGATTAAAGTTTCTAAGTGGTAAGGTTGTTTAGTTAAATTGAGATTCAAAATTTTTATATTACATTAGGTATAATGAACCTGTTAATTGAGGATGCTGATTGATATATTATATTTTCATAGATTGTTCACATCTAGGGTTGGGGAATAATACTTAAGAAACCTAAAAGTAACACACAACTAATCAAAGGTAAGTAAAGATTCATTTGCAACTATAATACATAGACATAGTAAATGTGTGATTTATATGTAATATTATAGATCATATGTGCATAGCAGAGGCCACGCATTACTATCATTCATGTCCATTAAGCATACATATATGGGCATTGACATGTGCATGCATCATATACGAGCATTGTGATAAATCTTGCATTACACGACATGATTCTAAGAAAAGAAAATATTTTGCTGACCACTACTAGTGCACTGAATCATGCACGGATCTACATGGATTTGCAGGTTTGCGTACATGAATTTTCATGCTTATATCATTATTGGCCAATAGATTATGGTAGTGTATAAAGCACTTTTCGGTGCATGGGATAGTAGCTTTGATCAGGGGCCCAAAAAAAAATAATTTTAAGAGAAATATTTTGATGTACAGAATTACATTGTGGGCATATCATTTTGAGATGCATGACTTGATATTGTGGATTATTCTTTGACATGCATAATCTTTACTTATTGAGCGTTAGCTCATATAGTTTATGCATTATAGGTGAGTCTGGTGATACTTGATACCATGAACTTACTTGACAAGCCATTGGGATTCTTACAGGTTCTGAGAATCAGTGTACATAGATGATGACCTACTAGGTTGTGTTGTGGGCATATTTTAATTTTTACAATCATTATTAATATATAATTATTATATATATGTAACAGGTTACAAAATGCAAAATATCCTTACTTCTTTTGAAAGTATAGGCTATTATTTTAATTTTTGAGTCTATCGTATTATAACTTTGGGATATCATGTTTTATATAATAGCTAAAATTTTATAGTAAATAAGTTTGAGAATAGTATGACTATGATGGGAGTTGTGTTTTTATATAAACGATGATTTTTCTATATACAGGATTATATATGAGAAAATATTTTATTGTTTTCTCAAAGTGCTACATTTGAAAAAAAATAAAATATATATACACACACATGTGCTACCTTGTCAAAATTATTGTTATATCAATATCTATATTTAGTGTTGGAGTTGTTACATAATGTCCATATCTCATGCTGAATGTTGTCTTGGTGATATCATTCTCTTTTATTTTAAGTTGATGGTACCTAGATCGCAGATCAATTTTTTAAAAATATAGATGCACCTTAGAGCTGATCAAATAAATCTTCTATCCTAGATAGATGATACTTATTCTAGATTATAACTTTATTTAAGTCTTGGTAGTCTATACTCAGTTACATTGTAGCATCCTTCTTACGTACAAATAGAACTCGTACACCCCATTGTGAAAAGCTGGGTCTGATAAAACGTTTATCCAATAATTCCTGTATTTATATCCTCAATTCTTTTAACTTAGTTAGTGCCATTCGGTATGGAGATTTAGATATTGGAGGTATTCCTAGATTTAGTACAATGACAGACTTTATCTCACGGTCTGCCGGTAATCCAGGAATATCATTAGGAAATACTTTTTGGATACTCAAATAATTGGCACTTCTTTAAGAATCGAATGGTGTTATTCTCCAATGCTCATAACACTCACCAAATATCCCTCACAGCTACTATCTAATAGTCTTTATGTTTTCAATGCTGATATAATCGTGAATTTAGAGCTTTTTTTTATTCAAATATTGGTGAATAATTTCTCTCCAGGAGGCTAAAAAGTCACTATCTTTCTCTAACAATCTATAGTAGCATGATACTTTGACAACTAATCCATACCCAAAATCATATCATAATCGTTCATGGCTAATACAATTAAATCAGCATAGAGTTCTCTATTTTCAATAGGAATAGCACAATCTCTTAAAACATGGTTAGTTTGTTTTGAATCTCCAGAAGAAATTATCACATTGTAACTGACCTTAATAGTATCAGGTACTCTACTATACTAAAACATATTTTCCAAAGTTCTCAGCCAATTTTCTGCACTTGTAGGATCTAATACATCCTTAAACACCCATGGGTTTAGTTTTCTGAATCTTTCCCCAACAATCTCCACCTGTTCTACTTGGGTTGTGGTTGAATTATTTCAACCCTTGGTTGCCCACCCATATCCCTCTCCTAGATAAGTTACTGAATTTGTTCTGATTGTCATTCAACAAGGTCTGTAATTTGATTAATGATAATATCACAATCATTATTCAAAATAGGTGTCTTCTCTTCTAGGGTTCTGCCTCCACTACAACTTTCACCCCTTATTCTCACCATGACTGAAATACCTTTTTTTTATAACAAATTTTATAACAAATGGCTAATATAATTCATGAAATATATAATGCATTATAACATAAAATAAAACTTATTGGCATGGCCGTGCTCTACAAATTCTAAGATCATGTACATGGATAATGTACAGAGTTAAGACCTGGGTTCAAATACCACTCTGTCACAACCTCCCAAAATTATGTATACATATATAGAAACAACCTGTGCAACATAGTTTGTGCATGTATGTGTGTGTCTAATATTTTTTTTTAGCTAGTTAGTTTGACAAAACACTGATAAAAGTAAAGTGTTTTCACATCATATAATATTATATATACATAGATAGTTATTTGAACAATAACAAGGTCTATCAAAACTATCACAAACTCAGACTCATTTACAATGGAGTTCTAAAAGTGATATATAGGATAAAGTCACTAATATAATATAATAGACTGTAAAATCAAAAGCACATCCCATAAACTAGCCCAACAGGTCATCATCTATGTACATTGATCTTTGAAAGCCTGTTGGAGCTCCACTGCCAGTCTTGTAAACTATAAGTCTCAAGTCTCACCATACTCACCTATAATTCATGAACTATATAACCTAACACTCAATAAGTAAAAATCATGCATGCCAAGAGTATGATACGAAATCTTATGCAACTCACCTCTAAAATATCACGCTAGAACTATGACATATTTGAGTACTCATAAATCAAAGCATTTTTATTCAAAATCAGTTCATTTTATACGGCCCTTACCTACCTACTACTAAATGGAAAGAGCTGTGTATAATATCAATAATCAAATGGCCTAATAATACATTAATGCAGTCTATTGGACCATCCTATCGTGACCCCCAGATGTACACCCCCTGTCTTCTCTTGTGATCACCCGAGAAGTATCCCACCCGCAGCATCAATCATAACAAAGGTATAGTTAAGTGGACCATCCTCTCATGATCACCAAAGGTCCACCCCCAATCTTTCCTTGTGATCCACCAAGAAATATCCTACTTGCAGTACCTAAAATATTATATAAGCACGCCTCACATGACTCGGTGCACTAGTAGTGGCCAATAAACATCTTTATACATAAATATCATTTCTCAAATCATATCGTGCATGGAAGAATCTCAACTATACCGTATGCCATGCATGCTTATGAAAATGCTCATGAACGGCGTATTCAATATGAAATGCAACTTATCTTGCTCTCAATATGTTTCAAGAATCATGAGCCTCATAAGGTACATAATATACTTATCATCCAATCAATTTAAATATCATCAACACATTAGGTATAAATACTTCAAGACGTACTATGTTCATGCATTATAATTGTAAATGGATCTTCACTTACCTTTCACTTGGTTGGTGGCTTAGTATAGATTTCTTTAGTATTCATCTTCAACCTTAGATAAAAATAGCCTATAAATTACTCAACATCAAGCACCATTCCTAATTTGGCAAGTTGAAAGGACAAATTCTCATACTAGGACCTTAAACACCAAACTGTATAGGTAACAATCAAGCTTTTACAAATTAGAACCCAATATAGTCCCTCAAATACCTTAATTTCTCATCTTAGATACATGTAAACATTATGTACTTGAAGTATTATAACTCTAATAGCACGTACCTAATTGTCAGAACTTAATAGTAACATATTTAGGTTGAAACAAGCTAAGTTATCAAATGGGACAGATTCACATTTTCATATTTTCTTGTTGTTCAATTTAGTTGCATGATAATTTTAACATCCTTAAGCATATTCAATCACTTCCAAAATTTTACCACACTTATATAACATGTACAGAAATGTAACCATATTATAGAATTGCCAATACTCCCTGATTTAGCTATCATGATAATTTTGAGTGTCTTTACAAATATCAAACCATATTTCAATTTCTAACCTATCCAAACTTACATACATAACCTATACTCATATATAAATACATATATGATGAATATATAGATTTTAATCAAGGTATTAATGTAATTCCCAATTCTTTTTTACATAACTAATAATAAGCATTTTGCTTGAATATGCATCTAATCAATGCGCATTATCGAATTATGGCATACAAATAGCATGATTGCACGAACATGAATAATTGTTACTATATGCTCCAGTTATGCTTTAACATACATTAGTACATGAAATATGAGATCAAACTTTTGTTTCTTGATGTAACATATTCCTTAACTGCCTTTTTGTAGTGAAAAATTCAGTATCTCGATTAAGAAAGATTGATGTGTTGAATGGCCATTAAATGAATTATTTGTATTACTCCATACTAGTTATATGCTAAAGTGATTAATTGCCTAAATATTTGCTTGAAATATGTTACATTTAGCTAAGAACAAAAAGTTGCAAAATGGTGCAATTTGATTGGTCAGTTGACTAGGTTGCATGAAATTATTTTAAACCGCATTGCACTTGATTATAGCACCAAAGCATCAATTTTTGTCATTTCCCTAGCCCATGAACGTGGCTCTTGGCATGAGAAGACACCATGCATTATGCAACCAATTATCACCCTCCACTTATCTCTCTTTGAAATATCAAACAAGTCATTTTTAGCCATATTTTCTTAGGGAAGCTCCTCAAAAATGACCAGCCTTCTTCTCCAAAGTTTCTCCAAAATTTCTACACTCTCTTACTCATGAAAATTAAATTCAATCAATAGGAATCCATAGAACACAAACTAGAACAAGTTTCCACCTTTTGAATGTTGAAAACCTTTGATTTTGAAGCTTAATTCCAATTTAATCAAGGTATATTCTTTTTTAATGTTTGTTATGATGAATTTGTATTATATTGGATGATTACATGTTTTAGTATGGTTTTGTATGAATGAAACCGCAAGTGGGATAGACTTGAAACCAAAACCAAGCTAGTTAAACTAGTTTTTAGCAAAATTGATAGTTTTGTGAAATATGCTTAATTTACTTGTTTCTATTTATTTTGTAATGCCTATGTTGTGTTTGAAAGTTCCTACAAATGATTATGAATAGTAGCAACTAGGTTGATTAACTGAAGGTTAGAATTAATTTAAGTTAGAACCGAGTTTAAGTCATGTCAATTTGGATTGTGTTTAAGTTTTGTAGACTGCTCTAATATTTATATTTGAATCACTAGTTATTTAATGACCGCCCTAATGTTTAATGTCTTGAATTAGTAGTAAAATATGGAGTATGCATTGTTTTGAATGTCATGTAATTAATATGGAAATGTTTACAAAAGACTCAAAAGTGTATATGATTTTAATTTGAATAGATTATGTGATTTATTAAAAGGATATTGAAAAGTGCATGATTTGATTATGTTAGGCCTTTAACACATTCTATCTTCCAAAGACATTGACCTTTTCACTTAGCACAAAGTGGACTTGTAGTAAGTTGAAACTTTTATTTGCTGCATCACAAGAATCATATAATGTCGTTCATGTTTCAATGTGATTGTCCTTATTTGTCAAGTGATGTAATGTTTGATGCATACATGGTTCAGAAAGCATGATACTATATTGAGAATATAATGAGATTTTTGAAAATAAAGTATGGTACATGATTAATGATCGAGTACGTAAGGGATGTGGGAGGGACCGGTGGATCCAACAAATAGTGATAAATACTTGAGGTTGAAAAATTGATATAGGAAAGCCATAAAGAATGAGAAAAAATACGGCTAACACCTGAAGTTAAAAGACCAAGTAAGAAAATCCCGTATTATTTCTCTTTTTGGCCAATTATTATGAACAAGTTTCGAAAACCACAGTCTATCGCTATTAGTTAGGCACCACACTTCAAGGGCTCTAACAAATTATTTATGAATGAAAGTTATTAAATTGAATAATGTATTTAATCATTTATATGATTTCCATGTACGCTATTTGTTATTGCATTAGTTTCACCTTACTGAGCCTTTAGCTCATTAGATTTATGTGATATAGGTGGAAATATACAGGTTTAGAGGTTGACTGAGTTTCCGGAGTGGTCAGACAGAGATTTGTTCATATGCCATGCTTCGAGCTGTTTTGTAGCATATTTTGAAAATTCTGTTTGTTTTTAATAAGCCGCTCTGTTATGGTTTTGTAAACATATGTACTCAATTTTGATTTATGTATATAGTGTACTTAAAACAAAATGAAACAACGAATGAGTTCAAGTTTTTTCTCTTATAGCCCAAAATGAAAACTTTTATTAAAACCATAACTCTAGTATTAACAAAAAGTTAACATTTCTTGACTTAATTATATCAGCTTATTTAGGTTTTGTAATTAGGTTAAGGGGTGTTACAATTTAGTGGTATCAGAGTAGAGGTTTAGTCGTTTCTGAAGATAGAAGAAGGCATATGGTAATACCTGAGCCTCGCGCTACTCACCTGGCCAATATAGTTCATGCATTTCATGCTATGTGTGTGCCATTTGCATTTTTAATTGATATTTCATAATGAACTATATTTTATACGGCATTTTTAATAATTAAACTTCTGAAATTGTCACCCGATAATAGTTTCCAAACTCTTTAACCTAATTGGTTGAGTTGGTCCTAAGATACGAGAATTTAAGTGTCAACTATCAGATACTATTAGAATACACATAAGTGAAAGGTGGCATCGTTGTGTTTATCGGCGTAGGATAAACTATGCAAATAAATTAATTAGGGAGAAAATAGTGATAGTCATGGTAATAATAATAATAAAAGAAAGTAAGGACACTATCATATTAATTAAGAGGGTGTAAATTCTTCCTAGAAAATAAACTTGGGGGCTTATAAATAAATATCAAAATATTATGTATTAATTATATATATAAAAATATAATATATATATATATACATATAATATATATATATATATATATGTATAGATGTACGAGGTATATATATATAAGTATACCTGTGTAGTATAATATATATATACATATATGTATACACGTGTAGTGTAGTAGTTTATGTTAAGGATAAGTATATATATAATATATTGTGCAGTATAATATATATATATATATACATATATGTATACACGTGTAGTGTAGTAGTTTATGTTAAGGATAAGTATATATATAAGATATTGTGTAGTATAATATATATATATACATATATGCCTACCTACTACTCATTGGAAAGAGCTATGCATATATCAATAATCAAATGGCCCAATAATACATTGATGCAGTCTAGTGGACCATCCTTTCGTGACCCCCAGACGTATACCCCCTGTCTTCCCCTGTGATCACTCAAGAAGTATCCCACCCGCAGCATTAATCATAACAAAGGTATAGTCAAGTGGACCATCCTCTCATGATCACCGAAGGTCCACCCCCTGTCTTCCTTGTGATCCACCAAGAAATATCCCACTTGCAGTACCTAAAATGTTATATAAGCACGCCTCGCATGACTCGGTGCACTAGTAGTGGCCAATAAACATCTTTATATATAAAAATCATTTCTCAAATTATATCGTGCATGCAAAAATCTCAACTATACCGTATGCCATGCATGCATTTGAAAATGCTCATGAACGGCGTATTCAATATGAAATGATTTTGCTCTCAATATGTTTCAAGAATCATGAGCCTCATAAGGTACATGATATACTTGTCATCCAATCAATTTAAATATCATCAACATATTAGGTATAAATACTTCAAGACGTACTATGTTCATGCATTATAATTGTAGATGGATCTTCACTTACCTTTCACTTGATTGGTGGCTTACTACAGATTTCTTTAGTGTTCCACTCGAACCTTAGATAAAAATAGCCTATAATATTACTCAACATCAAGCACCATTCCCAATTTGGCAAGTTGAAAGCACAAATTCTCATACTAAGACCTTAAACACCAAACTATCTAGGTAACAATCAAGCTTTTACAAATTAGAACCCAATATAGTCCCTCAAATACCTTAATTTCTCATCTTAGATACATGTAAACATTATGTACTAGAAGTATTATAACTCTAATAGCACGTACCTAATTGTCAGAACTTAATAGTAACATGTTTAGGTTGAAACAAGCTAAGTTATCAAATGGGACAGATTCACATTTTCATATTTTCTTGTTGTTCAATTTAGTTGCATGATAATTTTAACATCCCTAAGCATATCCAATCACTACCAAACTTTTACCACACTTATCTAACAAGTACAAAAATGTAACCATATTATAGAATTGCCAATACTCCTGATTTATCTATCATGACAATTTTGAGTGTCTTTACAACTATCAAACCATATTTCAATTTCTAACCTATCCAAACTTACATACATAACCTATACTCATATATAAATACATATATGGTGAATATATAGGTTTTAATCAAGGCATTAATGTAATTCCCAATTCTCTTTTACATAGCTAATAATAAGCATCTTGCATGAATATGCATCTAATCAATGCGCATTATTGAATTATGGCATACAAATAGAATGATTGCACGAACATGAATAATTGTTACTATATGCTCCAGTTATGCTTTAACATACATTAGTACATGAAATATGAGATCAAATTTTTATTTCTTGATTTAACATATTCCTTAACTGCCTTTTTGCAGTAAAAAATTCAGTATCTCGGTTAAGAAAGATTGATGTATTGAATGGCCATTAAATGAATTATTTGTATTACTCCATACTAGTTATATGCTAAAGTGATTAATTGCCTAAATATTTGCTTGAAATATGTTACATTTAGCTAAGAACAAAAAGTATGCAAAATGGTGTAATTTGATTGGTGAGTTGACTAGGTTGCATGAAATCATTTTAAACCGCATTGTACTTGATTATAATACCAAAACATCAAATTTTGTTATCTCCATAGCCCATGAACATGGCTCTTGGCATGAGAAGACACCATGCATTATATAACCAATCATCATCCTCCACTTATCTCTCTTTGAAATATCAAACAAGTTATTTTTAACCATATTTTCTTATGGAAGCTCCTCAAAAATGACCAGCCTTCTTCTCCAAAGTTTTTCCAAAATTTCTACATTCTCTTACTCATGAAAATTAATTTCAATCAATAGAAATCCATAGAACACAAACTATAACAAGTTTCCACCCTTTGAAGGTTGAAAACCTTTGATTTTGAAGCTTAATTCCAATTTAATCAAGGTATATTCTTTTTCAATGTTTGTTATGATGAATTTATATTATATTATATGATTACATGTTTTAGTATGGTTTTGTATGAATGAAAATGCAAGTGGGATAGACTTTGAAACCAAAACCAAGCTAGTTAAACTAGTTTTTAGCAAAATTGATAGTTTTGTGAAATATGCTTAATTTACTTGTTTCTATTTATTTTGTAATGCCTATGTTGTTTTGAAAGTGCCTACAAATGATTATGAATAGTAGCAATTAGGTTGATTAACTGAAGGTTAGATCAATTTAAGTTAGAACCGAGTTTAAGTCATGTCAATTTGGATTGTGTTTAAGTTTTGTGGGCTGCTCTAATATTTATTTTTGAATCACTAGTTATTTAATGACCGTCCTAATGTTTAATGTCTTGATTAGTAGTAAAATATGGAGTATGCATTGTTTTCAATGTCATGTAATTAATATGGAAATGTTTACAAAAGACTCAAAAGTGTATATGATTTTAATTTGAATAGATTATGTGATTTATTAAAAGGATATTGAAAAGTGCATGATTTGATTATGTTAGGCCTTTAACATATCCTATCTTCTAAAGAGATTGACCTTTTCACTTAGCACAAAGTGGACTTGTAGTAAGTTGAAACTTTTATTTGTTGCATCATTAGAATCATATAATGTTGTTCATGTTTCAATGTGATTGTCCTTATTTGTCAAGTGATGTAATGTTTGATGCATACTTTGACATCCAATAGCAGCAGTGAAAAAATGGGTGGAGGGGACTAGAAGAACTAGAGGATAACTTAGAATTAGCCTCAGAACTTGCAGCTGTAGGATCAGAAATAGCTTCAGACTACTTCTATTTCATTTGAGCAAGTAATCCTAAAATCTCATTCTTCTTGCTAAGGGGCTGCTTGATTTGCTCACGTACCTTATGCAATTACTTCTCAAGATGACCATAATAGTCCATGGAATAAGTACTAGCATGAGCTACATAGAGATGATGTTCTAAAATGGCCAAGAACATCAATTGGGAGATCTGTATCAATATCAATCAATTATATTTCAAACTTGATTAGCTTCTGAGTAATATTAAAAGGTTTCATAGGAGCTTGCAAATTTTCCCATTTGTCCTTTCTAAACCCTAGAGTGATCAAGAAATTAAATATCAAAAAAGGGACAATATAAATTGGCATAGGTAGTCTTGACTTTTGCATGTTTCAATATAGTCTTAAGTGATGGGTTCGCATAATCGCGGGATGGCAAGCAAAGTGGAAATTTAAAATATTTTAACAATTGAAATAAAATCATACATCATATGAAAATATGTATATCACAGATTTGATGCAATTTTTGGTTTGCGTTTTAGATTGCTGATTTAATAAGATTAAACAACTAAAGTTTTATGATTATACATTTCAAGCAATCTGGTTGATTAAGGGTAAGAAGGAATTCAGATTCCTCAAGCTCCTCTCAAAACATTCACCAAGGACTCCAAGTTTAGTCCCTCTAATGGTATCCATACTTTCGAGCAGATCCACAAGCTTCAAATATTGCTAGTGAATTTGAAATTCTTATTTCTAAATCTATTTGAGAGTGAAGATTAATTCTTGAAATAACAAGTGATGAAAGAAATAATCTTTTAATCAAAAAGGGATGGAACTTTTTGATGGAGTAATTTTTCTTGAAGTAAGAAAATAAAACACAAAAAAATGAAAAGGAGAAGAGGAGAGAGGGGCAAAAAATTTAGCTCTCTTGCTCGTAGTTTTTGGCCCCTACATTGTGTATTTATATACACAATATAGTCTTTACTCAATCCCATTAGGTCTCCAACTCTTATCATAATTAGTCCCCTTATCCAATTAGGAAACCTTCTCTTTCCTTATCTCTTATTTCTTTCACTTCAAGACAAATTCTTTCATTTTTATTAGGACTTTTTAATTCTGGCAATTAAAAAATCCTAATGGGCCTCTAACCCCATGGGTTTGGACTCTAATTAATTTATTAAAGTCCAATTAATTGATCTCCATCAAATAATTAAAAAGCCCAATATAATTAATTGATCCAATCAATTAATTAGTTGGTTTCTATTATTTTAATTGGTTAAATTAATTTAACTCCTTAAATTAGTTTTAGGTCAAGCTAATATAATTGATCTCCATCAATTAATTAATTCACTCTCAAGAGTCCCTAATCATTATTAGGAATAAATAAATAATCATAGTATTTATTTGAATTAATTAATTTAACTGTTTAAATTAATTCTAACTCAAGTTGATTAATCTCCATTAATCAACTTAATCCAAAAATCCAACACTTTAGATTACAAAAACAGATATAGAAGTAGATTATCTCGATTTGTGTGTGACCTATTAGGTTTATAACTAAGCTAGCAGTGGGCTTGCAACCTTTGCAACTTATGAATAAATTTAATATTTTAATTAATTAATCCAATTAATTAATTCCAAGAACCTTACAAATCAAGGGAAGTACCTAGCAGTGCATCTCGACTTCCTACACTGTAAAAAAATGTGGCTTGATCCTTAATTATAACATATTTGAGTGTAAGTGAAATTGTAGGGAAATTGGTATCCTTAGTAGGTCGTGTATCAATCTTATTGCTAGTAAGGGTCCGACTACCAAATCCATATTAGCATGGCGTTCAACATCAGTCATATTTGGTGAAAATATAAACTCTTTTAATCAAATCATAAGTGAAAAAGTAAATCTTATTCCTCACAAACATCTGGCCAAACTTGATAGATTCTGGCTGGTCCAAAGTGGAGTGCAAGTTCGTATAGAACTCATGAACTGCAGTGGGGACAAAGGACTTAATATTCATCACATTCTTCATCAAACTACATTCATCAAGAAATTTGTTTAAACATCTTTCCTCAAACTCTTTCAACCTAATTGATTATTCTGACAACTTTCTTTTTAAGAAAAATTTCCACTTGCATCTAGCATCCGTAGTATAAAATTTTGTAGAGTAAGCAATACTTATCTCAATGGGTTCATCACTCATAGCTGGTCTAAGAGCTGAGTCTCTAGAGTTATATCAGAGAAGTTGATAATTGTTGTTCCAACAGCAGACTGATTAGTTTCATAGTCAGGATTGTCATGTTTTATGTGATGTTGGAACATGACTACCAACGTAACCTACAAATATATTTCCCTGTTGAATAGGAGTTTTAATAGACTCTGAAGTAGTAGAAACTAGTGCAGCCAGTTTAGGTATAGAAAAATTAGCAATGCCTTTAATATTATGTTTAGATTCTGGAACTTGGCCCTATTGAATATTGACAAGAGTGGTTGCAACATCAATTATGTCTGCCAACAAATTGGTAGGGGTATGAAATAAGGTACTATCATGAGCCTCTGATAGATTGGATGTCGGACCAACTGGGTTTGCCTCCTTAATAGGAATAGTGTGGATATTTATTGGGTTTGTCTCAATCAGCGAATCCTCCTCAAGTACTAGGTTTGGCTGATTTTTTCATTTTTTCATTGCGTGAGAGCCAAAATTTTCTTCTTTTTTTTCTTTCTCTTCTTGGATAGAACTTTCTTCTTCAATTGTGAAAGTGTTTCATTATGTGAATCTGACATCCTGTAATCTAAAAGAAAAAATTTGCAGAGAAACACAAGAAAACTAGAGAAGAGAAGTATAGGAGAAGAAAAGAATTTATTTTACTATTGTAGAAATTAGGGTTTGGTGCTGGAATATAGGGCTAAAAATTATTTTTATATCCTAACCCTAGTTTTTCTCACCCAAGATGCACACGCTGATAAAATTTCATCCAATCTAATTTAGTAACCCTAGGTGTTCATCTATCCACTAACACACGTCTTCTATTTACTATGAGATTTTAAAACTTGAAATAGTGATAACAGAAAACTGTTCCAACACTATTTCTTTTATGTACTTTCACTCTTATCGAAGAAACCTGATGCTAAAAGGAAAAATATAAATTCCTAAAATGATGCTTAAATGCTGGAATGTAAATCAAACATGATTTGAATCAAACAAAATCTAAACATGCCATTTTTAGATTTCAGAAATCTCAATTCCAAAATATCAATAAGAAATTTTCAAACTTAAATTATTTTGTTATTGAACTCTAAAATAACTGCAGATACTTATTCCATAAAATTTTATTCTAAAAAATAGCACATTTTTAGTAAAATCAAAAATTAATTCTCATTCAACACAAAACTAATGTTCTGTTCAGTGTTCGAACATGAGGTGAGAACATGGATTTAATCAGTCAATAGCTTTTACTCTAACTTTAGGGTAGCTTTTTCTCAATACAGTTCGTCCTCTAGATATTTGTGAATGTCAAATTACTCATGATTAGCTTTTACACCATTAAGTTAGGTAGTTTTTTCTATCAAAGGCCTCCAAGTTCTCATATTCAATGTAAAATTCAAACATTAACATAGAATATCTCTAGCAAATATTCAAGTTCAATATCAAAATAGACAAAACTGTTCCAAATTGAGATTCCAGAACTGAACTTTTCAAAATCTTTTTCTATTAGACTCATTATGCGATATACCTAAAGCAAATCTTAGCATAAGATGCATGAAATTTCTAGAAAAGACTACATTTTATCATGTAAAAAGACTATTGGAACACAAATTAATGGTACTTTATGCTTCATGATGTCCCAACATCAAACTTGAACATGCATTACAAAACACAAACATCCAAGGACTTTCTCAATGCAATGAACCTCTATGGTTATTTTGGTAAATATGTCAGCTAGTTGGTTATTCTATTATCACAGTTCCACTTTCAACCAACTCTAATAAAATGGTGACGTATGTTAATGTGTTTCATCCTATAGTATTGAACAAGATTTTTGGAAATATTTATTGCACTCATGTTATCATAAAACACACTCACAGACTCTTACTCAATTCCATAGTCAGCAAGTATTTACTTTATTCATAGGAGTTGTGAACAATAATTTCTATATGCAATATACTCAAACTCAACAGTTGATAAAGACACATAGTTTTATTTCTTACTAAACTATGATATGAGATTATTACCAAGAAAGAAATAACCACCTGATGTATTTTTTCGATTATCACATCTCCTGCTTAGTCTGCATCCCTATATCTTTCAAGGTTTGCATTAGTATCTTTAGAGTACCAAATACCATAATCAAGTGTAGCATTCACATATCTAATAATCCATTTGACGGCTATCAAATGTGACTCCTTAGGATTCGATTTATACCTAACACAAACACCAATACTAAAGTAAACATTAGGTCTTGAAGCAATAAGATATAAAAGACTGACAATCATGCTTATATATAGTGATGTTTCAATTGATGTTCCAGCATCATCTTTGGACATCCTGTCATTCGTGCCCATAGGAGTTTTATGTATTTTGAGTTGTCTAAGTCAAATTTCTTTACTATGTTATGTGCATATTTACTTTGAAAAATAAAGATGTCATCATCAAGTTGTTTGATTTGTAAACCTAGAAAGTAATTTAACTCTCCAACTATACTCAACCATACTCATCTCAAACTCCCTAGATATTTGTTAAACAAACTTATCAATTTTATACTTAGAGGTTGACCCAAAAATTATGTCATCCACATAAATATGGGCAATGATCAAACTAGTGTTCAAACATTCATACCAAGCTCTAGGAACTTGTTCCAATCCGTACAAGACCTTTTTCAACTTATAGACATGATTAGGATAATGTGGATCCTCAAAGCCCTTTAGTTGGACTATATAGGCCTATTCATTCAAAAACCCATTCAAAAAGGCACTTTTGACATCCATTTGATAGAGTTTGAAATTCATCAAATATGCAATGGCTAAAAGTAACCTAACTGACTCTAATATAGCTATAGGGGTAAAGAATTCATCAAAATTTATTCCCTCAATTTGTGTATAACCTTGTGCAACCAACCTACCTTTGTGTGTAATATTACCAAACTCATCAGTTTTGTTCTTAAAGATCTATTTGGTACCTATTACATTGAACTCTTTAGACCTAGGAACTAGAATCCATACAATATTGTCCTAACTCCTCTTGCATAGCATTGAACCAAAATTTATCTTGCAAAGCCCTTAAAATGTTTTGGTTCAATAGATGAAGTATAGCAAATGTACATCACCATGTGTCTATAATTCAGTTTAGGTTTTTGCCTTGTTTTTATCCTATCAGAAATAAATCTAATTACCTAATTTGTAGAGTGATTCCTTTTAATTCTAGCAGGTGAATCTCTTCTAGGTAAATATAGATAATCAAAACTGTTTGTTTCATCCGATGTTAGAACATAAACTGGAACAATAGATGGAATATCAGAATGAACATTGTGTTTTTTCAGTTTTCTCAGTCTCTACCGAATTTAGTATTTTACCAGCTTCTTCAATAAAGTTGATAATCTCTTCTTCCTTTGAGAATTCTGCAAAATTAGAAAAATCATCAATAACCACATTAGATGATTCCATAATAGTTTAGTCCTCATGTTCAACACATAATAAGCTCTACTGTTACTGGAATATCCTAGAAAGACTCCCTCATCACTCTTTACATCAAACTTTACCAACTGATCACAATCATTAAGTATACATCACTTAGAACTAAACATATGACAATAGTTGAGATTTGGTTTCTTACCTTTAGAAAGTTTATAAAGGGTTTTACTAGTGCCATGTTAGAAAGTTCATAAAGGGTTTTACTAGTGACATGTCCCAAGTGAACTCTATTGAAAATGTAACACGCAGTATTAATGACTCTTGTCATTTTTTGTAAAGTCTTAATCTTCTTTTCAACCAGGCCATTATGTTGAGCAGTCTTGGGGGCTGAAAACTCATGATTAATTGTATACTTATCACAAGAATGAGCAAAAATAGCGTTTTCATATTCTTTCACATGGTCACTTCTAATCCTAACAATATGACCTATTTTACTATTTTTCTCATTTTTCAATCTAGCACAAAGTTTCTTAAAGATAAGAAAAGTATTGAATTTCTCTCTCAAAAAATTGAGCCAAGTGTATCTAGAGAAATCATCTACATAACAAACACATACTTCATACCTCTAAGGCTTTCAATTTGTATAGGACCCATCAGATTTATATGAAAAAGTTCCAGTTCTGTGACGTATAATCAACAAAATTGAGATGGTTAAATGAAACTTAAATTTCTCAATTGTAGTATATTCCTCCATAACCCCATTGAATACCCCCATTTCCTACACAAACAAATAAGGAGACATGGGACCTCCTCACCTTATTCCTCGATTACTAGCGAAATACCATTCAACTCACTATTGATACTAATCAAGAATTTAACAGTAGTAATGCAGCTAACAATCCAATTGATCAACTTTGATGGAAAGTTCATGCATATCAACACACTAATAAAAAAAACCCAGTCAATGCAAACATAGGCTTTCGTCAGGTCGAATTAATTGCACAACTTGAACTAATGTTACCTTATGATAGCCTCTTAAATGTTCACTAGCCAATAATATAGTATCACTAATCCTTCTCCCCTTAATAATTGTGTTTGATCAAGGAAATCAATAAGGAAGAGTCGGTTTAACTCTTTTAGCAATCAACTTGGCAATACACTTGTGCAATATATTTTAACAAGGAACCGATTTAACATTCTTCAACTTTATCAGATTTTGAACCTTTTGAATCAAAGCAACTAGAATTTTTTTAAGCAAATATTCTGATCTGAATAAAGATAAGATAACTTAAGTAACTTCGTTTCCAACTATGTGCCAACAAAATAATGAAAAAAAGTGCATTAAATCCATCAGGGCCAGAGAATTCTCCTTACTTAAGGAAAAGAAAACTTCTTTGATCTCGTTAGTAGTGACTTCCCTACCTAAGTACTCAAAGATAGGATCTAACAAATTTCTCTTGATGAAAGGTTGAATTATAACTAGGAAAACATAAGACCTAGAGGTATCAATTTTCAGGAGTTGTTCAAATAACTGCACAACTTCTGCCTTCATAGTAACTATTGTCCCATCTTCCTTGACAATCTTTAAAAGTCTATTGATATTTTGTGTTTGCTTCATATTTTTTTAAAAGAACTTGGTATTCTTTTCCCCTTCATTAAGCTATTGAACTTTTGACTTATATATGTAAAAACTCTTTTTTGCTCGTGAGAGTTCAAGATAATTTTTAAGCATCTATTCTTTGTTGGCAATAGGATGAGAAATTGAAGGATTGGGATCAAGATATATCTAGGCCATATATAATTGCTCTCTAGCTATATTAGCTCTCTCAGTTAAATCTTTATAATGGTTGTAATTCAGCTTTTTTAATACTTCTTTCAACATTTTCAACTTTTTGTATACTCTAAATATCGGATACCCTTGAATATTCGAAGACCACACTTCAGTTTGTCAAAAAAAGATTTATGTTGAATAAGAAAGTTATAAAACTTGAACGATGTACTAAGTTTAGGCCTTTTTGGTTCCACTTGTATAAAAATTGGAGTGTGATCAAATTCCAGGTGGAAGAAGTTATGCTTCACAGAAAGGAAATATATTGACCCCAAGTCAATATTTTGGACATTATTCACATTATTCTCCTTGTTATCACCATGATATTTTGGACATTAAATAGTAGAATGTCCAAATACTTTACACCATTTAGTATCTGCCCTATCAAACACCTTTGAATAAAGTTTAACAATATGCGACCATCTTTTATGTCAGGTGGAATAAATTACAACCGAACTTCATTGGTCTACCAAGATCCTTTAGCAAGTTAGCCAACTCTCAGGTTTAGTTTAGGAAAGTTCACTTGATTTCACAACATTGCACCAAGGTTGGTTGTGAACCAGATGCTGGTGATCAGAAAGAACAGGACTATCCTTAATCAAAAAATAAGAATTGAATTCCCTCTTATTAGCTCTTTGATATGACTGACCCTGAGTTTTTCATTCTGCACTTTGAGATCTAACGAATCTGGACTTCAACTCTAAAATTGTTTCCTCAAAGCATCTATAATCTCTCTAAATTTTTGTGTCTTAGAGTAGGGTTCAACAATACACTCTGTACTGACTAGTATAGTTACCCTACGACCATAGTCAACACAATACTCCATTGGATAAGGAGAATAGAGGTTATGATTGAAGGACTTTGAAGGCGTCATGGTGAAAGGGGATAATTTAAAGAAATGAAGGAGGAGAATCAAAGACCCTAGCCGTTCTTAGCAATTTTAATATATAATTTACCAATGTAGATTGTATTAAAGTTGTTGTATACAATATATTGAGGCAAATTAGGTCTTAAAACACACACAATATCGAGTGAATATAAGCATGTTACCAATGTTCTATGCTTTATTATTAAATGTTCTACGTAATTATACGCTCATACTGAATGTGTGGTATAAAAAATATAAAGGCATGTGATATTTTTATTAAATGGTGAAATAATGTAGAGTTTGGTTGTTTTGTTCTTATTTGACCACAATGACATGAATTTCTTGTCCTATGATAAATATGATCATGCACCATAGCTTATGGAAAATAATTAAGTGAAAGTTACCACACTTATGTTGCTTTACACTAGTGTTAAAGAGAACATAACTTATTAGGTGTAAGTAATTTATTTTCAAATATTTGTACATAGGAAACTCTTAGATCATGCAAAACAACATGATACCATTGTAATTGTATAAAGTTGTTAAAAATTAGGCCTTAAAACACACACTACCGAGTGGACATAAGCATGGTACAAAATGTTCAACACCCTAATACTAAATGTTCTACGTCATTATAGTTTCATACTAAATGTGTGTGCTAATATAAAGGCGTGCTATTTTTTTGAATGGTGAAACAATGTAGAGTTCGAATATTTTATTTCTTATTTGATCATTATAACATGAATTCCAAGTCCGAGGATGAATATAATTATGCGATATAGCTTATGGAAGAATATTTAATTGAATGAGAGTTACCAGATCCTATATGACATACTGACAAATTAGGCCCTATAATGTCAAGTGCACATAAGCCTTGTGTTAAAGCGGTGCCCAACGAGCCAATTAAATTAGCTGTTTTTATACGTTTTTAATAAATATTATTTTTTTCAATAAATGTCAATCAATAGGCATCCCTTCATCTTTATTTGTTTTAATTAAATTTAGATGACAACCCTAGTATGTTTTTAATAAATATTATTTTTTTCAATAAATATCAATCAATAGGCATCCTTTCATCTTTATTTGTTTTAATTAAATTTAGATGAAAACCCTAGTGTTGGGTTGGTGCATCCCATGGTACGTGGTGCAACAAAAAATAATTTTTTAAACAATTAAAAACAAAACATGTCCTGGAGCTGTCGTGATTCAATTGTTGTGCATTTGTAATACCTAATGTGGATAAAGCTTAGAAAACTTTTACCTAATTCACTTCCAATTATAGGAGATGCGTAAAATGACTCAAGTCATTATCTCATTGTGATTGTATCGCCAATGGATGAATCCAAATTCTTTGTATGGAAACAATTTGCCTTAGAGTCCTAAGTGTTACCCATCTAAGTATATCCACACCTTGATGCCCACATGCGATCAAACAATGCTAATTTGACCCTAGAGTATTTTAGTTTGGAAATAAGAACACAACGATTATGTTGAATATATGTTTGACTTAGTTCTCAATTCAACACTTGAATTAAGAATTAAACTGGTAAAGTATACAAAAGTTGAACGATTTTGGGAAGAGGGGGGTATGGGTTTTCATTACTTTGGAGAAACTAATTCTTCATAAGAGAAAGCTTGAAACTTAATCCAGCCCTCAAAACCATCCATGAAGGGCCTAAATATCCCCTCAAGTCCCATCCCTTGTGGGACTGCAAATCCTTCTATATCTCTAACTCCACAAGAAAGTTTGTTCACACAGTGCACACTTTTGTTAACACCATGTGAACATACTTTAATCCTATCACTTGTATGAGTTGGATTTCAAGTACAATTCCAAATAGGTTTTGATCTCCATCAAACCACACCTAATGGACCTTTGCCTAATTAATTAGGTTCGGGTAAATTGATCAAATCAATTAAATTAATTTACCCCGTTAATTAATAAAGCCCATGATAATTAATTGATTCAATCAATTAATTGCTTGTTTATATTGGGCTTCCTCATTCAATTAGGTCCAATTAATTTTTTTACACCAATTAATTAAATCAATTCAACACTTGAATCAATTTAAGCCCCATTAATTAATCACATTAATTAATTTAATCTAACCTTGGATTAATTCCTAGAAAAGAAATGACTTGTCCAAATTAATATGCAACCCCTTAGGTTCACCTCTTGTTACTTAATTAAACAACTAACTATTTTAGTTAATTAATCCAACTAATTAATCCTCATAGAATTAATCCATAAATTTCAAAAACCTACAAATCATGTATAACGTCTACCAACGCACCATGAAGACCTAGTTATAGGTAAAATAGCCAATCTCTCAAATTATGAGTACCATGCAAGTACAGTTATTTTATCAACTAATCTCATGATTAAGCCTAGGTATGGACTATTAGACGTGAAAAAAAACCCTAATTACATGACTCCATGATGGAATTAGAAAACTTTTTTCTAACTTCCACCCAACCTTGGCTAGGACTTACGTCAAGAACTGTAGAAAACATAGGAGATTCATCTATTCATCTAGATAGGTAACGGATCCCTTGTTGGCTACTCATTAAGCTCCATACAAGAAGATATTTACAAAAATATTCCCCTTGTGATTGCCATGTAATTGGGAAATAAGTGAAAGTGCGATATTTTATCCAACAACATTTCATTTCCAATTAAGAATTTTTGGGCGGGGTCTAGATAGGCGACATATATTTTGTTGGTCACTCATTGAGCTCCATATATGAAGATATTTCACCTAAATAAATTCCCTTGTGATTGTTATGCAATCGAAAAATAAATCAAAGTGAAATATGTCATATACAAGGTTATAATGGTGCCTTAAGTCTATGGACTAATTGATGCACTATCATAACAAGAAAATTTTCATCAAACAACATTTTATTTCTAATTAGGAATTTTCTTGCAAGGTTATTCAGTGTACTTATTCCAAACAAGCACCCACATACATTCACTAGTGTCATAACTTTTAGAGTAATATTTGGTAAGCCAATTAGAGCCATATGGACTCATAAAACTAGGGTGTATGGGAAGTAATGAAGCATAATTGCTT
Source organism: Paulownia fortunei (assembly GCA_019321725.1). Taxonomy (NCBI): domain Eukaryota; kingdom Viridiplantae; phylum Streptophyta; class Magnoliopsida; order Lamiales; family Paulowniaceae; genus Paulownia; species Paulownia fortunei. Next base: position 10,120,659 of record CM033112.1, read on the forward strand.
GAGGGTTGCATGGGGATGCAATTGCTAATGTGTTAGCTACTTTTTAGCTTTATATATGGGCTCATAAAATTGGGGTGTATGTTAAGGCTAACCAGACTTCAAGTCCACTAGGAAATATGATTTCCCCTATATCATCTTAGAGCATGACGGAACTCGAATAAAATAGTGGGAGACATTTATGATTAAGGACCTCAATATAAAAGAATAAATTGTTGAATGTTTCTTTCTCGCATTTTTGTAGAGAGTTTACTTACAAAATGGATAAAAATCTACTTGCATCTATTCTTGACACCAACAAACTTATTGGTCCTAACTATGTTGATTGGTTGAGGAACCTTCGAATTGTTCTCGAGTCCGAAAAAAGGGCTTATGTCCTCAATGTGACACTGCTAGCGAATCCACCTGTGGATGCCCTTGAGAAAGAGCTTGCAAAACATTGCAAGTAAGTTGATGATGATCTGCAAGCTGATGCTATAAAATAGCATTAATGTCAAATGAGTTGCAAAGGCAGCATGAGGGTATGGCGCATGTTGCCGATATCCACTTTCATCTAAAGGAATTTTATGGCGAACATAAAAGGCAGGCTAGATATTAGATATCTGAGAAGCTCTTTCATTATTGAATAATGGAGGGCTCTTTAGTTCCTGACCATGGACTAAAGATGATAGCTTTGATCGAGAAACTTGAGTCCCTTGGACAATGGCAAATCGGGGTATTTGAAAAGGAACTACAAGGAGTATCTTGCAAATCACCATAAGAGTTTTGGTATGTTCTTTATGGGAGTTAACCTTTTGGTTAATGATGCTTCTTGGGTATTAGATACCGGTTGTGGTGCTTATCTATATAATGATTTGCAGGTGATAACAAGAAGCAGGGAGCTGAGTAGAGGAGAATGGATTCTTAGGCTTGGAAATGGAGCAAAAGTTCATTCATTAGCTATTGGAATTGTCTACTTAACATTATGAGATGGAAGTAGGATAGCTTTATACACTTTTAATAAATATATTTTTTTTCAATAAATATCAATTAATAGGCATCCCTTCATCTTTATTTGTTTTAATCAAATTTAGATGAAATTCTTGGTCTTGGGTTGGTGCGTCCCGGGATACATGGTGTAACAAAACTTTAAATTTCTTTAACAATTGAAAAAAACACATCATATATGAACTAAAATGTTGTGGAGCCATCGTGATTCAATCATTGTGCAGTTTTAATACCTAGTGTGGGAAAAGCTTTGAAAACTTTTACCTAATTCACTTCAAATTATAGGAGACGCATAAAACGACTCAAGTTATTGTCTCAGTATGATTGTATAGCTAATGGATGAATCCAAACCCTTTTTATGGAAATGATTTGCCTTAAAGTCTTAAGTGTTACCCATCTAAGCATATCCACACCTAGAGGCCTACATGCGATCAAACTAATGCTAGTAGGAATTGACCTACTAATTCAATCCTAGAGTTTTTAGGTTTGGAACTAAGAACACAACGATTATGTTGAATAGGAATTTGATTTAATTCTCAATTTAACACGTGATTTAAGAATTAAATGGTAAAGTGGACAAAAGTTGGATAATTTTGGGAAAAGGAGGGTACAATTTTTCTTACTTTGGAGAAACTATTTCTTCATAAGAGAAAGTTGGAAATTTAGTCCAGCTCTCAAAATCATCCATGAGAGGCCTAAATATCCCATCAAGTCCTATCCCTTATGGGACTCCAAATCCTTCTGTATCTCTAACTCCAAGAGAAAGCTTGTTCACACTGTTAACACACTATAATCCTATCACTTGATAGGAGTTGGATTTCTAATACAATTGTTAATAAGCTTTGATCTCCATCAAGCCACACCTAATGGACTTTTTCCTAATAAATTAGGCTCAGTTAACTGTTCAATCAATTAAATTAATTTACCCAATTAATTAATAAGGCCCATGATAATTAATTGATCCAATTAATTAATTACTTGTTCAAATTAGGCTTCCTCATCCAATTAGGTCCAATTATTTTTTTTAAACCAATTAATTGAATTAATTCAACACTTGAATCAATTTAAGGTCCATTAATTAATTTAATCTAACACTTAGATTAATTCCTGAGAAAGAAATGACTTGTCCAAATTAGTGTGTGACCCCTTAAGTTCACTAGTAAGCTAGTAGTGGGCTACAACTCTTGTTACTTAATTGAACAAATTAACTATTTTGGTTAATTAATCCTCATGGAATTAATCCATCTTCAAAAACCCACAAATCATGTGTAGCACCTACTAACACACCACGAAGACCTAGCTATAGGTAAACTAGCCAACCTTTCCATTAATGAGTACCTTGTAAGTACGGTCATTCTATCAACTAATCTCGTGATTGATCCTAGGTATAGACTATTCAACGTGAAAAAATTTCCTAGTTATATACTCCATGATAGAATTAGAAAACCTTTTTCTGACTTCCATCCAGTCCTTGGCTAAGGACTAGCAAGTCAAAAAAATTAGAAAATATGGGAGATTCACCTATTCATCTATATAAAAATATTACACCAAAATATTCCCCTTGTGATTGCCATGGAATCAGAAAAGAAATCAAAATAAAATATATCATGCACAAGGTCACAATGGTGCCTCAAGTCCAAGGACTGATTTATGAATTATCACAATGAGAAAATTTTCATTTGACAACATTTTACTTCCAAATAAGAATTTCTGGGCGGGGTCTAGATAGGCGACATCTTTTGTTGGCCACTCATTAAAATCCATACATAAAGATATTGTACCTAAAATATTCCCCTTTTGATTGCCATGCAATCGGGAAATAAATTAAAGTAAAATATGCCATGCATAATATTACAATGGTATCTTGAGTCTATGGACTAATTAATGCACTATCGTGATGAGGAAATTTTCATCTCACAACATTTCATTTTCAATTAGGAATTTCCTTGCAGGGTTATTTATTGTACTTATTCCTAAACAAGTACCCACATACATACACTAGTGTCATAACTATTAGAGTAGTACCTGGTGAGCTAATTAGTACTATATGGGCTCATAAAATTGAGGTGTATGGAAAATAATGAGGTATAATAGCTTGAGGGTTGCATAGGGATGCGAATGTATTAGCTACCTTTTAGTTTTATTATATGGGCTCATAAAATTGTGGTGTGTGATAAGGCTAATTAGATATTGGTCCCAACTATGTCGATTGGTTGAGGAACTTTTAGATTATTCTCCAGTCTGTAAATAGGGCTTATGTCCTTAATGTGATACCGCCATCGGATCTGTCTGTGGATGCCACTGAGTAAGAGCTTGCAAAACATCACAAATAAGTTGATGATGATCTGCAAGCTTGATGCTATATGATAGAATCAATGTCAAATGAGTTGCAAAGACAGTATGAGGGTATGCCACATGCTGTCGATATCCACATTCATCTAAAGAAATTATATGACGAACATACAAGGCAGACTAGATACCAAGTATCTAAGGAGCTCTTTCAATATCGTATGATACAGGGCTCTTCAGTTCATAACCATGGACTAAAGATGATAGCCTTGATTGAGAGACCTAAGTCCCTTGGAGATGTTATGGACAACGGACTCTATATGGATCTCGTGCTACAGTCTTTACCACCATCATTTGACTTCTTTCTGGTAAACTTCAACATGCATAAGATGGAGACTAGCCTTGTTGAATTGGTCATCATGCTGAATCCACCATGAAGAAAGAGAAGCTTGTCTTACTCATTTGCTCATCATCCTAATTTAAGACTAAAAAATCAAAGAAATGGAAGAAGAAAGTTTTTACTAAGAAGGCCAAGGGTTTGAAGGCCTTCAGTGAAGTGAGCAAGGGTTCTAAAGCTAAAGGCAAGTCTCACTATAGTGGCAAGCCGAGGCATTAGATACTAGCTATGGTGCTCACATTTGTAATGATTTGTAGATATTGAAAAGAAGTAAGGAGACGAGTAGGGGAAAGTGGATCCTAAGGCTTGAAAATGGAGTAAAATTCGCTACATTAGCCATAGGAATTTTCTACTTAGCATTAGGAGATAAAAGTAGGAAAGTTTTAAATTCTTGTCTTTATGTTTCGGAACTAATAAAGATCGTTATCTGTGATACCCGAGCCTCTTACTACTCACATGGCCAAATATGATTGATGCATTACGTGTTAATTTTATATTCTATTTGCATTTCTATTGACATTGCATAATTTATTTCATTTTATACGACATTCTTGAATATTAAACTTAATTCTAAAGCTCTTGCACGGTATTAGTTATTGAATTTCCTAATCTAAGTAGTTGATTTTATATTGAAATAAGAAGAAAATGAGGTGGATCAATATTAGATATAGATAGGATATATAGGGTATAATTTTGGAAGTGTTAAAAGTGTTACTAGTAAGCTTATACGGTTTAATTTGATTTGATCAAGTTATTTCAAAAGTATATATATTGTAAATTAGCATACTTGGGATATTGGACATGATATAATGTGATTTAAGTGTCATATTACAAGGCCCATATGTGCATATGATTTTAGAAATGCAAACTAGATAATTCTTTAAGAATCGGATGCGAATCGGTTTGGAGATCGAATGAACGGACATAGGAATTACCTATGGGAATGAATGGTGATTAAGATAGGTTGCAACCAAATAAAAATAGATGAGACACACAAGATTAGGGCTACAAGATAAGGGAGAAAATCAGATTTGCCATTTACTTGCCACCTCATGCTTTCTTATTAAGCTTAAGCTAACATCTCAAGCTAACACCTCAAATCCTTCACCCTTAAGCAACGACCAGACCCTCATTTCAGCCATTTTCATCTTCCAAACACACACCTTAAGGTCTCCAAGTGATCCAAATTAATTCCAAGTTGAAATAAAATCAAGAAAAGCAAAGAAGAAGTGATTACCATCAAGTTAGCCTCAAAATCTGCATAGGTAACATTATCTACGGTTTTGCCTTTGGTTTTCAGATTATTATGAATGGTTTTATGGCTTATTAAGCTTTCAATATCTCTTATAAAAGTGTTAGGAAGTTTTTAGTTAGACTTTGGTACACAAAGAAAGGGTTTTTGATCACAAACACTTAATAGGAAATACTTGTGGCAAAAACTATCATCTTACTGTTTTCTTGTGTTTTAGGCTTCAAAAGTGTATGGTATGTTGAATAAAACCTATAATTATTACCATTTACATGACCATATATGAGTTAAGAGTATTGGAATGAAGTTTTATCAGTTGAAAATTGAAATAGAGAATGATATTGGAGAAACACTCAAACTGCCAAAATAGCAAAAATCTGTTTTGGTGTGCTGTGAAGGAAACTGAATTAAGGGAGCTAAATCGATTATTTTTGGTAATAATATGACCTTGTTGTCTCATTATATATGTTATCTAAGTATGGTGAAAATTTTGGAGTGATTGAATATACTTAAGGGTGCCAAAACCATTAATGTCATGAAGTGTGCAAAACTGTCACGGTAGGAAATAATCTGTTTCAGTATGTCGTGAAGAGAGCTGAACTTGGGAAGCTATATCCGTGATTTTTAGCAATTCTATGATATGGTTACATTTATATACATGTTATATAAGTGTGGTAAAATTTTGGAGTGATTGGATATGCTTTGGGATGTTAAAATTATCATGCAACTAAACTTGACAGCAAGAAAATATGAAAATGTGAATCTGCCACATTTGATCACTTAGCATGTTTCAACCTTGATATGTTGCTATTGAGTGTTAACAATTAGGTACATGCTATTAGAGTTATAATAATTCAATTACATGTTGTTTGCATGCATTTAAGATGAGAAATTGAGGTATTTGAGGGGCTATATTGGGTTCTAGTTTGTGAAAGCTTGATTGTTAGCTTATAGCTTGGTGTTTAAGGTCTAGTATGAGATTTTGTGCTTTCAAATTGCCAAATTGGGAATGGTACTTGATGTTGGGTAATATTACAGGCTATTTTACATCTAATGTTGGAGAGGAATACTAAACAAATTTAGACTAAGCCACCAACCAAGTGAAAGGTAAGTAAAGATTCATGTGCAACTACAATGCATAGACATAGTAAATGTATGATTTATATGTAATCCCATTGATCATATGTGCGTAGCAGAGGGCATGCATTACTGTCATTCATGTCCATTGAGCATACATACATGGGCATTGGCATGTGCATACATCATATACAAGCATTGTGATAAATCGTGCATTGCACGGCATAATTCTGAGAAAGGAAAATGTTTTACTGACCACTACTAGTGCACCGAAGCATGCATGGATTTGCATGGTTTTATGCATGGATTTGCAGGTTCGCGTGCATGGATTTGCATGCGTATGAGTGTGCATGGATTTGCATGCTTTTATGATTATTGGCCATTGGATTATGGCGATGTGCAGAGCTCTTTTCCGGTGTATGGGATAGTAGCGTTGGTCAGGGGACCAAGAAAGAAATGATTTTGAGAGAAATATTTGATGCATAAAATTGCATTGTGCGCATAGCATTTTGAGATGCATGACTTGATATTGTGGATTATTCTTTGACATGCATAATCTTTACTTACTGAGCGTTAGCTCATATAGTTTATGCATTGTAGGTGAGTCTGGTGATACTTGATACCATGGACTTACTGGGCAAGCTGTTGGGGTTCCTACAGGTTCTGAGGATCAGTGTACATGGATGACGACCTGTTGGGCTATTTTGTTGGCTTGTTATATTTTGAGTCTATTGTATTATATTTTTAGACTGGTACTATATTTCACTTTTAAAACTTTACTGTAAATAAGTATGTAAATATTGGGTCGTTGTCGGTGTTGTGCTTTTATATAAATACCGATCCTACTATATACATAAAATGTGTTAGAAAGTATTTTAAACAGGGTTGTGCATATAAGAAGTGATTTATCTTTTCTTAAAGTATTACAAAAAAAAAAAATAATGCATGCACACAGGCTCTATCATGTTAAATTATACTATATATATGGTTGTGTAGTAATGGGGGTGTTACATTATCTCTATTCCTATTTTGGATGGATATGGTCATTGTTATTTAATAAATGATGGAAATTGTTCTATTTACTTTGGTTATTCTTTAGTTCATTAACAAACGATTTATATATTGTCTAATCTAAAAACTCATCTTGCATATTCCACAAAGTGACAAATATAAATTAGATGATCATAGTTCCACATCCTTGTAGCATGCTAGATTAGGTCATATCTCGAAGAAGAGAATTGATAAGTTGGCACAATTGCTTAGCCTTGAGGACGAGCAAGAAATGTCAATATGTGAGTCTTGACTAAAAAGAAAGATAACCAAGTCACCATTTATTAGACAAGTAAGCATGCTGCAAATCCTTGGATTTGATCCATATGGATGTATGCAGGCTACCAAGTGTGAGTGCCCGAGGAAACTACTACTATTTCATTATCTTTATTGATGATTATTCTAGGTATGTGTGTGTGTATCTTTGAGATACAAGTCTGAAGCCTTTGAAAGGTTCAAAGACTTTAGACAAGAAGTGGAGAAACAAATTGGGCGAAATATGAAGACTGTTTGATCTGATACAGGAGATGAGTACTTAGGCCCAAAAAATTTTGATTATCTAATAGAGAATGGATTCTCTCGTAGTGGACTTCGCATGCAACTTTATAGATAAATAGGATTATTGATCATAGGAACTGAACACTGTTGGACATGGTTCAGTCCATTATAAGTTTCACTGGAATTTCTCTTTTATTCTTAGGCTATGCTCCAAAATCAGTGGCATTTCTGTTAAATAGAGTGCCAAGCAAGTCGATGCCCAAAACATCATATGAAATATGTTGTGGCAAGACCCCTTCTTAAAATATCTTAGGGTATGGGGTTGCCTTGCTTACATGAAGCAACTAGTGGGAAATAAGTTGGATATTAGGTCCACCTTATGCAAGTTTGTAGGGGTATCCAAAGGAATCCATTGGATACTATTTATATGATCCATCGGAACAAAAGATGTTTGTTTTGAGGAATGCCATCTTTCTTGAGAGGGAGTTTCTAATAGATAGAAAAGACGAGGTCATAGAACTTGAAAAAATTCAAGAACCACAAAGCATCCTACAAGAGGCAGTAATGCCAGAGCCACCTACAACTAACATTTTTATCACACAGCCTCCTAGGAGATCTAAAAGGATCTCAAGGCCACCTGAAAGGTTTGGTCTATTGTTGGATGTTCGTTGGGACCCTACTGCAAGTGTACAGTGCCAAGTTTTAGTATAATATGTGAATAAAGTATTGTCTCCACAGGAATTATATCAAAATATGCACTAAGTATAGCAATCACAATAGTCTAACTTTATCTAGATAATTCCAGTTGAAGTTGCAAAGAGATAAACTAAAAATTTTAAAATTAAACTAAAAGTTCGCTTAGGCAAATTATCAAACACTTAGTGGATAATCAATTCCAGGAGTTTGATTCACCTAGTTTTCACCTATGTTTATCGATTCAATCTATGCACTTTTGAAGCTAAAAATTTATAAGTCGAGAATTCTTAAATCATCACTCCCTTTCTTAAGTGGCGAGTGATTATGAATTTTAATCCGAATTTTGATATCTCTATAAAAATCCCAAACTAAAACCCTATCAAGCCCAATGAATTCTCTAAAGAGTTCATAAGCCTCTCGACTTTATGAATCCCTAAGTTATGTTATCCTATGGCTGTGTATTAAATTTCCTCTCTTGAGTGCCAAATTTTATATGCCAAACAATCTAGATTATTGATTAAGTAATCAAGATGTAATGAAAATAAATAGCACAAATAAGTTGACAAACTTGAAATAAGATAGATTAAGATCTCAAAACATGGGATTCAACTTTGGCTACATCAACCCCTAGAAACTAGAATGTAGCCCATGAACAACATAGAAAAACTCAGAAAAGTTTTGATACATCGTATGAATTCAACTGAAAGAGAAACAAAGGAATTGATAAACAAGAGAAAGAATCCTCTTTGTATCCAGACAAGAGATGCCTTCAAATTGTCTTTTCTAAACCCTAGCTCCTTTTTCAGCTCCTCCTTGTGCTCTCCAAAATTCCAACAGTCCCCTAGAATGAGCAATATGCTATCTATTTATACCAAGTCTCCAAAATACCCTTAGAAACCCTTTTCCACATAGAAGTTGCAAGTTAACGCCACGACGCCTGAAAGATATGAAACTACTGCTAAAATTTGAGGCCTCGCGCTGCGGCGCCAAAAATGTTTGCCGTGGTGTGACATGCGTGTGTCACAACAAGGTGATTAAGCCCATTTTATGCCCGAATTTGAGCTTCCACATCGCGGTGCCTCCATTTGGCACCATGGCCCCAGTCTGGGTTTTTGGCTAGAATCTTGTTTTGTCTTCTTTTTTCCTTTGGCTTGTCCAAAACTCATCTACAAGAAGTAGTTTCTATAAAACCAAATAAAAATTATTAAACTAGATATAATTTGCTTAGAACTAATCAAATAACTAAGTTGAAGGTACTCTATTGGTTGGTAGAAAACCAACTCAATAGATACCCCCAAACTTAGAAATTGGCTTGTCCTCAAGCAACAAAAATAAATCGACTCTACACTAAAGATGAAACAACCAACACAAACTCAAATATACACTCAGCACTGAACCATCATGTAACACCCCCATTACTACACAACTATATATATAGTATAATTTAACATGATAGAGCCTGTGGCATACATTATTATTATTATTTTTTTCTGCAATATATTAATAAATAATAAATATTTTTCCACTCACAAACTAATATATATACCTGCAGATGACCCATAACAATCATAATATTTATATACCCGTGTATAAAAAAATTATAAAAGTAACACATTGTACAAATCCCAAAACGTAATACAATAGACTACAAAATCAAATAAGTTAACAATCAACCCAACAGGTCATCATCCATGTACACTGATCCTCAGAACCTGTAGGAACCCCAACAGCTTGCCCAATAAGTCCATGGTATCATGTATCATCAGACTCACCTACAATGCATAAACTATATGAGCTAACGCTCAGCAAGTAAAGATTATGCATGTCAAAGAATAATCCACAATATCAAGTCATGCATCTCAAAATGCTATGCCCACAATGCAATTTTATGCATCAAATATTTCTCTCAAAATCATTTCTTTCTTGGTCCCCTGACCAACGCTACTATCCCATACACCGGAAAAGAGCTCTGCACATCGCCATAATCCAATGGCCAATAATCATAAAAGCATGCAAATCCATGCACACTCATACGCATGCAAATCCATTCACACTTTGGTGCACTAGTAGTGGTCAGTAAAACATTTTCCTTTCTCAGAATCATGCCGTGCAAGCAAGATTTATCACAATGCTCGTATATGATGCATGCACGTGCTAATGACAATGCCCATGTATGTATGCTCAATGGAGAGCCCTCTACTATGCACATATGATCTATGGTATTACATATAAATCACACATCTACTATGTCTATGCATTATAGTTGCAAATGAATCTTTACTTACCTTTGATCGGTTGTGTGTTACTTCTAGGTTTCTTAAGTATTACTCCCCAACCCTAGATGTGAAACAATCTGTAAAAATACAAGATATCAATCACCATCCTCAATTAACAAGTTCATTATACCTAATGTAGTATAAAGATCTTGAATCTCAATTTAACTAAACAACCTTACCACTTAGAAACTATAATCGAATACAACCTTCTACGTACCTTTGTTCCACATCTTAAATGTATACTAACCTCATTTAATTGATGTATTATAACTCTCACAACATTTCCCTAAATGTTAGGGATCAAATACACCACATCTATGCTGGAACATGTTAATGAACCAAATGGGACAGATTCACCACTTCACATTTTCTTGCTGCCACATTAATTTGCATGATGATTTTGACACCCTTAGACATATTCATTCACTCCACAATTTTTATCACAATTATATAACATAAAAAAAAATGTAACCATGTCATTGAATGGCTAAAACTCACAGATATAGCTTCCCAAATTCAGCTCCTTTCACAGCATACTGAAACAGATTTTTCCCACCGTGACAGTTTTACGCACTTCATGACATTAATGGTTTTGGCAGCATTAAGTATATTCAATCACTCCCAAATTTTCACCACACTTATATAACATATAAAAAGAGACAACCAGGTCATATCATTGCCAAAAATAATGGATTTAATACTGTAAAACAAATCCACTTCACATAGGACAGAATCTGAAATTCGATGGTGATAGTTTTGAGCATCTCTTCAATATCATGCCCTATTTCAATTTCTAACCGATGAAAATTTATTCCAATACTCTTAACCCATATATAAACAGGTATATGATGATAATTACAGGTTTTATTCAACATACCATACACTTTTGAAGCCTAAAATACAAGAAAATAGTAAGGTGACAGTTTCTGCCACAAGTATTTCCTATTAAGTGTTTGTCATCAAAAACCCTTTCTTTGTGCACCAAAGTCTAACTAAAAACTTCCTAACACTTTATAAGAGATATTGAAAGCTTAGTAAATAATAAAATCATTTAGAATAATCTTAAAACCAAAGGCAAAACCGTAGATAAGTGTTACCTATGCAAATTTTGAGGTTAAACTTGATGGAAATCATTTCTCCTTTGCTTTTCTTGCTTTTATTTCAACTTGGAATCAATTTGAAGCACTTGGATACCTTAAGGTGTGTGTTTGAAAGATGAAAATGGCTGAAATCAAGGTCTGGCTGTGGCTTAAGGGTGAAGGGTTTGAGGTGCTAGCTTGAGATGTTAGCTTAAGCTTAATAAGAAAGCATGAGGTGGCAAAGCATGAGGTGGCAAAGCTTGAGGTGGCATGTAATGGTATAATCTGATTTTCTCTCTTATCTTGCAGCCCTAATCTTGTATGTCTCACATATTCTTATTTGGTTGCAACCTATCTTAGTCACCATTCATTCCCATAGGTAATTCCTATGTCCGTTCATTCGATCTTCAAACTGATTGACATCCGATTCTTAAATGATTATCTAGTTTGTATTTCTAAAATCATATGCACATATGGACCTTGTATTATGACACTTAAATCACATTATATCATGTCCAATATCCCAAGTATGTTAATCCATGGATGTATACTTTTAAAACACATCGATCTAATTAAATCGAATCATATAAACTTACTAGTAACACCTTTAACACTTCCAAAATTATAACATATAACCTATGAATATCCAATATATCGACCAATCTATTCTTTTTCTTATTTAAATATAGAACTTCTTAATTAGGTTATAAGATCTCAACCACTTATATCATGTGATAGCATTAGAGGTCTAACGATTAAGAATGCTATATAAGATGCCATGTAAATGTTAATGCAAATTAGCATATAAGTAGCATGTAATGCATGAATCACATTGGCCAAGTGAGTTGTGAGAGGTTCGGGTATCACATCCTCCCCTCCTTATAAAAATTTCGTCCCCGAAATTTCACCTACCGAAAAATTTCAGGATTCTTAGTTCTCATTTCATCCTCCATTTCCCAAATAGCTTCTTCTGTTGATTGACTTCTACTCTGTACTTTAACTAATGAGATATTCTCATTTTGAAGTTACTTTACATCCCTTACTAGAATCTCTATAGGTCCTTATTCATATCTCCGACCTCAATTTAGTTTTATTGGTCCCTTTTCAATAGATGATATAGATTCATGATATACTTCCTTAAAATGAACACATGAAACACATTGTGAACTCAAGACATTGATCCAAAGAGGTCGAGTTTACAGACAAACTTCCCAATTATCTTAGTAATGCAAAATAAATCAATGTACCTAGGATCAAGTTTGTGTGTAGCATCCCAATTTTATTTTTATTTTTTTTATTTATTTATTTTTTGCCCAAGCCGCATAATCCATTTCATTGGAGATACCTTCAAAAAATTGATCCCCTATCATAAATTGCAATGATATTCCTCTTTAATCTGCATAACTCTAGGGTCACCTCTAACTAGTTTCCATACATTAGCAACTTGTTCTACCACTTCTATCATTTCTCAAACCATATTCAACCTAAAAGAATACCAATTTCATTTCAATAAAAGGATGACCTATATTTTCTATCATACAATGCCTCATAGAGAACTATCCCAAGTAGCCTTATCACTATTGTGATAAGAAATTCCTCCCAAGAAATAATTTTCTCAATTGACATCAATAATCTAATGCACAATCTCTAAGCATATCTTGCAAAGCCTAATTTGTTTGTCCTGGTTGCCCATTGATGCATAGATGATCACAATACTAAAATATAATTTTGTTACCAATACCTGAAGTAAGATCTTCTAGGAAGTAGACAAAGACCTTAAATCTACATCAGAACTAATAAACCATAAAGTCTAACTGCTTCCTATATATTTGTCTTTCCATAGATTTCCATGGAATACCTAAGGTAAATTGAGAAAGAATGAGCATAGTCAAATAACCTATGAACAATAACCCAATTCCATTATCATGTACAAAATTTCTGAATGCCTTCCCATTTCCACCTTAAAATAAAAGCAGAACTAAGTCATTCCAACATATGAACTTTTACATATATCCCTTTTTTTGTGGCAAACCAAATATTAACGATATATTCCATAATAGCTAGTCTAGTATCCGATATCTGTACATTTTCTTGAGATCACAAACATCATTCATACCACTAAATAAAACAAATAAAAAGGTACATGATCATTACCTAAAACTTAGTCTTGTAATTTCGTATCCCTCATTTTCGCACATCTCTCTTATTAAGTGATTATAATCACTTATCACAAAAATCTATTTAAGTGACTTTTCTACCTTTCATCTTAATCCTAACCTTCCATCGACCTTATTTTGAGCATTTGGAATTGGATCAAACAAAATTAGTCTTACCAAAATATTAATAAATAGATAATTCACCACTTACTCTAATTCATCCTCTATACAACCTTCAACTCCCATAATAGTTTATGATGTAAATTTTATTTTTGAATATTAGTCTATTGAGATATTTCATTCCAATGACATCTGTTGTTATATGGATCATACAATATATTCATTTACTAATAATATATATCCTTTCTTCCGGTTAAATTCCTTTTAAGTATAAAGATATTTCAAGTACTTCGGTTTTGTAATGTAGCATGTAGTATTACACAAAAAATCTAATTAACTCAAAGAGTATCGAGTAATTTTTCTATATTATATCAAACATATACCAAAACACAATGAGATAAACCACTATACATAATAAATAACTTATATCTAAGGTTGGAGTCACTATTGAAGCTCAATTCAGTTACAATAAAAAATACATAACCTCAAGATTCATCTTTCTTCTAGGTAAATATGAAGTGGAGCATGTTTAGGAGAAGCACTAGACCTTAATGCCTTGCCCAATATTATAACAATATCACTTATGGTTTAGCGACTTCCAATAGGTGTATATGATAAACTAAAAGAGAGATTGGCTTTGTTCTTACAACTATATCCAGGATAAAATCAATTGGTTAGTCAATAGCATGCCAAAAATGTCTTTTCAACATGTATCAAGAGATCTAAGATCACACAAATGGATTTTTAGTAAACTTTGGTCATTTCTAAAAATTCTAACACAACCCAAAGATTGATAATAACTCTTTCTTACAACTCTCTTTCACGGTAACTGCAGAAAAATATTATTTGACAATCTTCCTTATTTTCTACAAATAGTAAACATTTTCCTGCTATGGCCTCCATAAAATTTCTAAATTTTCATCACCTAGAATTTAAAAGTCTTAATAATCCTGAAATAATCCACCATGCATAATTCTCAATAAATCAATCAACACAAAAGGTTATATCATAATCTTAGCCAATATAACAAAATTAACCTACAACTCTTAAAATCTATTTAGTTGATCTTGAACCTCCAGAAGGAATTAAAACATTGTAATTGACCTCATATATATATATATATATATATATATATATATATATATCAAGTACCCTATCCAGTCTTATTACATACATAGTAGATAATAGAGAATATGTTGCTCTAAAGATAGAATACCAACCATAAAGTTTGTACCTGTTACTACTGATGAGTCTGCCTCAACATTATTTTATACAAAATCTTAAAACCCATGGCCAATATTATTCATGAAATACAAAATGAATTACATAACAAATAAAACTTACTGGCATGGTTGTGCTCCACCAGTTTCAAAGGTCATGTACATGGACAGTCTACAGAACCACAAACTGGGCTCTGATACCACTATTAATCACCATTCATTCCCATAGATAATTCCTATGTCCGTTCATTCGATCTTCAAACTGATTGACATCCGATTCTTAAATGATTATCTAGTTTGTATTTCTAAAATCATATGCACATATGGACCTTGTATTATGACACTTAAATCACATTATATCATGTCCAATATCCCAAGTATGTTAATCCATGGATGTATACTTTTAAAACACATCGATCTAATTAAATCGAATCATATAAACTTACTAGTAACACCTTTAACACTTCCAAAATTATAACATATAACCTATGAATATCCAATATATCGACCAATCTATTCTTTTTCTTATTTAAATATAGAACTTCTTAATTAGGTTATAAGATCTCAACCACTTATATCATGTGATAGCATTAGAGGTCTAACGATTAAGAATGCTATATAAGATGCCATGTAAATGTTAATGCAAATTAGCATATAAGTAGCATGTAATGCATGAATCACATTGGCCAAGTGAGTTGTGAGAGGTTCGGGTATCACACATCAATTCCTCAACGACACCTAAATAGCTTAATTCTATGTACCCACCTAGTATATATTAATTCATTAATGCTAATTAGGAAATCTATTTCCTAGTAAGTCATCCCAAGCATGGCCATGGATTTCAAAATCAAGTACAGTGGAAAACATAGAAGATTCACCTATTTTACTAGATAGGTGACAGAATCTTTGTTGGTCACTCATAAAACTCCATACACAAATATGATGCACGTAAAATATCCCTTTTGTAATTGTTAAGCAATCAAAAGATAAATCAAAGTGCACAATATCGCGCACAAGGTTACAATGGTGTTTTAAGTTAAAGGACTAAATCATGAACTATCATCTAGAAAGAAATTCACATTCGACAATCAATATTTCTTTGGAAATTTCCAAACAGGGTTATTCAGTGTACTTGCTATTGGGTTTGCAAAATCACAAGATAGCATATGCAATGAAAATTTAAAAGTTTTCAACAATTGAAGTAAAACATGCATAAACTAATTTAAACATGTAAAAATATATATCGGATTCGTTGCGATTATTCGGTTTGTGTTACTGATTGATTGCATAACAATTAAAGGAAGAGTGCACCCCGACTGATGTAGGGCAAGAAACAATTCAAATTCCAATCATCCTCACTAAGTTTTTGTAGAAATTTCAAAAATTGATTCGAATCTTCAACCCTAGATCAGAAATTGATTTGCCAAGGACCCCAAGCGTCGTCTCTCTATAGGTATCCACACCTCAGGCAAGTCCACAAATATTCAATCGTTGCTAATGAATTGAAATTTTTATTTCTAATCTAAAATATGGGAGTACAACAATAATTATTAAAAATCAACTTGTGATAAAAGAATTATATTGATTCAAAGAAGTATGGAACCTCTTTGATGGAAAAGAGAATTTATTATAGAGAAGAAAAGCTTGAGAGAGATGGAGAAGAGACTAGTCGATTTTTATGCTTCCAAAAGCACCCAAAAATCGGCTGTTAAGTGTCTTGCGTATTAATACACAAGATAATTAAGTCATAATCCAATTAGGTCTTATGTCCTTCTTTTCTTATCTTATCCCTTTTTTTATTCTCTTCTTCTTCCAAATCTTTACTTTAAAGAAATGAGATATACGACCTCGCATTGCCGGCTCTGATATGGAGCCATCGTCGCTTCGGTCAGCATGTCGCTCCTACCCATGGTAGCTAGGGCCTTTTGGAGCGATGCTAGATAGAGCAACAACTTTTCTTGGCCTCTCTAGAGCTAGAAATCACAGCCGTCTTGTTCCTACAAGGGTTTGCTATAGTTTCTTTGCTTGAAGGAAAGCTGCAATTAACCCATACAATCTCTTCCAATAGCTCCTCTATAGGATTTCTGTGTCCATCTAAGACTAGAAGTCTTATACTTATTTTTGAAGACTCCTAGATCGGCCTCTCCTACAGGCCCATAAAGCATGGGCTTGAACTTAATTAATATATTAAGTTCATTTAATTGATCCTTATGAATGAAACAAACCTAACTTAATTAATTGATAAAATCGATTAATTAATTAATTCCATAAAGGCTAACTAATCGAATTAGTCCTAATTAAATAATCATTTTATTTAATTGGTTAAATTATATGAACTCCTTAAATTAATTTAAATTTATTAATTAATTGATCCAATTAATTAGTTAATTCACTCTTTATGAGCCCCTAATCTTAAATAGGTCCAATTAAATAATCAAATTATTTAATTGGATGAGTTAATTTAATTCTTTGAATTAATTCTACCTCTAGTTAATTATTTTCTATTAATTAACTTACCCCAAATCCTTGGATTACTTTCCAGATTAGAAGTGGACCATCCTGATTTGTGTATGACCCATTAGGTTCACAATTAAACTAACACAGACTTACAACTTTTGCAACTTTGTGAATAAATTAATATTTTTATTAATTAACATAATTAATTAATCCGCTTAGAATTAACTTCTTTAATTTCAAGATTCTCACAAGTTATGGGAAATACCTAACAGTGCATCATGACTACCTAGTATTAGATGAATAGCAAGCAAACCTATTTCTATTATGCATACCATGCAAATACGATCCTTCTTTCAACAAATCTTCCAATTGAATATAGAACGCTAATTATTAGTCAAAATCATATTTTGACTTAATAACTATGATTCCATTTTAAGTCACATTAACCATTTCATAAATCATTTGAAAACCCTTGTCTAACATTCATCCTGCCTTGGCCAAGGTCTTCATGGTTAGGGACTGTGAAAATATAGGAGACTCACCTATTCTATCAGATAGATGACAAATTTTTTGTTGGCCACTCAATAACATTCATACACGAAGATCATACACCCAACGTAAACCCCTTATGGTTGTTATATAATCGGGAAATATATCAAAGTCTATGATGTAGTGCATAGGATACCATGATACCTCAAGTCTAAGTACTAGTTAATGCACTATCACAACTAGAAACTTCTCATTTGACAAACAATATTTCCAATTGAGAATTTGCAATATGCCTATTCAATGTACTTGTTCTCCAACAAACACCCACACACATGCACTAGTATCGTCACGCCAATACCTATGGAGTGAGACATCCTTCTTTCTAGTTTGCATTATGTGCACAAGTTTATTGGGCTTTTCAATACCCAATCTCAATGAACCCTTGACTTGGAACGAATTTGAGACCAAAGCCATAGAGGCATATTCCATGATTGTCATCATATGCGCGACCATGCCCTATAACTATATATGGTCTAGGGGCTTTAGTCATGCAATTAAAGTTAAAAAAGTGCCAATTAATTAATATAATTTGAATATGATTGTTCACAATAAGAGTATAGAAGATTTTAGTAATTGGCACACCAGGTACTACTCCAACACTAGTTCCCAAACAATCACCTGCATACTTGCACTAGTGTCACAACATAGGTGTCTATGAAATGAGGCACCCTTCTTATAAGCCTGCATCTTGTTTGCAAGTCTTTATTGGCTTATTGATGTCCCTTCTTAATGAACCCTCGACTTGGAACAGTTTTAAGATTACGGCCATAGAGGCATATTCCACGATCATCATCCTAAATGCAACCATACCACATAGCCATATGTGATTTAGAAACTTCATCTAATTCTAATAAAGCAAAATTAAGATAAATATTTCCTTTTTTATTAATGTAATTTGAGTAAGAAAATATTTTACAAGAGTATAATAGTAGTCAATTCAATTGGCTTGTCGGACACTACCCTAATAAGACCCGTACTTCTTTATTATAGTAACCAAAAGTGATACAAGAAAGTATTAGAGTAGTGCCCAATAACCCAATTAGTGGCGATCTTCAATACTCTGATAAAAATAGTCTTATTTATAATAATTATTAATAAAATAAATTTTTTATCTTTAATTGTCTTATGAATTAGATAAATTTCCTAGATCATACAAAGTTACAGGGCATAGTCGCGCATATAATGGCAATCATGGAACATGTCTCTATAACTTTGATCTCAGAATTATTTTGAGTTGGGGGTTTATTAAGACGGGATATCGATAAGCTTTATAGATTTGCGCACACAATGCATGCTAGAATAATTATTTTGGTTATGCTGGTGTATGTGTGTGGGTGCTTGTTGGAGAACAAGTACACCGAACTAACCCTTTGGAAATTCTCAATTGGAGATATTGTTTGTTGAATAAGAATTTTCTAGTTAGATAGTACATTAATTAGTCTTTCAACTTGAGGCACTATGGTAGCCTTGTGCATGGTATCATGCACTTTGATGTATTTTTAGATTGCGTGACAATCACAAAAGGGTTTACATTAATTGGGATATTAGTTGATGGTAGGATTGTACTTGCACATTATTCTTAATTAGAATAGTTCGTCTTCTTCACCTATATATAGGTTTTCATGGCGTGTTGCTAGATACTACCTATGATTGGTGAAGTTCTTGGAATTAATGGATTAATTTCAAGATAATTAATTAATTTAATTAATTAATCTAATAATTAAATAATTAATTATTCAATTAAGTCACAAAAGTGTTGAGCCTATTACTAGCTTAATAATGAACTTAAGGGGTCACACACTAACTTGGACAAATACATTTCTTGCCTAAGAGTTAATCCAAGAGTTGGATTAAATTTTATTAATATAATTAATTAAATTGAGCTTAATTAATTCAAATATTAAATTAATTTTATTAATTAATTAACCTAATTGAATTTGGTAAACCGTTATTGAACAAATAACTAATTAATTTAATGAATTAATTATAGTGTGGCTTTCAATTCTTAAGATGAATTGATTTAATTGTTTGGATCAATTAAATTAGACTCAAAATCCATTGGGCTAAGCTCCCATTGAATATTAAATAGATATTTAATTCCTACTTGAATTAGGGTTATAGTCTTATACTTGGGATATAATACTTGCCTTGTATAAATAAGAGTTGGACAAGGAAACAGATTCCATATAGATGGAATCACACATGATATATAAGCAAGCATAAGGGACCGGAAATAAGCTTTTGAAATTTTCTATCCTCTCCCTCTATCTCTTCAAGAAAATTATTTCTTTTTTCTCTTCTCCAAGCATTCCATAATACCTTAGTTCCAGTTTTGTGATTTGATTAAACTCTTCTTTCACAAGTTGAATAAAGAGTTAATCAATACACCTAAGATAAATTGTGATTTATCCTTGTTCCATACACTATGACTCTAAGGCTAGAATTATCGATTTAGTACCTACTAGCATAGGTTCGTTTGCGTGTAGGCGTCAAATGTATGGATACACTTAAAGGAACAACGCTTGGGGTTCTAGGCATTCGTTTCCACCAAGGGGTTCAGAATCTTGAAGAAGTTTGTCTACGACAATGACTTGAGTCATATCTAGAACATCTTTATCAACCGAAAGCATCACATATTAGTTTTGAACTATTTATGTTCCTTTGTGAATGGAGTAGTACTTGAGTTGACTTGTTGCTCCTAAGAAGTTCTAGTCATGGTTTGATGAGCCCCACTATTGAAACATTTTTTTCAAGTGTGGCAACTTCCCATGAATCTTTCAGCACGTCTCCTGCATATACCATGTTTTTCTACAATGGTCGCACCATGGTTTCTTTCTCCTATCTCCTTCTGACTCCGTATTGCGAGAAATAAGTGGTGAGCTTTCGAGTTATATATTTAGACTTGGTTCATAGTCTCCTAGCATGATTCTCTTCCTTTCGTTCTCCTGTTTCACTTCTAAAAACACCTTTCGAATAGAATGAAGAGGCTTTCAACTAGGATCCTTCCCTTCACTTCATCCAGGCTTTGATTTACTCCAGCAAGAAATATATAAACCCGATCTTTTTTTTCTCGCTTCATATGCCGTTCATAGTCATTTGGATTCTCCTAGGAATCATCATAACATTGATTTAATATGAGAGGAATTCTCTAAGTCCAAGTAGGTTTCACTTATCGAGTCCTAAACATCCTTTGCAGTCGCCATGAACATGTTGGGCTTGGCAATGAACAGGTCCATTAAATTGAGAAGCCACGCAATGACCATGGAGTTCTTAGATCTCTATGTTTTGAAAGTTGGATCTCCTTCTGCAAGTTTCTTCACTTCTCCTATCAGGTATCCCATTTATCCTATGCCATCAACTGCTAATTTCACTAATTGTGGCCATCCAAAATAATTATTCCCTTTTAACCTATGCATGGTAATCTGCATGGAAGGATTTATAGATGAACGATCCACATGGATAACTGCTGGAATTATCATAGACGTGGCCTCATATTCTATTGATATCTCCCATGCTCCAGTCATCACCATTATAACCATGGAGAGATTGTTTTAAATAACATGGCTATGATACCTTACAAGTGTTTGGAAGAAAAATAATTAAATTCTTCTTATTGAAATCTAAACGTACAGTAGTAAAAAATAAAATAAAATAAATAGGAAAATATCACCTATGAACCGAACCAACTGGTAGAGAAAAAATAGGCAAAGATATCCTAATTGATCGAGTTTGTTACTCAGATCTTTATTGAAGAGATAATATAAGAACTTTCCTAGACATTCTCGATATTAACTTAAAATACCAATTTAGAAAGAAAGACACATGCCAATCATGCATTCTAATGACTCTAATTTGTGACAACAATTTATAATAGAAAATCCAAACCAATTACAAACTCCCAAACTAATTACAAACACCACTCAAATACGCAGTTGCATCCAATATGTAGCCATAACCTTTCTGTAGAACTGGCTAACCAAAATGTTCAATCCAAACAATTCTAAATATCCAATCAATGACCAACCAAAATGTTCAATCCAAACAACTATAAATTAAATGTAATAGAATAAACCATTCATTCACCCTATGATTTCGTTTGTTGGCCTTTGTAGGTGCTACATAGGACTATCCATTCATGAATAAAAGAAACATCAATTTATCACTAATTTGAGCTATCATTTTCCTATGGAAAGTCACAACTTACCTTTTTCTAGTTTAGTATCGTTAACAATTACACAACAATATGAATCACATAAACATATATATATGAGTGGATCAGGTATTACCATATACAATGGATTGTCGATCCACGTATCTCGTATCAAGCTCGTCCACAGGCCCATTTGAATTAAACCATGAACATATCTTAAAGGCTCTATACTTGAATCAATCATGAACATATCTTTCTCCTTGGTGGTGAATAACTACTAGAGTTATTCACTCAATTACACACCTCAAATCCTTTGGAGATGCACCAAGGAAGACATAGAGAGAAGAATATAAAAAGAGTCTTTTGGGGAGAATACGTTCACTCACACATTCCATAGTAATTGGGATTTAATATATATACAGATATTTCCTAATTCAATTAGAAAACTTAGAATTTGTATATATATATATATATCTTTCTACACAAAGAAGATCCTAATTCAATTAGAAAACTTAATCTCATCCAAATTGTGGAATTAAAATCTATATCAAATATGTGTCAATTGGGTCAAGGGTCCTTAACCCCACCCAAATTCCAACATCTCCTATATATTTGACTCGATCTTCTCGAATCTCATCATCATACAGTTTCTCAATCTCATGCCACTCCCTTCGTACTGAAAATAAGGTGTGCGACCAAGTGAAAAAGAATAGATGAGGAGAGTTATATTAAGTAATCACGAAACTAACATAAATCTACAACTCAATAGCTCATTGTGTACCCCAAACCAAGCAGATGTACTCAATCAAACATCTCTAAATCCCTCAACAAAATAAGTAGATCATGCTCGACTCGCTCAAATATGTATCTATGTTCATGACTAGTTAAACACAATTCGACAGAGTCGCCTAGGCTATGAACTATAGAACATAAGTGCATTAACAACTTAGTTCTTCATCGGCCTCTCATGCCAATAAGCTTAGTCTTAACAGCTTTTCTAAACATGCTCCAACAGACCGAATCATATTTATCCATTGGATACATGCTACAATAGTGTCATCAAGCTTACACTTCATGACATGGTTTAGGTACCAATAATAATATGGGCTCACACAGTGACAAAGCAGGACCCATTCAGTCACTTCTAATAGGAGGTTATCTCAAAGCACATGTAGTATGAATACTTGCTATGATAGAGCTCCCACTAAATTTGGGCATGTCACGCTTTAACCATCTTATGAACCTAAGTCTAGTCGCTCTCCTAAGCACCTACTGCACACCATCAGAATTCACTCTTCAAAATACCTTCCAGCAGTTTGCATGTTCAGCTATAAACAGGCTTATTATGAAGTTTGTACATGCTTCATAATCGATCAACTCTGAATCATCTTAGCATCCAAGCTAAAGTGACTCTTAGTTATGCATAATAACCTTCCTTGCTTCTCCAAGTGTGAAGGAGATCATTAGCAAACCTCAGTTATGCGACACAATCTTTAAGTTCATCCAACTTGTTATCACACACATGTAAGAGGGTTAATCAAAGCTTGGTGATAACTCACAAATCCAGTACCAAACATATAATGAAAATACAAATGTATCTTATTAATCACATGTTCCCACTGGCCAAAAAATTTAAATTCTACATAATCTCATACTATTTACATGCTTTTGGATCATATCTCCATACAAAGGTAAGGGATAAATGATCACACCACTCGTATAAATATGCCTGAGAATAATTTAATTTTGTACAATACTCTCTTAAGTGAAGCAATGACTGGTATAAGTATGCTTAGTCCTCCAGCAATGTTCGGCTCCAAAAGCATATACCAAATTGGCTTTATTTTCACAAAGACAATAATAGCCACACAAAAGTGCGCACAATACACATCCTTTGAAGATACCAATTTACCTCTACCAAGTCTCAGACCACTCTATTAAGATATCTAAGTATCCACTTAACTGCATCACGATATTTGTCTCAATGATCACTTTGATATCCACTCACCAATCATACTGCTAAGCACAAGACAAGTTGAGTATACACATAGTGCACATCAAACTTTCTACAGTGCTTACATAAAATTAGCTAACATTTCTTTTATTTTTCCATCTTAGAGTATTTTTTAACTAAGAATATAATCGGGATCATGGAGTGTCAATAGGATTAGTATGATGAATACAACACCTCGGTATCACAATACCAAGTGTAAATTTTCTATGTCAATTTAAATGAAAAGGACAACTACTACCCAGTGGCGACACCTTCATGTCCTTTATAGCCAGCACATTATTGCCCATATATAGTGAGAACTAAATTCTCTTAATTATCTTAACATATATTCAGTGTCTTACTCGACTATCGTAAGCTTACCAAAGTGATAGCTCAATGAAACCGATAGCACCACTATTTAGACAATAACTCAAGTTACAAATAGAGCTTCTCAATTAGTAATATATGCACTCTTACCCCATTTCTTGAATTCATTGGGTGATCCACATAGATCTCCTTATCTACTCCTCATTCATATATGTCAACTTCAATCATCCAGGACAAACCTAGACGAAAGTGGTAATAATTGATAACATATTAGCGTGGAGGCAATCTCACCACTTAAGGAGAACAGGTCAAAAAATTTACGCTCTCCTATTATGCGTAAACATTTCGCCCTTATTCTAGCTATACACACATCAATCAACCCATCTATTTTTCACTTAACCTCTAGAAACCACACATTTCTAATGGTCTTTCAACCAACTCTTAGACTTCGTTCTTAGTCATTAGGCTCATCTTTTCCTTCACAAAAACTATTCCTTAAAGCATCAAGTGAAGTCAACTTTTAACTCATCAACATCTATAAGAGTAATCATGAAGAATACCCACTTAGTCTCATATAAATGATGGGGAACAACTCATGTTCACTCCTTACTAATTGTGGAATATGAAAGTTATTGTCAAGTGAAACACTCCTACTGACTTAGGGTTGCTCCCACTATCCCATAAATTATTGGATGAGTTTAAAATACATCATTCTCGCTAGAAAAAATGAGCGTCTCCTAAAGGATCTTGCAACTCATATATTTCAAGATTTCCTTTGACCACATATATGCTCATAAAATCCTCCTTGAGAAAATTTACACTATGCAACTTAATTTCTACCATTTCTCCATCAAGGTGTTCATCACTCTTAAGAACACACCTTCTTGAACTTACATAGGCACAAACCCACTAATTTTGGCTTGTTGTCATGCTAAAGTTCATACAAGGTTGGAGAACTCACTTGGAGGCACACTTTTCATGATGTAGGTTGTAGTCAAGATTATGTTAGAGTAGTATCCGGCATACCAATTAGATTGTGCATCCTTTATACTCTTATATTTGTAAAAATAATTTTTTCAAAACATATTAATAAAAAGGCAAATTTCTTTATCTTTAATTACTTCTTGTAATTAGATAAAGTCCCTAGACCAAACTTAGTTATGGGGCATAGTCACGTATTTGATGTTGATAATGGAATATGCTTATATGGCTTTAGTTTTGAATTAGTTTCGAGTCAAGGGCTTTTTGAGAAGGGACATCAAATAACCCGATAAACTCGTGCATACGATACATGCTCGCATGAGGAGGATGTCTCGCTCCATGAACATTGACATAGTGACGTTAGTACATGTATGCGGGTGCTTGTTAGGGAACAAGTACACTGAACAGGCCCAGTGGAATTTCCTAATTGAAAATTTATTTGTCAAAATAAGAAATTTCATGTTATGATAGTACACGATTAGTCTTTTGACTTGAGACCCCATGGTAGTCTTATGTATGATGTGTTTCATTTTGATGTATCTTCTAATTATTTAACAATCACAAAGGGGATACATTGGATACTGCATTGATATGTATGGAGGTTAATGAGTGGTCAACAAAGGATTTATCACTTGTCTAGTAGAATAAGTGAATCTCTTATATTTTCATAATTCATGACTCAAAAGTCCTTGATCAAGGCATGATGAATGTTAGATGAGGGTATTCTAACGATTCATCATGAGTCATTGAAACTTGAAATGGAATCATAGATATTGAGCAATTAGGGTTTAAACTATTGATCCATGCCCTAAACTCAATTGGGAGATTAGTTGACGGAAAGACCTTACATGTATGATACTCATAATTAAAATAGGTCACTCGTTATTTCACATGAGTCTAGGTAGTCATGATACACTTACTAGATATTTCCCATGACCTGTAAGGTTCTTAAAATTAAGGAGTTAATTTCAAAGCAGAATAATTAATTGGATTAATTAATCAGAATAATTATTATTCATAAGTTGTAAATGTTGCAAGCTCACTGCTAGATTAGTTGTGAATCTAAAGGGTCACACACAATTTGAGATGGAACATTTCTAATTTAGGAATTGATCCAAAGGGTTAAATCCAATTATTTAATATAGATTAATTAATTAATTAATTGAGGGCTTAAATTAATTCAAGGAGTTGAATTAATTATTCAATTAAATAATTAGATTATTTAATTAGACCTAATAAGATTAAGGAGCTCAATTAAAGTGAAACAATTATTTAATTGGATCAAATTAATTGTGTAGTCCATAAATTAATTTAATTATTAAATTAATTTACTTAATTAAATACTTGAATTATTTAATTGGGTCTAATTTGATTAGATGGGGTAGATGGAATTAATTAATTTGGATAAGATAGCTAATTAGATTAATTGTAGGATTTATTTTTAAGTCCAAACTCAATTTACTAAGGCCTATTAGGAAAGGCCCATGAAAAAAGGATGGAAAGTCAAGTATTTGAAATTATTGGATAATCTTGAATATCTTTGAAAGATATGAAAGAGATAAAATTGGAAGAAGTTTGGATAAACTAATATATCTTCCAACCAATCAAAATGAGACAAAATACCAAAAGTAGGACTCTTGAATTTTTTTTTGTCCCCTATAAATACATGGTGGCGAAAATTTAAGTGTGAATTACCATCCCTATAATTCGGCCATATAGAAATTAAGAGAAGAAAATTATTTTCTCCATCCATCTTTTTTTCTCCAAAAAATTCCATCTTTAAATGTTAATTCTTTTATCACAAGTTGATAACAAGAATTAATATTTTCTATGCACACTCCATCAACTAGATTAGAAAAGAAATCAGAATTACTAGCAAAATTCTGATTTTATGTTCTTGCTCAACGAGTGGATTGTTTTAGACATAAGACATTTGGATTCCTGTGAACCAAATTCTAGAAAGGGGCTAGCAATTTGATTGTTTTATACCCTATGACAATCGAAGTGCATAGAAAGATATAAATCAAAACTTTAATTATTTTATTACAACCATCGAAAATTGCTAGATCATTAGGAATCACATCGGATTCGCGGTATTACTATAATTGTTATGGTTTAATATTTTTAAAAAATTTAATTTTTCGCTGTGCATACCCCGCGATAATGCGAATCCAATAGATTGTAATGTCCTAATTCAAATATATATCAATTTGCGCCATCATATATCTAGTCATTTTGAAGTGTTTGATTTCTCTTTTCGCAAGCTTGTTTAGAAGCGAAGTATTTATAATTATCATTCAACTTGCAACTTTATTTTTCTCATTCATGTGTCCAAACTAATTAGATAGGATATTCTTGCTTTTTATTAGTACATAGAACCTCATTTTTCATTTCCTTATTGGCTTGAGACATTTTAACGCTTCTGACTAGTGAGGTTGGGAATATACCAATTTATAGCATGAATAGTTAAAAAATAAAAATAAAATACACTATTTAATGCCTCACACTCATAAGTCTGCACTCATTTTAGTGGACTAGCTCAAGAGGATAAGTAGCCCTCTTTCTTTCTTCTAGTAGACTTTTTCCGCTAGAAAAATTTATATAGGGGGAGGTTGACCTCAGCGAGTTAGTTGATAAACCATCCTCCAGCTAACAGAGTCTTCCTCATAACCTTGCATATTAGTTAATAAAGCATGCTCTAACTAATATAGTCATCCTCCTAACCTTGCATGTCATGATAAATTTTAAAAAAAATATCCATGGAAGAAGCATAACAAAAATACGATCTTACGTCAATCACATTACAAAGAAAAGTGACATATCATAAAAGTCTCTCACATGACGAACAAATTAAATTACTCAACTAATATCTTACAAGTACATAGCTCAAATTAAACTATATCGAATCTAATATCTTTTACATATATTCAAAAGAGTAGCTCATACCAATTGTTGAGTTTGAAAAATAACTCATGCCCTTTGTTGAGCTTGAGTAGCACTTCATACTCATAATGTCTCCTCTTATGCGCCATTTAAACAAACATGGTTGTACAACACTCTATAATAATTGCTCAATCTCCAATCTCATAATATGTTTCACCAACTTCTACTATCAATCGGAGTAGAGAATTGAGAATATTAACAAATGAGAGAGCTTTAAGTAGTCAAACTTCATCTTAGTACAAATTACGAGCAAAGTCACCAATCTCAGTATTGCACTTAACATTTGTTGTCGCTTAGTTGCCTCTCTCACTAAGGTGACACGTCTTGTCACTTTATTGGATCAATCTAGTTTGAACTTTTGCTTTTGTCAGGCTACACTTTGTTTGTTCCAACATTCACCCTAATTAGTTTACATTGGTAGATATGAGCGACAAGTACAACTACTTATGCATGTTCAAACTCTCAACAATCAATCTCAAGTTATGCGATTTTGTCGAACATTTAATTTAGTCAGTGAAAACATAAACTAGAAATTTTAATAAGTCAACTCAAACAGCAACTTATGGATAACTGGAATCTTTTACTTAATGAGCTACCTCATATCACAAAACAGAGCTCAAACTTTTTAATGAAATTCTCATATTTGCAGCTTAAACAAATTGATGCACAAATTTTATTCTTAATCTATTCGTATATTGTCAGCGTCTAAATCATGACAATATTGAGCAAAAAGTCTTGTGTTTGTGGCTTAAACAAATTAAAGCACAAATGTTACTCTTAGTCCACTAGCATATCGTCTGTGTCAAGTTTGAACAACATTGGATAGTTTGTCCATTTTCATACTCAATTGGTTTGAATATAAAATTGGTGAATTGGTCTAACTTCTAAACTAATTGCGCAAAAAAAAAAAAAAATAGTTACTGGTACAATATTTTATTTTTAGATCCAAATAAATACTTTATTATTCATTTATACTCAACAAAATCAAAAAATTCGCAACTCAATCTAATAATTATCTCCCACTGAGTTAAAGGCATAATAAAAAATTTATTGATCACTAATAAAATAACTATTTGTCCATATATATTTCATGCATGCAACTATTCAATATGAATAACAAAGATTAGCGGGTAATATTAAAATTGATTGCATCATGTTGAGATAATTCTGACTCATAATGGTAAAATCAAAAATATCCTCATAAAATTGATGATAAATTGCCTCCCAAAAAAAGTCCAAAAAATACATGACTTGAAAATAATAATAAAAAAAAAAACTACAATGATTCAAGGTCTACTACATCAATCTATACAAAGATAAAAAATGGGGATATCGGATTACCACCACCGCCATAAATTATCTCCCACAAGAATATACAATAATATAAAGTTATAAAACACTCAATTTACATGAACACCCAAATGTCAAATTCCATTCATTCATAACATATAATAATTCATATCGCATCAACTCAATTTAAATGCATCACAAAATAATGACATAAAAGATACAATAAATAAAGCATGCAACTCATATAAAACATATTATTCACAAAAAAATATTTTTGCATGCATCCTAATGCGCAAAAAATCTTTTGGCATGAAAATTTTGATCCCATAAAAATATTTTTACATGCATCATAATGCGAAAAAATATTTTTACATTCACCCTAATGCGCAAAAAAAAAAAAATTATTTCTATTAGAAAAAATAGTACAAAAATCAGCCACTCAAAGACGATGTTGGACATCATATGCCAAAAAAGTATGCATAAACAACATTGCCTTCAAAAAAATTCCCAGCCTATTATCAATCAAGGGTCATTGGTGATCTAGTGGTGGAGTAGAACTAAGCTCACAACACTAACTTGGTTCAAAACCCGTGCACATTTCCTTTATGTTTCTTTTTAACATATAGTAAAGTGGGTAGTCAAACACACCCTTAAATGTTGCCAACCACACCAGTATTTTTATAACTCAGATTAGTGATCAAATCGGTATTTCTAACAATTAGCGGTTCAACCAGCGGTCGAACCGGTACAATAAAAATTGATTATATTTTTTTATTATATTATGTAAAATGATAATATAATAAACTAATTGTTATGTAATATATTTTAAATGTAGAAAAAATAACTACATAAAAAAATCTAACAAAATACAAAATTCAAATAATTGAATAAATATAACAAAATATCAAATTTAAACTTTCTAAAAAATTAAAAACAAAAAAAATAAAAATAAAAATCGATCAAACTAATTTTGGCAAGTTTGACCAGTTTTGACCGGTCAAACGATTTTATATGCCTAACTAGATCGACCCCCGGTTCCCGATTGGACCGATTAAACCGGACAATCCGATCCAATTTTAAAAACAAGGAGCCACACAAGCACCATGTGCGTGCCACCTAAGTACCAATTGTGCGCCAAGTGGTCGTACGCCACATCAGCGTTCGACATCTTCTCCTACGACATGTGCAATTTCTATACTTTTTCTCTGGCACTATTTAATTTTTCAATCAAAAATTTTAAAACATTATATCTCACTCGTTTTAAATCCATTTTTAACGAATTTTTATATCATTTCAAACCTCTTTTCATACTTTACAACATAACATAAGAATTTTGCAAGGAAACAACAAAAACAGGTTCAATATTTTTTAGCCATTTAAATCAAAATTTATCTCAAACTGCTTCTTTGTTTTTCACAAAATTTTAATCATATGTTCTACACATTAAGATCTATGTATGGTGAAAAACAAAATCAATGGCAAAATTTATTGCTTTTAAAAAATAATTTTTTTAAAACATATAAACATCAGAAGTTTAATCAAACGGCAAGAACGAGTCAATATAACCTAATACCACTGTTAGCAAATACAAAACAATATAAATCACATATTCATATATGAGTGGATCAAATATTACCATATACAGCGAATTATCGATCCATATATTTCAAATCAAACTTCGTCTGCAAGCCCAATTTGAATCAAACCACGAACATATCTTGAAAATTCCATACTCAAATCAACCTCGAATATATCTTTTTCCTTTGTGATGAATAACTATTGAAGTTATTCACTCAATTACACGCTTCAAATCTTTTAAATCTATGATGATATTTCAAAAAAGCCATAAAGAGAAGAATATGAAGAGTATTTTTGGGGGAATATGTTTACTTGTTCCTTAGTGATTGAGATTTAATATATTTATAAATATTTTCTATACAAAGAAGAATCCATATATATCTTTTCCTACACAAGGAAGAATCTCAATTCAATTGAGAAACTTAATCCACCCAAATTATGAAATTAAAGTCCATATCAAATATGAATACCAATTGGGTCAAGGGCCACAAACCCAACCCAATTTCCAATATGTATCTTAGTGAACTTTTCATAATATGTAACAAGCTCAATTTAAGAGTGAAATTGCATCACGACAGTACATGTTATATAGCAAGATAAGCTACATACATGTGAACACAACAAAAAGCTTAA
Source organism: Paulownia fortunei (assembly GCA_019321725.1). Classification (NCBI taxonomy): domain Eukaryota; kingdom Viridiplantae; phylum Streptophyta; class Magnoliopsida; order Lamiales; family Paulowniaceae; genus Paulownia; species Paulownia fortunei. The sequence continues at coordinate 10,152,651 of CM033112.1, forward strand.
CGTGGTATTATGAACATATGTACAGAAGCCAAGCATGCAATGCAGCAATACTTTTCTAAAGTAACACAAAAGGCTTGATACACTGAGCAAATGGTGGATAGTTGGAATTTTCACAATAATTTAGGTCTAAAACTATCCAAAATCCTACTGAAAATGCCACACCATCCACCAAATAGAAGCCAGATCATGCTGTCAGCTTCTCATAAGGCCTGAATCCATTCTTGAAACCTCCGCATAGACAGATGGGAAACTGCAGGAAGCAATCAGGGGTGCTTTGCGTAGTCTCGGCAGAAAGAAAATAATGCTGGTTTGATCAGCTTAATAAAGTACCAGAAGATTGTGAAGAAGGTGCTTCCATTTCAAACTATTTACTAGAGGAATTGCTGGAGCCAGCAACAGTTAACTGCATCCTTCTCCAAGTCCTCTTTCAATTTGCTGACATGTTCAAGTGCTTGCTTCAACTCCATCTTGTCTAGTGGTAACTCAGAGAAGTCCTTTAAGAACCGGTGAGCTCGTTCAGCACCCCTACTTACATCATCAGGGTCCCCCCCTCGCTTCCGTTTGGATCCCATCTGAATATCGCAGCCAACCTTAATTAATAAAATCCAGGAAAACATATATCCAATTGCATGAAAATATTGGTTAAACCGAATAACTTTTTCTTGAATCATAATAAGAGACAGTGGTAATGATGAACTGAGGAATTCAAATGACAAAAGACGCAGCAAAAATCTTTAAAATCTTCATTTTGAGCAAATGACTATGGGTGATAACATGTGAGATTCTCAATTGGTTTTAGTTTTTTTTCTGTCCCATATGTAAAGCGATTCAAATGCCATTTATTGCTTATTTTCCAAAACAAACAAACTGCATTTTAACCTGTAATTGTATATAGATTTTCCAAAGTCAGAAAACTGCATTTTAGCAGCGCAATAAGATATCTACCCCTACTGATCCTCAATCAGGCTAGTCATGATTTAGAATCCCAAGATTCAATGACCAAACAATACAACTGTCAGGTAACTCTGTATCTAACTTCAATAAAATGGCTAAACATGGGTGATTATAAGTCAAGACCACTTCTTAAATATCAGTGACCATCAATTTATAATTTACTTCTCCTTAATTGACCTTCAAGGCATAAATCTAAACTGGCATCCCCAAACATTTGTTTCACAACTACATCAAAATTAAATCAAACCTTTTGTGACATTATTTTGATGTTATAAGAGCTTGGACAACTGAGAAATGTTTTATTTATTAGAAAATCAACTTACAACCATATGCCAAAGAACCCAATTTTCAACTATTTAACATCCAGTTGGGTAAGTGATTGGGACCCTAATTGCAGGTTACATTTGACAGTGTAGGAGGAAATTATAGCATCCAAGAGACTCGCCAGATTGGGTGACAAATGGTATCAAAGTAGAGGCATTTTGTCACGTTTCAAGACATAGCACACGTAGCAATTGTTCCTGCCTAGCACTTTAGGATATCGACTAGCAAACGTGGTCCACTACCATTTGTCATACTCCAGGCCTACAAGCTAATTTGACACGAAAACTGCCTCCAGACGTACAAAGTACAACATGCAGTTGGCCGTAAACCACAAAATGTCGAATGGTTGCACATGAATTCTTTGGCAAACAATTATAAATTTGACAGAATTTCCATTCACATTCAATGTACGATGAAAGGAAACTACTATTTCATGATAACACCAAAAAATCATGAATCATTAATGCATTCTTCCTCAGTATAGTATAATAAGAGGTCTTACTTGAATCAATTATTTTTTATTCTTGTCATAATGTCGTATATGCTCATTACTTTTTCGGTGTTGAAGCTTATTCTAAGACAATCATTGATGTCTCAATCAACTAATTATTCCATATTATTGTCATCTTGAACAAAGACTCAATTTCTTCTTGATACATTGGGTACAATTTCATAATATATTTTGCCTCCTATGCTCCAAATTCAGTCTCTAGTGACTAAACTTCCCCCCTAATAATCATTCCTAATCATCATTGAAAAAATTGGTATAAAGTTATCACATTTAATAATAGATCTCAGATATCTAAGTTATGACACACTAGTTGTAGATTTAGATAATCTTCTTACAGCCATTATGTGAGCTTCCCTAACAGTCTTCAGTACCGACCTGGGCCAGTATAGATGAAATCAGAGTAAAAACCAAGAACGCACCTAGCTCACAAACAACTAGTATAGTCAAAGCCCAGTAAGAAAATAAAGTAATGAACAAGATATTAAAAATCATGATTCCATTTATAACTAACTGTGTGACAAGCGCATGGATTGCTTAACACGGAATCATCTATGCATCATTTCCAAGCAAATATATTTAAGACTGTCTGCTTTGAACTGAAAACTAACAGACAATAGCAAGGGTGTTTTTCATACTGTGAAAAGTAATTCACAGAGGGGAGGGGGCGTTATAATAGTCAGATATCATATAATATGCAGAAGGTAATGAATTTTAATATTATCTGCTGTAAGATTTATGCCACATATATACTCACTCTCTTATTTCATCAGCCCTCCCTTGTGTCTCACATTTTTCATCGTCCCACTAGTGATAAGCATTATTTATTTTCTTTGCCATGAATTTGGAATTATTATCAATGCTGACATTAACTTTTTATTGAAATTAGAACTTTTAAGAGCAAACTATTGATTTGCTATAAACACTAATGGGTAGCAAAAGAAAATACCTCTTTGGGAACATGGTGCACAACTGCCATGGGCGAAAAATCTTCCAACTCAGAAGCCTTTGCTCGGGCAAGGGCGACCACACTTTCTGGAAATTTAGCAAATTCTGCAACATGTATACCAAAACTTTGATCGCAGGCCCCTGGTTCAACCTGAAAGAGAAGACACATACAGCAAATGTCAGTGTTAAATGGGCCAAAAAACAGTTAAAAAGAAAGCTTATTCAAACTCTAAAGAGTCAGAAATAACAAACCATTCCATCTAAATAGTCAGGCTACAGTAAAATTGTGATAGTGTTGGTAACAACATACAAACGGACAGTGCATAATAACTAGTTGACAGATCAATAACAGTTTAACATATAGATTATTTCACATAATTCAGAGCAACTTGACTACATATTTGACTGTAAGTAGCATGCTCATCACCCAGCCATTGGACTACATAATTAGACCTCAACTGGATGCACATCACCCTCAACACTCAGGATCAACATTAGCGTTCTTTTTTGTGTGATAAGTGTACATATACTATTAAGTATAGATGTATGAGAGAGAGAGAGAGAGAGAGAGAGAGAGAGACCTTGTAAAGCATAGTAAGCTTGCAACTTGATGAGTCAATGTGTGCACTCACATGATAATTAGCTACTCCTGTAAGTTTCTTCGAAGTTTGCTCATCACTGTAATTTTCATGAGCTAATGCGGTCAGCTCATGAAAGTGAGTTGCAAACAGTGTAGGTGCTTCTATCACTTCAACTATGTGCTCACAAATTGCCCAAGCTAGCCCTGCATTGCAAGAGACCAAAAATTCCTAACGTAGATAAATATGCAAAACAACAAATAACCCAAAAAGAAGCTCACGAAATGCTTCAAGGTTGAGACAAATGGAAAAAAAAAAAGATAGAAGTAAGATGACTAGGACAATCCATTAAAAAGGAAAAACTTTGACAATCATGTATAAATTTCAATTCCAACTTTAACACAGATGTTTAAAGTAGTATGATTGTTTTATGTTGTAAAGAGAATTGAGGGTGTTTCTAAGATCCACAGATACAAATGCCCAAATTGAGGTCTTTCCACCAAAATGCACTGAATTTTAAATCCTCCTATAACCCAGGCAAAGCAAATCCAGTCACCAAACAACAAAACCTTTGTAGCCACTTTATTCAAGAACACATCTTTCATTTTGCACATTATGGTCTAGATGAAACCACATGTCAGCAACAAAAGGACCCACAGCACTTAAAGAGAATGTCATGTTAGTCCCACAATGAGAATTTATCATGCAAGCTACATAAGTCATGTACATACTAAACAGGTGAAAATATATCCACAATTAATCATGCCCAAGTAGATGCATCAACTTCAAACAGTCAACTATTTTATAATGATAAGTCTAGTTCCAAACAATCTTTGGATTTTAAACTGAATGACTATCTCTAAATGTAATTGATGGAAATCAACAGGCCACCACTTCACTCACGCAGCTATTACTTATCTCAGCGAACATACAGATTTTCCATTGATTCCCTACATTTATGCAGATGTTTGACACAATTTCAACATTGTAATAATTCAATTGCTGATTATTCCATAATTGAGATCTATTACTTACACATACTGAAAATGCCATCTTCTACAAACTACCAAGTTAATTTAACAGATCAACAACATTATGCATTGGAACACCCAGTTTAAATAAAATATTTTCAGATTGAACTGTGGGACTTTACTTTCTAGACTCGACGGGAGTGATAATACCTTTTCTATAATATGATTTAACCAGCGTATGTCTATGTTGAACAACTGCATATTTATTATGCTTGAATTTTCTTCTACTAACTTTCCATTTTTGTCCAAATTTTTAACAGAGCGCTTTCACATATATTTATCCACTCAAAGTAATGTACCTTCCATAACAATTAAACTTTAAGGCCCTGCATATTTGGTAATTGTTTATTCACTTTAACTATGGTACTAACTATTCACTTAATCATTTACCCAATGACATAACAAAGAAATCTAAAAGGGACACTGCATAATCATTACTAGTGCTTACTGAGTTTACCTGCATTGTATTTACTACTTACTATTATGACAACACAGAAAAATAAAAATAAAAAGGAACTTTAAATGGAAAAAGAAATATAAAATACGTACTAGTCTGAGCTTTGCATGACTAAAACATAAATAAAAGATGTGTTAATTTGCGCATGTAATATCTATCAATCTTATGCTCAAGTGTAGGGGCAAGGGGTGGGGAGGGTTGGCTGGGTAATAAATCAACACAATTTAGACAAATGTGAGACTAACCAAATCCATCATATGTTGACGTAACATAAATAAAAGATGTGTTAAATTGCGCATGTAATATCTATCAATCTTATGCTCAAGTGTAGGGGCAAGGGGTGGAGAGGGTTAGTTGGGTAATAAATCAACACAATTTAGAAAAATGTGAGACTAACCAAATCCATCATATGTTGACGTGCCACGACCTAGCTCATCAATTATTATTAACGACCTCTCAGTTGCTCCTTTCAAGATTGATGCAGTCTCAAGCATTTCTTGCATGAAAGTAGATACTCCGCGTAGCTATATAAGAGAAACAAGGATGCAAAAACTTAAGTAGACAGTGTCAAAAAAAAAATCGCCATAGTCTGCATCCTTTACTCACACAATAAAAACCTATTGTTTTTATTTGCACAAGTGACATGCAAACAGAAAAACATAAGTTGGTCAAACATGGAAGTGAGAGCAATACCACAGCCAATGCCATTTTGTTTTAGAACGTGACAAAATAAAGATAATGGAGGCCAGACATTTTCTGATGACAATTGCATACACGAGTTCAATATTTTCTTTTTCCTACTCAACACAAGTTGCCCCTCAAATTTGAGTAAATAGAGAAGAAAGTATTCGGTTGTAGCACTAAATTTGAGCTGTGTGGAGTTTCGTCCAATGTAAATGAATAAAGCTAGCTGGAAACAATTTAATGAAAAAAGCAGCTGAATCAAGAAGTTGCGAGGAAAGGAGTCTTTATTACCTTTTGCCCTTCACAAGTAAGCTTCCTTAAAGATTATGTTACGCAAACTTTCACAAATATATAGATAGATTGATGTGTTTGTACGCTTGTCTACATATTAATCTAGAACATGAAAATATATGTATATAGGGACACAGATAAATCATAACTACTTTGTTACATGATTTGAGAGTTCACAACTTGAAAAGCTCTATACGTTTCACCTCTATTTTTTTTCCTCTCAATTTAGCATGTGATCCATCTCCACAGCTTTCACTTTCTTCTTAGACAAACCAGAATCAAAATTACAAGCATTTACTTTGGTATGGGGTTCTTAAGACAATTAGTAGGCCTAGTAAAATGTATTTCTAACGTGAATATTTGTGTACTATGATCCAAATAAATCACGTCTATTTCTAGTCAAAAGAACTATGTTAATAGGCAAACGAATGACTAGAATAGAGGACTAGGAATCATCAATATTGAAAGAAAAAGTAGACGAGAACCAGTGAGCCCACAGGCATCTGAAGAGAAGTACTCTGCCCCACAAGCACTTGTAACATACTTAGGCTTAAAGGATTCTAGCAACGCATTCGATCCAAATGCACCATACATTAGTCACAACATATAAATCTTCTGGCCTTGCTACTGCCGAGCCCAAAGTCTTGGCTTTAAACACATTAATAGAATGTAGTTGTTCCTCATTTTTCCTCAACTATATTGGTGTCCTGGACCCTTGTTGGTGTTGGAAAAGTATTAAATTACAAATTCTATTTAATGGAGGGTATGAAAAAACAGATGAAACAGAAAGTTGGAAAATGACTAATCTCATTGAATTGAGGGGTGCAAAATGCACTCTCCTAAAAGAATGTTCCGCCTCTCGGAGTTGATAACTCCATGCAACAGGCTTCATGGGTATTATTCCCCACGATTAAGCGTTCTAGCCCACCAATACTGCACACTAGATGGTGTGATCTCAATTCAACAGCCAATACTATTTTTCTCTTCAGAATACATATAAGATATGTAGATACATATGTATGATTGTGGCATAAGGTAGAAAGTAATGATGTTGATTATTCTAAAGTGGTGGGCATTGAGGATGATAAATTGTAGAGATTAGAAGTTAAAGTAGGTATTATAGAAGCTAAGGCCTTTAAACATTTCAAATGAAGAGCAATTGCTGAGGAGTTTCAGTGATTGCTTAGCTAGAAAAAGGAAAAAGGCTATACTTCGTATTCCAGTGTGTCTGTAAGCTCATTGTGATGGGGCCTATTTATATTAGCCAAAGTATGGGCATGTGGGAAAGAATTAGAAGCAATTGACTGATTAGTGGGATTTGATTTCACAAGCCACTAATTGACTTCAAAAATCAAGCTCAATTAACAAGTAATCAACCCCACAAATCCCATTGATTAAGTGGTCATAATAATAGCTTAATCTTTCCAATTTTTTTGTCTTTGAAATATTCCAATATTATCAAATATCCACAATCCCCCACATACTTCAAAGATAAGACAGAAAGGTAAGAGAATTAGAATAAGAAGAGAACATAACATATGCATAAGCACTGGTGCCTTTTAGCTTATGAGCTAATGCATAGAGCAAACAAGTTTTGATCCACAAGGACTTGGTGAAATGAAACATTTCTATGAACCTCGTTCTTGTAAATGAATCAAGTTACTCATAACTCACATCACATTCAAAGTAGGCCTATTCCAACACGGTTTGGTACATTTTTCATCCTTGTGCCACTCACCGCTTTACGAGTGCTCTAGAGAACATGCCCAAGTTATCATGAGAGCGCCCCACCTCTACATTCACTAGATGAATCCATCAAGTGTGTACTGCAACCAAACACACCATCTAATTTAGGGTTATGAATTCGTTAAAAGCAAATGCTCAACCTCACAGGTTACAGTCATACATTATCCCACAGCATAGGAATGAACAGATCAATAATCCATAGTGTCTCAACAAGTTAACCAATCACTTATTATTACCCATATGAACCTACTTCATTGTATCACCAATCACATAGGTTGGATTACCATCATTGTTAACACTTATAATAGGCATCAAGCCCATCCCCTCGATGTGCTCGCCACTAATTTTCTATTTAGCGGTTTCGCCAGAGGATTAGCCAAACTCATTTAACCTCACAAAGCCTAGGGATATAACCCCATCATTTAGCAATTGCTTCACAACATTATTTCTCAACTCAATATGCCCACTCTTGGTAGGTCTTATTTATTCCCTTTCCTTTCTTAGCTAAGCTATCACAATGAAGCGAGATAGATGCAACTAGTCTCACCCATAAAGGGACATCCCCCTAGAGGTTTATACACCACCTCGACCTCAGTACCGCCTTCTCTAAGGCAATGAATCTGAATTCCATAGTGGACCGAGCAATGTAAATCTGTTTAGATGATTTTTAAGACATTAAACCTCCTACAAGAGAGAACAGATATCCACTTGTGGATTTTATCTCATCAGAATCATAAATTCAGTTCACATCGCTATACCCCAGTTGCACAGTAGGAAATCCACAGTAGGTCAAACCATACACTAAAGTACCTTTAACATACTTAAGAACTCTATTAGGTGTAGTTCAATGATCCTCACAAGGATTTTTAAGTGTATCTACTGAATCAATTCACATCATAAGCAATATAAGGTCTAGTAGAATTTATCAAGTACATAAGACTCCCAATGATTTGTGCATACTCAAATTACGATACACCATTAATTAAATTCTTTTTAGGTGAACACTAACATCATAGGGTGCATACTCAAATTATAGTACATGATTACTTAAATTTTCTTCAGGTGCAGACTAACATCATAGGTGATGCAGGAGCATAAATATTGTTTCATTGCTTTGCTTCAGTTATTTATTTTGTTTCAAAGTTGTTTATCCTCTCTTAGATGTCTTTTTGTGTTCTATTTAAGTTTTCTTTTCAAGTCCTGTCAAGTTACCAAAGTGAGCATATTTAGGTCATTTTGCTTTTAGGGCAGCACAGGATTTTTTTGGTTCTCTTATAAATACTGCGCTAGGATTGTCTTTGGGCTTTCATAAATATTATTTTCCAATTATTCCATTGCCGATTTCTTCCAGGGACTACCCTAGAAATCCTCGAGCAAACATATTTCAATCAATTTATGTGTTTTCATTAATCTGCTGCATTTGTTATTGCATAACAGCTGTTCACTCATATTCTTCCCTTTTCTACAAGTTTCCTGCATCAAACTTGGTCTCAGAGCAGGTATGATCCCTTGGGGGATGGCAGCTTCTGGTCGTGGTGGACGTGGAAATCGAGGGCAGAAGCACAAGCTGCAGACATGGAAAATACAGGGTATGATTGAGGAGTTGTTGTGGGTTGTTCAAGCTCTTCAGCAACACGAACAACTAACAGCTGGGGTGGGAGAACCTGAGGGTCAACACAAGCCTTTAGGCATACCAGAAGGTGGCGCTGAAGGATTAGAAACTGATTTTGAAGAGGAATTCAATCCCTTCCATGTGCAGGCACCTCAATCTCAACCCGAACGTGGAGGTGCATTGGAGGACAGATCGGTTAGAGCTCTTGACTTAAATTGAGGAATCAGAATAGAAGTTGCTGATTTCTTTGGCAAACTGCATGCAGAAGATTATTTAGAATGGGAGGCAAGCAGGGAAATTTTCTTTTTGAATGGAATCCCATGCAAGAAAACAGGAAAGTTTTGTTTGTGAAGCTGAAGTTGAAAGGGGCTGCACTTTAATGGTGGGAGAGAGTTGAAGAACAGTGCACTCTACAATGCAAAACAAAGATTGCAACATGGTAACACATGAAAACAAAATTCAGAAAACAATTTTTACCTGCGAATTATGCAATGGAGTTGTATGAGAGATTTCATAATCTAAAAAAGAAGAGCATATCTGTGGAAGAATATACAACCGAATTCAACAATCTCTCAGTGTGTGTTGTTTCGAATGACTAATGAGCAAATGACATTTCATTATCTTTTCAGTCTAAATCAGTCCATTAGAGATGAGATTGGTGTTGCTCATTTTTTTCAACTTGGAAGATACTTGACAATAAGCCCTAATGGCCAAAAAACACATAATGCTTTATGGTGTAAGACAACCTATCATAGTGAGAAGACCAGTGGCAAATATGAGAGGTGCAGCTGCTGTTCAAGACATTTGCAGCGATCAATCAGGTCAAAGAGCTTACCGTGTAACTAGAAGACACAATTAGGTGTTTCGCTGGTGGAGAGATGGGCCATAGAGCAGATTCTTGCCCACAAAGAATGGTCAACTTGGCCGAGTTTGAAGATGTAGAGCCTGAATTTGGAGACCCTATATATGATGAGTATGATGATGAGGAATCAGAAAATGTGGATATTCTACCTGTTCAAGGAGAATCCTTGGTGGTTCGTCGTGTTATGACTACAGAAACGGTAGAAGAAGAAGATTGGAGGTGCCACAACATATTTTGTACTTGTGTTTTCTGCGAGGGAAACGTATGTGAGATGATCTTAGATAGAGGAAGTATTGAGAACATTGTTTCCAAAGCACTAGAGAATTTGAAGCTGGCTACAAAAACACCCTTGCCCATACAACATTGCTTGGTTTCGAAAGGGGATGAGGTACCAGTAACTCCAAGATGCCTTGTTAAATTCACTATGGATTGAGAATGAAATTCTGTATGACGTAGTACCCATGGATGCTTGTCACATTTTGTTGGGAAGGCTGTGGTTATATGACAAGGATATGGTTCATCACACAAAGCCCAACACTTACATATTTCAAAGAGGGCAGGAGACTTTTTACCTTGCAGTCGTTGAAGGAAGAAGGGTCAAGTACAACCAAAATAAGCAGCAATAATATTGCCTTGGCTGAGCAAAAATTTGAGGAAGAAAGTAAAGAAGTTGGAGTCATTTATGTGCTAGTTGGTAGGAGCAATCAAGATGATCAATCAATGAATTTCACCCCAAAAATTTAGAACTTGTTGAAAGAATTAGAGGAATTTATTCCTGAAGAGTTGCCAGAAGGTTTACCTCCATTAGAAGTGTGCAACATGCGATTGACTTGGTGCGTGGAGCACCTTTACAAACTGCATAACTAGTCCCGGTATTTCTGAACATAGAATACAACTAAAACATTCCCGTACTAAATCTAGGGATGAATTTCTATGGCTGGAGGTCTTCTATAAAAGTTCAAAAAAGTTGTAAATTACAATTATATCAGAGAGGACCAAACACAAAGGTTGCTGCCTATAATGTGATTGTTAATGTGAGACATACTAAAGATCAGAAGAGCCTTCACCAGTGATGCAACTAGGAACTAACCTTGATTTTAAAAACTATTGAAGTGATATGCAAGTTATACCAAACTTACAAGTCATGAAAGTGCATTTACCAATAGCTTATAGTCACCACATCTACTGTACTATTGAAGCCAAAAAGTAAACAAAAAGAATAAAAGAAAATGATCCACATTCTTTAGTTCCATATAAAAGAAATCCCTCTACGGAAACTTATCTGATGCTAAAAGCAAAAGCATATCTATATTGTTCTGAAAAGACTCAGCGGGCTTTGTCCCCACTCCCTCCTAGAAACCTAGACAACGCACTCTGACAGTTGGTGAAGCTACTTCTGGGTTATGGGTGAATCAGGGACAATTAATAGTGTGTATTATAGTTTGAAATATGCTAAATAATTCTTGAAGAATTTAACCAACTGCAACAAGTTCAATTTCGCAAAGCCTGATTTCCTACTATACAAGGCTTACCTGGCAGTCACCAGCACCCACACGAGCAAAAATGCAGTCACGTATAGAAATACTAGCATTATCACATGGGACGAAAGAACCAACTTGTGCCATAAGAACGTTCACACCAACCTGCGCACAAACAGATAGACCTATGTTAACTGAACAAAATTTAGTTAACAAAAAAAAAATTCTTTCCTAATGCGATGCATTAGGACTCTGGAAATGATTTCCATTGCTACTTATAAATATAGTTAGAATTCAGAGAAAGAATTGAACCAGGTTTATTATTACCCAGGGAAAAACAACATTTGATATTGGAGGTGGAGATGCCACCCGGGCACACTCAAGCTTAAAAAAGGTGAATACATTTTTCTACCGTTGCATGTTAGCGCTGGCATATAAACAAATGTAATTGGATAGCTACAGAAAGGCATTTTCTTCACCGATCTGAACTTAAAGTTATAAAAGCAAGTTTAAGAATAACCCTAAAACTTAATCTTGAAAAAAATCTCTGCCAATTGCCTTCCAATCCTCATCAGTAATGCTTATTCACAGCGCAATAAGGACTTCTCTACCATGCACAGCAAACCAGCTTTTTTATTGTTTATTTAAAAAAAAAAAAAAATTGACAAGAAGAAGAAGATTCCAGCTAAAAGATGTGCTTGACCTGTCGTATGAACGTTGATTTTCCACCCATATTTGGTCCTGTGATAATCTGGAACCAACTTTTTCCCCTAACCTGTAAAGACCAACAAAAGTAGGCAATGACCCACTTCAACATAGGCTGCAAAAGGTAGTTCATCACCATATTATATCAGAACTTACTAGTTTACAATCATTTGGGATAAAATTCACCCAATCTTGAGCTTCAACACAAGGATGCCGACTCCCTTCCAAAATAATATCTCCCACATCCTGAGAAGCATGATCATGAAAAAAGTAAATTCCTATTTCTTGCAATAAGAGTTTGAATGATCAATTAATTCTTACTGATAGAGTGATGATTGGTCGTGCATAAGGAGTGGGACAGCTAGCAGCCAGATCAGCAAAACTAAGTAAAACATCCAATTCAGAGAGCGACCACGCTAATCCTTCAAACACCTGCACAAAGAAAACATAATAGTAGCAACAACAATAATAATCATAATAATAATAATAATAACAACAACAACAAAAACTGAAGCAAACATAACGATCATTATTATAATAATTAATGCAGAACAATGGCTGGGACAGTTCACATAGGCATTCTGCAACATAGATACCTCAGAAAAAGTTGCAGCAGTTTGGACTACTCTGGCAACCAATTCTTTCTGGCAGTTTTTATATTCCTCAACGACCTTTTGGTAGTGGTCACTTAGTTTCTTAAGCTTTGCATTTGTGAATTTTACCCCGTCCTTGCGAGTTTCAAGAACAATAAAGTGGGTATTCAGCTTCTTCCTTACTTTTGGCTCCTCCTTTTTAGTAATCCTAAAGGCATATCCATATTGTGTCCCTTTTTCTAATTTCAAAGCTTTATCAAGAGCCAGATCAAGATCATTAGCTGCTTTTCTGTGCAAATCATGTATCTGATGTTCCAGAGACTCTTGCTCATTTTTCAAAGCCGATAACTGTGAATCATACCCTGATGAAATCATGTATTCTCCATTCTCAAGTTGATCAAGGTCAACAGAAGCTTCCACAAGACCAATGAACTTATTCAAATGGTTATCATCGGTCCAGTTTTCTAGAGGATCCAAATATCTTTCCTTGATCAGCGAAGCAAACTGGCCATTGTACTGCTCTAATGCACTTTTGATGAATGAAAGTCTGATGCTTGACTGCATGCCACAAAAAGAACCAGTAAATCATATATGCTGGGATAATTAACAAGATAGTTAGCCCTTTTTTAGCAGTTCAGAAAGTACAATAATAAGATGTAATTGAGACTACAGGAAAAAACAGAAATTTCAATATCAGTCTTACTAAATATCAAATTTCCAAACAAAGAATGTGCAAAAGTATCTTAACAAATGAAACAGTTCTAAGAGTCGTGAAAGAGAAACATGGAGAAACCATTTCATTTTACTCCTGAACTCCAAGAAACTGTTCCTTTTTACTTTAAATGCAAACTGAACCTACTCATTTTACTAATCGTATGTCCAAAGAAATAAGATCAAAAAGCGCCACGAAGAAAAATAACCAAGAATATGGCCATTCTTTTAAGTTATGAAAACTACACAAGTCCAAACCAACAACTTTCTTGATCTATTTAGTTTGCAGTTAAGCCTGCAGATTATGGAGTTTAGAGGGCTGCTATTCTTTATTCTGAACCCTGGAAACATTTAACATGCCATTTCTTTTCTGTTAATCCATCAAATGCATATTTGGTCAAATAAGTTGGGTAATTTCATAAGTTTATGATAATTCAGAGTTAAAATTGGTCGTGTTAAATCAACAGAGAATGGGGAATAAACTTGGTGTTCTTTTGATACAAGCATCTTGAATTACGGCCACAGAATTTGGAGTAATTAGTACCTATGATGTTTTCAATGGGGCATGGAAAATTGAAGAATTTCATTGATGACCCTCGAACTGATGCTCAAAAAGACGAGGGTGAACAAGAAGACACAAATTCTCTATCTGCGGTAGAATTCCATGAAGCCCCAGACTGCATATTCTTGCCTCATCTTGATACTATTAAAAGGTTTTGCAACATAATAGCCCGGTGTATCTAGGGCCAGTAGCCTTTCATGTTCGTATGATCTCTCTGTGTAATATTATTATCTGGTAGGAAAACAAATAAATACTTGCACCACATGGAATAAATGCAGGCTCTCAAAGTGGTTTATATGGTCTTGGGGCTTCCACCTATAACCTTAAGGTATTGAGTTGGATGCTTCTACATGTTATTGAAGCCATCTTTCAAAACCCAAATCTCATACCTATTTTGCACTGCCGCTATCTTCTTAGATGCCCTGAGTCTGGGGCCCTTCTGACCTTTCAATATCAAGCCTATTAAAGAAATGTATTCATACTCTGGGTTCTTTTCACATTAAGCCACACCCGTCAAGTCACTCCGGATTCTCTCAAAATATTAATATCAATAGAGCTTTCTTATATTCCTATATCATTTTAAAGTCCACATGCTAACCCTCAAAATACAAATAAAGTTAAAGATAAACCCAGGTTACATGTGCAGGGAGTTGTTAAAGAATATAAACAAGTATGTGTGCCACATGGAATAATTGAGCTCTCAAACTGGTTTATATGGTCCTACGGCTACTCCACACAATGTCTTGGGTTGAATCCTTCTATATTATCAAACATTTGACAATTTATTGGTTGGTTAAACATAAGATTTAAGTACTATTCTATATCTTTTAAGTTTTTAGATTACTTTTTGTTCATTATAATTAATATTATAATAGAATATGGGAAAATTCACAACCATACCTCCTATTGCATGATAGTATATCTAATTATATGTCAATTATACATAGTTGAAGTAAGAAAGATGTTCCATCGTAGGATATATTCCCCAAAAAAAGCTATCAAGGTGTTGTAACTAAGAACTGGTGAAATCTGCAAGATATGCATATTCAAAATGGCTTAGAGACTAAGAGAAAGTATGTTCACAAATGGCTTAGAGACTAAGAGAAAGTATGTAGGAAGGTGTTGGACTATTTTTATTTACTTTGAAATACCAAATTGTATAATGAATCAAAATGGCTACAATATATGTGGATATTCATCTAACCGAAAACGAAGGCAAATGACCGTAATATGTCACACGCTTGAGCTAAGAATGTTCATTACTTGCTATTATAATTAAAGTTTATGACTGTGAAATGTGCTCTGCGCTTAGGCGATGGCCAAAGATTGATGTGCAAGCAAGGGCTTTCTAGTCAAATTTAATGTCCTACATTTATTGGTCCATCCTCGTGCATAGATCTAGAATTATAGACCATTAGGTCATAGATTAAGGTATATAAATAGATATGACAGCCAATAAACAAGGGCTTTGTTTGATTTCCTTTTGGGGGAATGTTTTCATTCCCCATAAATAAAACCATGCATATAATACGATTTTCCCACGAAAACACAGTTCCTCTTCCCTAAAATATTTTCAAAATATCCTAATCATTACTATACAAACATAGATAGGTAGACATTTCAATTATTATATATATCTTTATACATATTCAAATCATTATATCAATAAAGTATATATATATTTACATCTTCCAATCATTACATTATTATAAATATATCATTTGAATTTAACATTAATATAAAAACAACATATAACAATATAATATGATGATATGACACCACTAACCAAACAAAATTCTACCACATATGACATCTACAGTAGGAACAGAAATAAAACCAAACACAACTTCTGAAAATACACTAAATGAACCATTCCAAAATAAAACCAAACATGCTACACATTCCCCAATACATTTCCAAAATATATTCTCCCCAAAACACTCCAAAACAAAACCAAACATAGCCAAGATTAATGATTCTTCATGAAAGTGGTATTAGGAAAAACAAGACTAGAGCTATAATAAAATAGTTGTATCCTCCCTTGAGTACATGAACTGATGTCTATCCACCTACAATAGACACAATGTACAATATCATCACGAAGATACCATGTGCAGTAAACGTTGCTCTGTGCATGCATAAACATACTTATGCAAAATATCAAAAATGACTACTTCATAAGGAAATATAAATGAGTCAAGGTACCCTTTGCAATTTTCTTCCAGCTTGACTGATTGCAAAGTGCATACATTTGGAATATCATGATCATGATACTAATCTAATATTGATGCATGCTTAATTTACACTGGTCTCATACACGTGTATACCTTATGATATTAAGTAGCAGTTCTTGCTCAACCATACATGCTGATACATTTTTTAACTAAACTTTTTAAGGGAATTTGGTTGTATGGTGAACTACACAAAAGGTAACTTATATAGGTGTATATTTCAGTATAAAGTCGGAGAGGGCAGGTTATACCTTCATAGCTTAGAAGGTAATCTAGTGCAATGGTTGTAGCCTTCTAGATTTTTTGAACGGGAGTTAATGCTTTAGCATGTCATCTTTTAGTCGTCTTCATCTTCAAATCTTGTATCATAAGATACCAAGGAAAGAATTGTTCTGATGCGTTGGGCGATAGGGTAAATTTCTGACAAGTATAAGGTTAAAGGGAAGACAAGGAAGATGTAAGACATAAGGCAACAATAAACATGGCCATATTTCACATTGCTAACCCCCTTTATCACAAAAGTTTCCATTGCAGAAGCAACACTAGGTAAAGATAAACAGCTGTCACGAGTCTAATAATTCTGTAGTAAATCAAGTATGAAAAGTTTTAAAATCTAGAAGGTAATTCAAACACCTATCTGACAAAAGACAGTAATAGATTGTAATGGACAGAGAAATAAAATGATACAGCCCAATCTTAACTATGGTTTATCTTAACAAATATATCCCTCTGAACCAACTATGACAAAATAATATAATACAATTGACAAAAACCACAATTTCATGCTAAAATCCTAGCTCATGAACGACCTAAAAGTATTTTTCTTTTCTCTTTCCCTAGTATATCATTAAGATAATTTTGATTCCATTATCAAGTGTATTCAAGCAAACTAGAGGATACCTGATAAAGCTTAACAACATGAACTAGACTTGCTCTTTTCTTCTCAAGAGAGCGCATAAGTCGCTCTATATCTGAAATTCTTTTCAAATGCTGCCTTAGATCTTGGCATAGGGCAGTATCCTCCACAAAAGCTTGTACCAAATCCAGCCTACAGTTTATCTCATTTACATCTAATAAAGGTTGTTTCAGCCACATGTGCAGTAAACGCTTGCCCATTCCTGCAGTACAGGTTCTATTCAAAAGACCAAATAAACTAAAGTTTTTGTTAGCATCAGTTTTGCTCTCCATGACATTTAGTGCCCTCATGGCAGCAGAATCTAATCTCATGTAACTATCAAGATCATATCTTTGGATCTTGTAGTTACCATAATTGCTCTCATCTGCAAGTAGATCTGCATAAGACAATATACACCCCAGAGCCCCAGGTGCAAATTCAAACGCAGCAAGCAGATCTCTTACTGGATCTGTGAAACCTTTCACAAGCCTACCAAGATCTTGTACCAAATCTCTTCCTTTAAACTCAGCTTTCTTTCTTTCAGTCACCATTACACCACACTTGGACAATGCATCATTCAATGATCTATATTCACTAGATTTGGCAATCTCTACAGGCAAAAGGCATTCCTTGCAACCGAGAGCAACAAGAGCTGACTCCACATTTGTGAAGTGGCTGTCATCAGGAAACTCTGCCAATCCAAGTAACCTCTTCGTAAGATCAACATAGCTCAATCCAACAATGCATCCATTTTCACGGAAATTTGCAATGACTGCCACAATCACTGGAGAGTCTTGCATTTCATTATTAGCAAACAGAATTTCTTCAAAACTGCCTAAATTTCCAGGAGTTCCACTTTTCACAATTCTCCAATTTGCTCCACTGCCCTCGTACAATTCGAGAGTGTGATCAGTCCTCTCCAAAAGAAGGTCTCGGGCCACTGACTCAAACATGTTCTTACTCACACTAACACTAGAAATGGCATCAGATCCACTTCCTAGCTGGCGCACAGCAGTTGTAGTGTGGTAATAGGTCTTTGCGATGAAAGTTGCATTCTCACCATGCGTGGTATAATAGTCCTGGGAAAAAAATGGCACAAGTTACTTCATTAATGAAACCAAAAAAGGCAAACATAGCATAAATCGAAGAGATCCAAGATAGAAACCAAGCAACTAAATGCACTGATTACGTATAGAATTTATCATATATACACACAGCCATGCATATCATGCTCGCATAGAAATTGCCCATCAAATTAAGTGACGTTTTCTTTTACAAATTATTTTAAATCACAAAAACTGGAGAGAGCATTATGGATGGTAGCTTTCACAATCACAGAAAGGACACACCATCTATAACAATCAGACCGTGCTGCCATTAAGACAGAATATGTACGCCGATATGGATCTAATGTCATCCACATCGGACTGAAAACTCGAATTTGAGAAGCCTTTAACTTCTAGTTCTTCCCCGCCATATACAAGAAATAGGTCCTTCTTTTTAAGTACTTAAGGATCCCTTTTACTACTATCCAGTGTCTCTCACCAGGGTCGGATTAATTTTACTGGCCCATAACATTCAACTTCCAATTTTGTATTCTTAGTTTCCCCTCGACAACTACACCATGCTCAAAATAGAATTCCCTCTTTTATAGCAGCCAAAAGACAATATATATCACAGAGAAAGCCTTCTTATTCTATGATCAGAGCCAAGGCATTTCTACTGAATGAATTACGTGCTCACAGTGACACAAACACAAAGGCGCACTTCCAAAAGGGGGACAGAAGGGGCACTAACCCGACGATCAAAGAATCGGACAGCTCTAGGGTCCTGCAAATAGAAAGATGATAGGTGTTGCCAACCATTTTTTTCCAATATCCTTATATAACAATATAACTCCAGATTTCACTTTAAAAAACTCAAAAAATTGCTTACACTGGGTAGGCTTTTGAAGAATGACAGAAACCCTTGAGCTTGTTTGGCATCTACCACATATTAATTCCGGATTAATACTGATACTAGGACAAAACAAGAAAATTGATGATCTAAAACAAATGAAACTGAACATTAGGGTTTGGTTGTACCGAGTTTGAGTTCGGGAAGCTTGTTATGCTCCTCGAAATTGTCGCCCATTTTATTGTAAGACGGCAAAAATGAGGAACTTTCACCAGCAGTGCGGTGGGAAATTTTCTCTAAGACTCACTGTTTCTTTCCGCTCCCCACTTAGAACTTGAAGCTCTCCGTATAGTTGTAGAATCTTAGAACATGACTTTTAAGGATGACTATTGGCGGGAAGAAGTGGTTCCCCATTGATCTCCGGTTGAGCCTTTAGATTTCTTTTACACACATATTTAGGTCAATTGGAATTTCACTATTAAATCTTTTATTACCAATATTATCAATACACATCAAAAATATAATATAATATTATTAATATACACTTTATATGTAATGATAATATTACAATAAAAAATAAAATATCAATTATAATAAAAAATTCAAACTATATTTAAACCCTAATTAATTAAATAAGCGATCATAAATATTTAGTATTCAATAAATATCGAGTATCTTAGAATTCTTGTTCAAAGTTAAAGAAAAAATACTAGCCCAAAAATATATAAATAATTATGGAATACTAGACTTACCGATAAAATATGAATATAAAATAATTATTTGAAGAAAAATACAACTTCTTTTGTCATTATCTTTATATATATATATCGTATTTGTATTTATTTTTAAATTATGTACCAACTATTTTATATATATCATTATATTATTTGATTATAATTATGGCACAACTTAAAGATAACTATGTAATAATAATTATTTATAAATTACTAGGATTATTATTTGTTATTTGTATGATACCATAAATAATTTTGATTTAATATTTAATTTATAAATAAATATTAAAAATATTAATTACAATTGAGTATTATTCGTCAAATGTTATAAAAATATGCATAATAAATATATCAAACTTTTCACCTCAAAAATACTTATTTATTAAGTTAAGAATGCATATGGAAATGGGAGTATTTTTAAATTATTTATACATACGTTCATTATAAGATTATATAAGTATGATTGATATCGTTTATATATGGAATCGGAAAAAAGGGTGAATAGTTTTGGTGTAATACATAGTTTTGATGTTGATTGCTTTTAAAAGTTTGATTAGTGTGAAGGTGGTTTCATTTTATTTCTCTATTGTTTCTCGTCTCATCCCTCTTACTTTATCACTTACCTTTCATTTCTCATTTTATTTTATTTTTATTTATCTTCTCTTGATGCAGTACACAAACCCTAAGATAATTGGATCGATGAAAGTTATTCCTCAAAAATTAACTCATTTCGAGCAAGCTCCCTGGATGGTGGGTTCTTACCTGCGATACAAACAGATATTAGGAGCGTTGGGGATTGTCCTAACAAAAATCTATGATACTTAAGTCAATATTCGCTCAGAGAAGAAGTAGAGCAGTCATGCAAGTGAATAAAACATACCTTTGAAATAAACGAAGAGGATATTTATAGTAGTTACTTAACAGACTTGGCACGTTAGATTGGGCCTTTCTGCTTATTAGGCTCAAGTTAATATTTTGGGCTTGAACTAACATGCCCATCATATAACTCCCAAATTAAGATATATAATTGGACAATTCTTATATTTTGAAGTCATGGGCTCTCAAGGTATTCTTTCTCATAACTTCTCTTTTCTTGTTTTAGAATTCTCTCTGTTTCTACCTTCATTTTGTTTTATTTTTTCATCCTGATCAATCATGTGGGGAAGAATTGGGAAGGTGTATAAGTAGAACAAGAATGTCTCAGGTAGAGACTTGATGCACGAGGAGCATTGTGGTGGTGTTGCCGTCTCGACCTCACTCTATCGAGGAGCATTAGCTTAACGGCAAGGCTCCACCTTGCATGGCTGAGGCAAGCTAGCCTCGGTTGGCTGAGGCTTTGCCTTGGTTATGTCAGGCCATTGTCCGACTTCTTTGGTGGGTAAGATAGGTAGGGGGACACGCGTCTGCTAATTTTCTTGAGGGAGAACTCCTGAGTTGATTGAGATGATTTTGTGTTTGCCTAAGCATCCTTCTGATTCGTTTGGGTGTGAGGAAGTTGAGTTTTTAAGTAGCTTCTTAGAGTCAATTGAGAGTGATAATTCTAGCGAGTCATCGAGAGAGTCTAACATAGTCATGATTTCTAAGTTAGAGTGTATTCCCTTTACTAGAAGTTCGAGTTCCACTCGTGTAGAGTGATGAACATTTAGGTTTTAGACAGTACGATGACAAGTAAGGAGTTGAAAATGTGTCCTAGGAAGTTAATTTGCCTTTTTCCTTCTCTAAATGAGAAGATCATGAATCCTCCTAAGGGGTACTTTACTACTTACGCATCATGTTTCACGAGGGGATTTACTATTCCCCTCATCCTTACTAGTAGAGATTGTTCAAGCTTATGGCCTTTGCATCAATCAATTTACCCCTAACTCCATGTATTTCAAGGGCTTTCATTATCTTCTAGAAGAACTTGGCCTTCATGTGATACCACAGAGCTTTTAAACTTTATTCATTATCACGAGAGTGACCAGGGAGTCTTACTTTTACTTTTTCCTGGGAGTGGGTATAAGTTCCTAGTAGGTTGTGCTTATTCTCGAGGAACTTGGAAAGAAAAAAAAATTATATTAGAGATGAAGATTGGGACTTCTCTTTAGAATGGAGTAGTTTTCCATCATTGGTTTATTCCCACCAGACTCATAAGAGCTTAGGGAGCGATTTGAGAAGGTTGGATTAATGATCAACCTTCTGACGTTAGCGATTTATTTTCTGCTTGTATTTCAATTGTTGTATCTTTGTTTGTGCTTTATTTGCATTGATTCTCATTTTGCTTTCTAATGTTTGTATTCCTCCTTTCTAGAAAAAAGTTAGATTCGGCAGTAGTTCACACATGCAAGCAGACTGCAAGTGATCTTCGTAGCAGATTTGCTCAGCCTCCATTTAGGAGAAGTGGTGAACATGGTCGCTCTTCTCCTTCTTGTATAGGCAATGATCACAAACCATCATCCTATGCTCTGGAGTGCGGGAGCGGAGGTCTCTCCTCCAGCCTTACTACTAATAAGAGGCCTAAGGATAGTTTGTGTGATTCCTCTCCTAGACGTGACTTAGGCATATAAGTGTTATGTTTTGGCATCAACCGCTCGGAGATGATCTAATCTTACTATGATACATTAGAGACTTCTCTAAAGTGGAGTAAGATGAAGAGTGCAGTAAGCGAGGACGACATTCGTCACCTCATTCATATAATTGACATAGGTTTGGATGCTATGTTGGCGGGGAGTTAGTCTGAGTTAGTATTCTCTTACTGTAGCTCTGCACTTTCTTTTCTTTGTTTGATTCATTTTCCTCTATGCCAGTCTCTCACTCTGTTGACCAAGATTAGTCAGAGATTCGTGAGCTATAGAGAGTTGGTTGAGCGCTTTGAAGCTATCGAGAATAAGAGTGCTACGAAAGTTGCTCACCTCGAGGGAAATCTTGTAGAAATTACTAAGGACTACGCTGACTTGAAGGTAAAGTAGAGAGTGAGGTTGCAAGCAAGAAGAAATTTCTTAAGTCGAAAGATAGAGAGGGGTTCGTGTCTAGAATGAGAGACAATGTCGTGATTGCGATCAAGGCTTCTACTAACTTTGACAAGGCTATCATAAAGAGAGCGGTCTCCATTTACAATTAGATTGTATGCAACTGCTGATGCATCTTGAGGGACATGGATTGCTTCAGTGAGGAGGATGTCATGTTGCTAGACCCTTCCATACAAGAGGTTGAAGATGTTGAGATAGTTGCGCGAACCACACAATGGGTATCACAGAGGCAACTGATGGTCCTTAAGATGTACCTGCGAAGGATAAACCCCCTCGGGCACTACTGCTAAGAGATTGTTTGGGGACTTAGCTACTTAGGACTATTGCTTATTTTAGGCCCTTTGTCGTAAGCAGATGTTTTTTATATTTTTTAGGCAAGTGTTAGCTAGTTTTTCCTTTGTTTAGTTTACATTTTATAGTAGACAATTGTTATTATTCACGAGAACCTTTGCTCATTATATGTCATACTTTCTTGGATTGATATTCACACTTTTGTTTTTATTTGATAAATTTCTAGTTAATACTCATATTTCTTTTCTCACTGGGAATCGTTTAAGTCACCAGGGGCTATTTCTCTGTTAAACAGCCTCCTATTGATGACTGTTACCATCAACTACTCTAGGCATCTTCTTACATGTTACTATGTCACCATGAACTACTCTAGGCAGTCTCTTATAGGTTACACTTTTGATGATTTAGCCATGAGCCTCTTTTGGCTTTTATGTGTAGTGCTTTGATGCTTACCGCGAGTCATTTTAGACTTCTTACGGGCAAGCATTATAACGTCTTACCATGAGTCTTTTTAAACTTCTTACAAGTAAGAGTTGTAACATCTTACCATGAATCCCTTTAGACTTCTTACAGGTAAGTATTATAACACTTATCATGAGTCTTTAAGCTTCTTACATGCAGATATTTTGATCCCATGAGTATAAGAATAGCGAGTATAGATAGAAAGAATTGAGTGAATACTAAAGTAAAGAATTTATTAATAATCCCAAGCGTTTACATCTCATGAATTGAAAATACAACCTAGAAAGAACTAATGTCTTTGGGAAATTAGATGATACAAAAACATAATAAAAAATCTCTATAAATGACTTGGTTTGTATGGCAGTTTGGCTACCAAGGTACATCAATGTTCCTTGCTTTCTCTCTCCATTGCGACTACTCTTTTTTTTTGCTTTTATTTTCTCCTCTAGGGAAGGTCTCACTTTCGCTGAGTTTATCAAGTAAAATTTTTTGCTTTCCCTTTCTCACAGGTTGGCTCAGCGCTATCATGCATTACTGGGGCTTCCTTAGGTTATCTGAGGGTGTTTATGTAGCATTTCGTGTTGCTCTTAGGTTGCCCTTAGGTCTTTCTTAGGTTTTCCTGGCTTCACATTATAGGCTGATGGGGCTTTCACTATCAAAAGCTTCACCACCATGGTAACCGCTTGGGGATAAAGGGAGTGCAACTTTCCCCAACATTTCCACCATGCCTTTCCTAAATCCAACAAATGGAGTGTTCACTTTGGTGAGCCAGACATTATCCTAAATAGAAGGATGGTTTCATAGAATATGATGTCGTCAGATCTCTCTATCTATCAATACCTTCTTGATCCAGTAGTTCGCCAATGTCATGAAGATCAGTATAGTGCTATTGCTTGTCTCCTTCAAAGGATCCATAGCTCGATCCTGGATGTTATTTATTCTTTTTGATGATAGAGGTGATATACTTGCTCGACTAAGCTTAATTATATGAGTGCATCCTTGCCACCACATTGAGGAATGCTACTAAATAGTCTTCTAAAGATAATGTTTATGTCTTCCGCAATAGAGAGATTATCTTTATTAGGATTCCTTTTATAGCTTTCACTAAAATGTCCACGCTGTTGTTCTCCAGAGATCGAGGAGCATCATGCTGACGACAAGCTTTATAGGGGACTTAGTGGCCTTTATCAACAAACTCCTTCAAGTACCCATTTTATATGAGCCTCTAGATTTCTATCTTAAGGTGGAAACACTCTTTAGTGGTATGCCCTTGATTAACGTGGAAATGACTAGTATTCGTTTTACTTTGATAGTTTGGCATCATCCTTCAGCTTCTTTGAAGGCTAGATTATCCCTTGCTGCTTTGCCACCATTAGGACTTATATAAGTAGAGCATTTAGTAGGGTGTATCAGAGGTGGAGCGTGTCACTGCTCTCCCTTCTATTTATTACTCCGCCTATCCTCCTTCTTATGTTTGCACTTTGCCCTAACTCTTAGGTGTATGGTGTAACACCCACATTACTACACAACTATATATATAATATAATTTGACATGATAGGAGACCTGTGTGCATGCATGGAATATTTTTTTTTCTTTTCTCTGTAACATCATAATAAATAATAAACTATTTTTTCCGCTCACAAACTAATTTATATATACCTGCAGAGGACCCATAACAAACACAATATTTACATGCTCATGTACATAAAAGTTTTAAAAGTAACACACAGTATAAGTTCTAAAACCTAATACAATAGACTCCAAAATCAAATAAGTTAACAACCAGACCAACAGATCATTATCCATGTATACTGATCCTCAGAATCTGTAGGAGCTCTAGTCGCTCGCTCAGTAAGTTCATGGCTTCAAGTATCATCAAACTCACCTACAATGCATGAACTACGTGAGCTAATGCTCAGTAAATGAAAATCATGCATGCTGAAGGAATAATCCAACATAAATGCAATGCATTTCTATGAGATTATGACAATGATGCAAACTTATGCATAAAAATAGTTCATTCAAAATTATTTTTCATCAATGGGCCTTTGGCCCACCTACTATGTGCCGGATAGAGCTCTCAACAATATCAATAATCATATGACCATAAACAGATCAACACAGTTCAGGGGCTATCTCCTGGGATCACCACAGGTTCACCCCCTGTCTTTCCCTATGACCCTCCAGAAGTCTTTCCACCAGGGGTGTCGATAAGAGCACAGTCAAGTGGTCCACCCTCTCGTGACCACCAGAGGCACACCCCCTATCAACCTTTATGATCCTCCAAGAAGTAATACTCGCAGCGCCCCAAATATCATATAAATAAGCCACACATGGGCCTCGGTACACTAGTAGTGACCAACCAAAATATTTTCTTTCTGAAAACAATGTCATGCGTGCCAAAAATCTCAAATGTGAGCATGTGTTATGCATGAACATGTATATGTTGATGAATGGAATGGCTAATGACACAACGGATCCTATATCCCATCATCTAAGCAACATATGTATTATAAGGTATGTATAATACTCACAATATACATATCCATACACAAAGATCATGTTTAATATAGATAATGCACAAAATACTATGTTCATGCATTGTAGTTGCAAATGAATTTTCACTTACCTTTCACCTTTGATGTCCTACTGAAGATTAACAAGATTCTCCTCCCTAGCCCTAGATATAAGGCTACCTATAAAAATATAACGTATTAATTTTCATTTTTAATCAATGGGTTTCTATATCAAATCTCATAAGGGGTCTTAAATCTTAAATTTAATTAAATAACAATCAAACCTTAAAATTTATACTCACACCAATTAGAACCTTTTAAATACCTTAATTTCTCATCTCGAATTCATTTTAATATTATCTAATTGATGTGTTACCCGTAATAAATTCCTCAATTAAATTAGCTCTTTCATCCAATTAATACAGGATAATAAAATTAAATCTTTGTAACTAATTTCGAATTAAAGGTGTATATTAATTATTGTCTCACAAGAAGATAACTAGTTAATTTGGATCAAAAAATTTCTTTCAAATTAGAAATAAACGGCATAAATATATATTTTTATCCGTACAAAAATAAGAAAGGACTTACCCAAAAATTTCTCAAATTTCTACGGTTGAAATTTGTTCTTTATTTCTCTATTTTTTTCTTTTTTTTTCTTCTCTTTTCCTTTCCTTTATTGCCGTGAACGTGTGTGTGGGGTGTTTTAATATCTTAACTATTACTTAGCTATTAAGAAAACATAATATAATATTATAACATATGTATACTTATCCTTAATATAATATAATATATTATAACCTATTATAATATATTGTAACATATGTATAATATATTGTTTTAATATCTTAACTATTACTTAGCTATTAAGAAAACCTAATATAATATTATAACATATGTATACTTATCCTTAATATAATATAATATATTATAACCTAATATAATATATTGTAACATATGTGTAATATATTATAACTATTACTATATACTATACACGTGTATACATATATGTATATAAAAACTAACATTCTAATATAATATATATAATATATATATATATATACTTATCTAAAATATAAGCTATACACGTGTATACACACACACACACATATATATATATTATGGTTTTATTTTATTATATTACACACATATACTTATATCTATATTTATTTCATACATCTATACATATGTATATAATATATTTCATACATCTATATGTATATATATATTATATTTATATATATAATTAATACATAATATTTTGATATTTATTTATAAACCCCCAAATTTATTGTCTAGTAAGAATTTACATCATTTTAATTAATATGATAATGTCCTTATTTTCTTTTATTATTATTATTACCATTATTATCACTATTTTCTCCCTAATTAATTTATTTTCATAGTTTATCCAACACCGATAAATACAACGATGCCACCTTTCACTTACGTGTATTGTAATGATATCTGATAGTTGACACCTAAATTCTCGTATCTTAATACCAATTCAACCAATTAGGTTAAAGAATTTGAAAACCAATATCAGTGACAACTTCAAAAGTTTAATTATTAAAAATGTCATATAAAATATAGTGCATTATGAAATATCAATTAAAAATGCGAATGACACATACGCAGCATGAAATGCATGAACTATATTGGTCAGGTGAGTAGCGCGAGACTCGGGTATTACACATGGTCTCCTCTATGTGGATATACTTCTCCGCTCTAGTAATAATTCTTCCAGTGATCTAGGAGGTTTCCAGACAATGAATTCCTTAAACCTTCTTTAGCAGATCTTCTACTATATAATGTCTGCTAAGAGCTCGTTATTGACATACAACACCTTATTCACGGCTTTTATGAAATGCTGCATTTACTCCATCATGGATTTATTATTCTTTTGCATCAACGTAAATAGATAGGTCACAGTATACTTCCTATTGATGGAGAGCTTATGTGGAAACCTCTGGTCAGCTGCTCTAGGCTGGCGATAATTCCATCAAGTAAGTGGTTAGACCGTGTCAAGGCACGCTTGGTGAATGTCGTATATAAAATCTTGCAGTTTGCAGTATCGCTTAGGTCGTAGAAGTCTGTCTTAGCTTAGAATTTGTCAAGGTGCTCATGTAGATCCCCTGTACCGTCATACTCTAGTAGGTTAGACACCTTGATTCCCTAAGGTAACTAAGATGGCAATAGAAATTAGGCTCCACCTTGGGGGTACTACTGCGAGTGGTAAATGCTCACCCAGTTGCCCTAAGGTCCCATACGAGGTTTATGGTGGGCTGTGTGTGTCTCCTCTCTTCTAACAGACTTTTGCGGCTCCTCACTCTCTAAGGGAGACTCTCTACTACTTACTTCTTTTGTAATTTTATCCTCTTTCCTTTCCATCTCGTCATATTTGGACTCTATGCTCTCTAGGGGCAGGGCTAAATCTCATCTCTAGCGAGAGGATGGAAAGGGATGATCCTATCAATGATCCTCAACATACTGGGCTATAACTCTTGCAGCCGCTCTAGTAGAAGCACTTTTTAACAAGGCATGTAGGGCTTTTTGCTTGATCCGTAATAGTGTCGCTCCTATAGAGGGTTCTTTGGCTATGATATCTTGCTCTATGATTACGGGGAGCATACTAGGACCATAGTTTTCATAACCAGATTGGACCAATCTTCTCGACTAGTTCGATGGGGAATTGGTGGTCAACCCAATTCGATTGGCTATAAAAAATCAAAAAGCAGGTTGAACCGATCAAAATTGGTTAAAACTGATCAAACTGTCCAAGAACCGGTCAAAACTATTTTTTAAGAAAAATTAAACTTGATATTTGGTTATATGTATGTGGTTATTAAGATTTTTGACTTTGTTAGATGTATTTTTAGTTGACTATTTATCTTTTTTTATGTTTAAAATTTAGTACATAATAATTAATTTGTTATATTACTATTTTATATAATATAATTAAAAAATATAATCAATTTTCATTAGACCAGTCGGACCAGCAATTAAATTGGTCCGACTGACTGAATTGCTGACCAACAGCAAAATTGATTTGGTCATTGACTTGGTTAAGAAAACATTGATGAGGATAGAGGCTCCTGAGGCTGTTGGGGTTGATATTGTGGTGGCTGCAAGAGTGGGACCTCAAGGAGCTATTAGCCTTTTCTTCTTGATGAGTGCCCTAGGTGCTTGCTTCCCTTGCTCAAGATGTTGTCTATATTCTCAGCATTGAAGTAGGTTGTCTCATAGATGGTGTGAAAATGATGTGGTACGCAAACCCTCAGATAGTTTAATCAACAGAAGTTAGCTCCTCAGGAATTAACTCCTCTCTAAAAAGCTATTTGGATGTGGGGTTCCTACCTGAGACACAAGCTGAAGTTACGGATGCTAGGTTACCCCAGCGAAAACTCTTTAATGCTTAAGTTAGTATTCTCTTAGAGAAGCAATAAATAAATTCACAAAGCCATCCTAAAAATGAATAAAATGTACCTTTGAAATAAAACGAGAGGGGGGTATTTATAATGGTTATCTATGAAACTTGGTCCCATTAGTTTGTACCTTTTATGCTTATTTGGCGCAAACTAAAATATGCCCATCATCTCTCATTTCTCTTCTTTTTCCTTTTTTTTTCCTTCTAATTTTTATTAAAAAAGTTATACCACATGCCTTGAGTGTGCTTTTTGACTAGTATTTATAATTGAAGAGACAAAATAAGTGTCTATTGTCCAGCAAAAGCACCTATATGAAAGATAGTTCTCTTTTTAGTTTTTTTAAACTCATTTTTCTTTCCATTCTCTCAAAAACTTTTTATTTGTTCTATCTCAAACTCTTAAGGGCCTCTATCTCATACAAACATTTTATTTTCTATCTACGATACTTATTTTGACTTATCCATTTATCATGTGATTTTTCAAAGTATTTTTTTCTTCATTTATCAACATTTCAAGATAATCCCATAATGTAGAAGTTATAAAAAAATGAGTAACTACTTTTAATTATTTAAAAGAATTAAGCATGTGCAATATCCACATACTTTTTTTGTATTATAAATAAAGAGCCCCTAGTGTAGGGATCTTAACTTCAAGGCTCCACCTTGGACACAACTAGCATACCAATATAGGTGTTAGAATAGTGCATGCCAAACTCCCTAGTTTTGTTATAATTGAAGAGCCCCTAGTATGAGGATCACGACTTGAAGGGCTTTACCTTAGATTTGACTAGTACGGCAATGTTGGTGTTAAAGTAGTGCCCTACAGAGTAATTAAATTTCTAGTTTTGTACTCTTGTAAACATGTTTCTTATTCATTCAACGTCAATAAAAAACTGCTTCTTCATATATTTGTTACTACTTCATATAAAGTTCCTAAATCATATATAGCTATGAGATATGGTTGCATAGAGATGACTATTCCAAAGGCTTTGATCTTAAAATATTCCAAGTTGTAAAATATTAAGATAAGATATCACTGATTTGGTTACATTTGCACATATGATGCGTACTCGAAATGAGGATACCTCGTTTAATAGACATTAATTTATGACACTAGTGCATATATGTAGGTATTTTGTAGAACAAGGTCCCTAAACATCACCGTCATGAAATTAGTAACTGAAAATAACTATTGCCAAATTAAAAATTTTACTTTACGATAGTGTAAAGTAATCTTCGACTTAAGGTACCATTTGTAAATGGGTTTTTACTCTGACTTAGATTTTGATTCTTTAAGAATTATAAAGGATTTATTTTGAGTAAAATTTGGTGATGTGTGGAGACTTGCGAGTGTTAAAAATGACTCATCACCTATTTGGATAAATGAGTGAATGTATTATGTTTTGTAAATCCATGACTTGGGAGTCCTTGGCCAAGATGGATGACAATTAGGAAAGAGTTTCCTAATGTCATTAATTAAAGTCATATTCTATGGGTGGAAACTAGGGATAACAATGGGTCATGCCTGATTGGACTCTAGATCCGACCCGTTAAGATTTTAAGGACCCAAATTTAAACTTACCCTAAATGTAGACCCGGTAGTAGACTACTTTATAATTTAAAAAAATTAAAATTTATATTTTTTTTAAAATGATACTATTAAAACTTTCTAAGAAATCATATAAATATAAACTATTTTTTTTTAAAAAAAATGGTATGGGTCTATGTCAGGTCAGGTTTGAAAATAGAAAATCTAAGACCTGATCCAAATTCATTTATATTGTTAAAATCCACCCTAAGTAGGGAAAGTCAGGGGCGAGTCTGGGTTTGGACCCCTCCCATTGCCATCCCTAGTGGAAACATAGTTATTAGCCATTACGATTTTAACTAATAATTTTATGTTATAAGTCGAATGGGACATTAGATGATGAAAGGACCTTACTTGCATTGCATTCGTAATTGGAAAGTTTCACATCTCATTGACTCATATCTATCGGCCTTTTATGACATGTTGCTAGACATTAACCATAATTTGTATAAACGCAAAATTTCGTGTCAGCAAAGTAAGAAAACAAAAAATATGAAGAAATTTAAAATCTACTAATTCAACAAAATTTAAGTACGATCTTTTGACTTGAATCCTCTGATTCTTATCCTTTAACATTCTTCAATTTGTGTGCTTGGAAACGTGTTTTTTGGTGGAAAAATTCATAAATGACTGATATCTTGATGGATAATTCGTAATTTGAGTGGATCATGAGAAAATAAGTCTCTTGATCAACTCTCTTTATAAAATTTGGTGGACCTTAAGAATTTCTAAGGACTTGGAATTAAACATGCAGAACTCAAACTTGAGCACTTAGAGTTAAACTTGTATTTGAAAGAATTATGCAGTCGACTATTAAATGCTTAGAGACTACGTCTTGAAGATTTGTTAAACTTGGAAGAATTTTGGTTGTGGAGAATACTCATCAACACTTGAGGGATTTTTCTGTCTTCAAGGTGTGGAATTTAGAAGACTTGTGGAGAGCTCTTTGTGGCTTGGACGTCTTCTCTCTCTTCAAGTTATGTGTTGATTAATTGGAGATTACCCCTATTTATAATTTGAAGGGGGAGAGTTCTCGCCATAGTTAATTATTGACGTGGTGTAACTTGATTGGTGTGCAATATCTTAGGGCTCAAGACATGATTTATTTAATTTTCCAACCAATTAAATATTTTGTTTAATCGTAGAATTCAATTTGGTAGACTCCAAAACATAAATAAAAACACAAAAGTAATGAAAAGATTTACATGTCAACATAATTAGCAAAACAAATTCAATGCTACAATGTCTCATCGTGACTTTATGTTCATCCGCTATTACGGGGGGCAAGATTCAAACGAATTTCAAAATCTCTCTTTAGGAGAATAGTCACAGTAATTATTTGAACTTATTTGAAATATAAAGATAGTTCAAACTCATATTAATGAGCTCTTTCCATTGAATTTGTTTAAACTTGTTAAACATTTTATCCTTATATCAAGGAGTTTTTGACTTGAAGTTGCTTGGAGACAGATAGTTTAAACTTATATCAAGGAGTTCTTCAATTTTAATTTGTAGATAGTTTATATTCGTATAAGTAAGTTGTTAAATAGAATTTAATTTTTCTAGACAATTTATATTGGTATCAATGAGCCTTCATTTAAATTAGAATTTGCTAGATAGTTTATACTTATATCAAGAAGTTTTCAGAATTTGAATTGTTTAGATAGCTTACATTCATATAAAGAGTTTTCAAATTAAATTTGTATTTGTTAGGCAGTTTATACTCACATCTAAGAGTTATCAGTTGGTTTAGCTTTTAAATCTTTTGTACTCATGTCAAGAAGCTCTTTAATTGAATTGACTTCTAAATCTTTTATACTTATATCAGTGAGGTTAAGAAGATAATTCAATGAGTATTTTATTTGACTTGACTTCTAGAAATTTTATACTTGTGTCAATAAGTATTATTAATAGTTCATGATCTTATCAATGAGAGTGTGAAATTTTTTAATTTAAAGAATTTAGACAATTTATGCTTGTATCTAGAGCACATAAAAGTCAAAGTTGAAAGTGGTGAAATATGATACCACTTCTCCGTTTTGAATTGTTTACAATTTTTTTTTCAACAACTTCAACTTCCTTAATTTGAATAAGAACTTCAATTGTCTCTACTTGCATATTTTTTTAAAATATTTTATTGATAACTCGAGCGAAGAAATTTGAAATTTTGTGAAAATTGAGTGTTTGTCTTTTATCTCCGTTTAGACTTGAAAGTTAATATATGAGGAGAAAAGAAGGCAAAGATCGTCTCACTATGCATTCTAGAAATATGTAAACATAAAATTTCATGTCTGTAAAATAAGAAGATAAAAAAATTTAGACAAATATAAAATCTATTGATTTGATAATATTTAAGTACAATCTCTGATTTGAGTTATCTAATTATTCTCTTCGACGTCTTCAATTCAATGGCTTGAAAGCATTCCAATGGAAGAGTCCTAAATAACTTGATGTCTTGATAGATGTTTTGAAATTTGAGTGGATCATGAGAAAACGTCTCACGATGGACTCTCCTTAAAAATTTTGGTGGAATTGTGTGTAATTGAATTACTTCACATTGAGTATGGAGAACTTGAACTTGGAGCACTTCGAGTTCAACTTGCAGTTAGATGACTTGTGTAGTCAGCTTTTAAAGGTTTGGAGACTGCGTCTTCAAGATTTATTGAACTTCAAAGACTTTTGGTTGTGGAAAATACTCTCACGCTTGGGAGATTTCTACATTTTCAAGGTGTGGAGTTTGGAAGACTTGGGGAGAGCACCTTGAGACTTGGATGTTTATGTTAGCATGGAACCCGATGAGCCAATTAGATTTGTCGCTTTTATACTTTTTATAAAGTTATATTTTCTTTTCAATCACTCAAAAATTTAGATATTTTTCCATCTTTAGTTTGTAATTAATTAAATTAGATGAAATCCCTGATCATATATGGTTATAGGGAATAGTCGCATATATGATATTGATAATATAATATGCATATATGGCTTTAATTTTAAATTATTCCAAGTCGAGAATTATTGAGATGGACATCAATGACTCAACAAAACTTGCACATGTGAAGCATGCTCAGAAAGAGAATGTTCATTTTATAAATATTAGTGTAGGAACACTAATGCATGTATGTAGGTGCTTGTTAGAGAATAATTACACTAAACTTCCTGCCTAGAAATTCCTAATTGCAAATAAAATATTATCGAATATAAAATTTCTTTGTTACGATATTGCAAGATTATTCCTTAGGTATGAGGCACCATGATAATCTTATGTATAATTAATTATACTTTGATTTATTCTCTACTTGCATGAATAATTATAAAGAAAATATTTTGCATGCAATTTAATTATGTATGGAGGTTAATAAATAACTAATAAATGACCCATCACCTATCTAGATGAACAGGGGATGAATCTCTTTGGCTTTTCATGGTTTTTAATTTGAAAGTCTTTGGCCAAGGTAGTATGAAAGTAGGAGTTTTCTAGTTTCATCATTAAGTCAAGTAACTAGGAATATATATATATATATATATATATATATATTTAAAAAAGAATAACTTGGAACAGGTATATAGTTATTGTGATATTTGGATTTTAACTATTAATCGATACCCTGAGACTAGTATGGAGATTAGTTGATGGAAAGACCTCACATGCATGGTACTCTTTATTGAAATGTTGATTACTTAATTTATTACTAGATCTCCATGGCACATTTCTAGACATTAACCATGATTAGTATGTTTGCTACAACTTTAAGGTACGAACCCAAGTGTTGGTTGTGTCAAGTAAATTTTTTTTCAAGAGTCCGATGTCGATCCACATGGAAGTTGTTTGAAATTTTTAGGTTTATATTTTTTAAAAGATGGGTTGAATGTAGTTTAGATTAAAAAGAAAAAATTGTATTATAACTAAAAAATCAAAGTAATAAAAATATTGAGGATTAAGGATCCGTTCTTGAGTTTTGGATAGAGGAATGATTATTTATTTTTTTTACCTGTTTTAAATGCTACTATTGGAATCCATACATAATGAAGGTTCCAATGAGAATGTGTTATCAAATACCTCATGCATTAAGGTAATCATGATATTGTCCTACTGTTTGCAAATTATCTCTTAACATCAATACTTATTTATGGGATCAAGTATTTTTGCACACCTTTATCTATAACAAATCAAGGTTTCACATTAGCAGTCAGTGGAGTAGAACCGTACAATAAGCTAAATGAACCCAAGTATTTGTTATGATATTGGTGATACAAAAATTAAGAATCGCCACTAAACAAGAAGGGTTTTAACGCCAACTCTTATTTATGAGATTAAGTATTTATGCACACCTTTGTCTACAACAAATCAAGGTTTCATGTTAGCAGTCGGTGGAGTAGAACCATACAATAAGCTAAATGAACCCAAGTAATTGTTGTGTAATTGGTGATATATAAATTAAGAATCACCACAAAACAAAGAGGGTTCAATCAAAAATTAAACAAAATAATAAAAGACACCTGAACATTATGCACATTTATAAATGTTTTTTTTCCTCGATCAAGAGGTTCACCCTTTCTCCTCCGTTAAATAAAATTTAGAAAGATATAATAAAAGTAAAAAAGACTAAAAATAAAAGAGAAACTAGAGAATACATTTCTATTACTACTAGAAAACTTACATTACTACTAGAAAACTTAGTCTAAAGAAATAAAACAATAATTTTTTTTCCCATACTAAGGGTTTTTGTGTATCTTGAATGTCATCCAAGAGCCCCTATTTATAGTAGAAGAGTACCCAAATTGGCATTTTTATTTTCACTCCAAATGCACTCCAAATTAACTTCAAATGTGATATAAATTTACATGTCCTTTTCAGATATAAATTTTTTCACACGTTTCTCCATGAAATCAGCTAATTTTGGAAAAATGATCAACATAAAAGCTGTGTATTTGTATGTTAGCTTCATTTTTTAATTTGAGTCTCATAATTACAACCACTAGGGAGAAAGTTATGCTTGATTTAAAAAATATATTAGTATAGATAGATCATTTCTAATACACACATTTGGACGAATTTTCTGTTATAATCAAGGCTGAATTAGGTTGAGATTCAAATAGTAAAATTATAGTTCTATATCTTGGATTTCAAATGAAGTAAGATTTAGATCCATAGGGCTTTTGAACATAGAGTTATACTTAAAATACAAAAACTGCACAAATCTAAAAACATGCTTCTGTTGAATTTAATACAAGCCCAACAATCACTTGCAAAGTCCATGTTATTTCTTGCATATATTTTGATCTACATATGATGGACTTAGGCAAAAATGACCATTTTTTCTAATTGTGATGATTCTTTGATCCAATGAAATATTATCTCCCAACTTGCTCACGAATCGTGTTGTCTTCTTTGGTTTTGTTTTGGCTCTTTTTGATCTCTTTTTATTCATTAATTCCATAACATAAAACATTAATAAAACTATAATATTAACAAGAATAAAGCAAGGAAAGTATAAAGGATTTGATACAAAAATATGTCAAAATATACAATTATCAATATTCTTGTAATTAAAGAGTTAATTCTAAGATAATTAATTGATCAGAACAATGTTAAATGCTTATGAACAAGTTACCGGAGTTATGGGTCTATTATTAGCATATTGGTGAACTTAAGAGGTCACAATAACTTGAACATGTTTGTTTCTAGCTAAGAGAAATCATTTAAATGTTGGGTTCAATTAAATAAAATTATTAATTTATTAGGCTTCAATTAATTCACATGTTGAATTAATTTAGTTAATTGATTTGATCAAATAATTGGACCTAAAGAGATTAAGATATTGAAAGTCCTATTGGAGCAATTAATTAATTTGATCAATGAATTAAATGAGCCTTAATTAATTCATGCAATGAATAAATTAAATTGAATAATGGGATTAATTAATTGAGTTTAGTAAATTTTAAGTTTAGGTTCAATAGGTATGGACTTGATGGGATCAAGGTCCACTAGGAGTTAGAAGATGAAATATTCTTATTCTGGAAATAAAAAGGATGAGGTAGTAGAATGACTCTTGAGGCTCAAGAAACAAAACTACCCTCTAGAATTAGACTCCCACATGGAATGAGAGAAGAATAGGGGCGATTAACAGGGAGTAGCTAGAAATTACATACATTGGCATGTAAAAGTTTTGGCCATTGCACCCTTAAAATTCATCTATTCTCTTTTTCTTGTGTTAATTTTTGTGTTCTTTGTTCTCATTGAATAGAAGAACTTAGAAAATAAAGTACCCATACAAAACTCTTCTATTATTTATTCTATAAAATATATAGTGATTCATTAGTTAGGAATTATCGAATTGAATTTGCTAGCATAAATTTAATCTTGTGTGGGCATCTAAGGTATAGATTAACTTTAGAGGAGATACAATTACAACTTTTTGGCGAATCGATTCCATCAAAAGAAGGGGGTCAGGGTGAATCATATCAATTAAAAGAGTTTTGATAGTTGTCTTAAATGAATTAAATAGGGTCTTGGAAGATATAATTAATTCGATGATAAGTGCATATATCTACATATTTTATTTAATTTCTTTATATTTTTTTATTTTGTTCTTGTTAATATTAGGTTTTCATTAATATTTTGTGTTTAATAGGAGTTTTGGAATCAAGAAACTATACATGAGCTAAAATAGAGCTTAAGCAAACACTTGGCCTAAAAATTCAGAGATTCATGCGTTGTTGCACCTTTCTAAGGCACAAACCAGGAAAAATTTAGAGGCGGAGGCCTTGAAGCGTCATTCTTTGGTGCTACGATGCCAAATTTCAAGGCTGCGGATGCGACAAGTCCAAAATATTTCATTGTCGCAGTACTACTGAGCGAGTCTTTGATATTTTGAAAATAACTATTTACTCAAAAGGTTTATTGACCTGATTTTTGACCCATTAAAAGACAGAGATCTAATTATCCAAAAATGTGATATTAATCTAATTCAAACGACTATAGAAACATAACAAATAAGGCTACAATTCATATGAAGACATCAAAATTCAATTCATCCTGAAATGAGGTTAAAAATCAATTGAAAGACATTGAATAGTGCAAACAATAGAGAAAAAGGTTCGCTGGGGCACCATTTTGAGGCCCCGTGGCACCATCGAACCTACAAATTTCAAAGAAAAAGGTGCTGGAATGCCATTTCATGACTGAAAAATAAAACACAATTTTATAATCTCTTTTGTGATATTTTTGGAAAATATAAAAGGGGAAAAACCTAAAGACTGGAGGGAACTATTGGGCATTTTGAAGAAGAAAAATAAATGGTGGCTTTGAAAAGGAGAATTATCAACATCAACATCTTTCTTCCCCTTTCCAATTCTCTTGAACTCCTAATATCATTAGTTTTATTTTTATTTTTGTGTTCTTTTCAATTATGCTAGGCTGGATCAATTTTGTTGAGGGTGATTTGAAAACTCTAGACATGAATTATGTAATTAAATGTTCGATATTATTCCCACATTTCTGATTAAGATTGTTTATGTTCTTCTATAATTGATTTCTTCATGGTTATTTTTTTATTTTATTTGGGTGTACAACCAAGTAAGGCTTGAGATTTACCAACAACTAGGTTAGCAATCTTAATATGCAATTATCTCAAATTTCTAATTGTGAACAGTAGATTGTGATTAATGATTATGAGATATTTTTGTCAATTACAATGAAGAATATAACCTAATTTGAACAATCTGAGCTTGTGCCTTTATTGCTTAGATCAACCTATCTTTCTTGATTTAATGTTTTCCTTAAATTGAATCTAGAGAGTTAGTTCTAGGTTGTTTGATGGTTAGGGAATTAAGCAGTGAGCTTATTCTACCTAACGACAAACTAAGGAAAGATTGAGCTAATAGAGCTTATTGTTATCTACAGTTGGTAATGTCAATAGCAATTTGGGGATTATATCAATGTTAATTCACAATTCATCATCTAATGGTGGAGAATGAAACCTTAACCAAACTTTTATCATTACTGGGTTCATTTATTCGAATCTCATTCTTGGCATTCTAATTTTAGTTTTATTTTCAGCAATCTAGTTAATTGAATCAAAACTACCTACTTGTTCTCGAGTCCACTTGTTGAGTCTTAGTGTTTTAGTTATTAGTGAGTCAAGTATTTGGTTATAGAGTCGATAATAAATTAATTAGTATCAATTTTTGTGGGAACAATTCTTACTCTCACTATACTTGTTAAAAACAATTTAGTACTAAGGTTTAATTTGGTATACCTGGCAACACCTACCATTCAAGAATTCCCAATTTCAGCAGCAAGAGATAGATTAACAATTTGAATCATTTCACTGTCCGCTGCAATCAATCGAAAGCTTCAAGTATAAGTTTTGAACTTTACTCACAAGCAAATTAATTTCATATTATCGATTAATCACAATAGCAATGGGATACATAGGTTTAAATATTAATTGGTATTATTTATGTGTTTTAAAAAAAATCAAAATTCTAATGCGCCATATATTCCAAGATCTATGTGATCCCAACATGTTCTCCTAGGAATACTTTGTATAGATTTTCAGATGATTAGGGTAATTTGTATAGGATCCTTAGAAATTCTTGAAATTTTCTATTTATTAGGAAAATAGTTATTAAGAGTTATTCTCATAATAGTGGGGTTCAACAAACTAGAGTAGAGCAGTAGAAGTCAGATAAGGAGAACTGAGAACAGATAAGGAGAACATAGAACATAAGATCAGCTGAGAAGTTTAGAAGAGCAATTTGACTTAGTTGAGATGAAGCAAAACAACAAAATAAAACTAAAACAGAGTTTAGTAGAATAGAACAAAAGAAAGTCAAGCATATTGACTCAACTAAGTGGGACCAGAGCAACGAAATAAAAACTAGTGCAGAATCGAAAAGTAAAGACTACTTCAAAGATAAAACAACATAGTCCAAAACTAGAGTAGAAGGCTTACAGGGGCTAAAATCTTTAGTGAAGTGGGAACTGGTGTAGTTTGTTGGGAGTAGAATCCACGATTGTCATTCCGTACTGAGGAGCATCACTAAAATCCTAGAAAAATGGATAAAATATATCTGAGGTAAAGGACTCCAGTACAACAGGGCGATGGGTTGTTATTTTTGCACACTACCATGACGTACGAAAAGAACATGTATACAAAAAGACAAGAGACTTGAATGAAAGACTGCAACGCATGGATTTTCTTAAAGACTCTAAATAGCAGCTGAAGGAGAAGACATACATGCACGATTTTGGAAATGCTAAAAAATTTTGAGCTCATAAAGAAAAAGCTTCAAGTCCAAAACAGTCAACTGTACTTATCAACCTTTGAGATATTAAGTGGAATATAGTGTTTTGTTTTTTGAAAATACTTTTTTTCTAAGAAGAGTAGTGTTTAGGCTAACGCTCAAGTTG
Source organism: Paulownia fortunei (assembly GCA_019321725.1). NCBI lineage: Eukaryota > Viridiplantae > Streptophyta > Magnoliopsida > Lamiales > Paulowniaceae > Paulownia > Paulownia fortunei. The sequence continues at coordinate 10,193,159 of CM033112.1, forward strand.
GCCTTTTGTGTAGTGACTCTAGTAGCAATATCAATCAAGCTTTGTGTAGACTCATTGAGAAGGAAGCTTGTAGTTTGAGATTTTGTGTTACTAGGTTGTTGTAATTAGAAGTAGGACTTTTGTGTAAAGTTTACGAATATCTAGTCCCCTCCTGGAGTTGAAGGAGAATAGATGTAGAAGAATTATCCCACCCTTGAACCACCATAAATGTTACTTGTGCCACTTACTTTTCAACATATTTGATTTTTGTAATTGCATCATATTTTCACTTAACTAGTTTTGGCTGAAAACAGCTGCCTGATAAGATCTAAGCATTTATCACATTTTACGCTACACAACTTTGCTAAGTGCTTGATACGATTGTAGTCCCTAGTTGAGTCATTGTGTAAAGTATCAAGCGAGTATCAAACATGTTCAACGACAACTGAACTTTGAATAAATTATGTGCAAGTTTTTCAATTTAGAATTTTTTTTTGAAAAGTTTATTTGCCTCCCCAGATCCTTTCATACTATTTAGGACCAACATTCTCCATCTTCAAATCTTGTGTTGATTCCTTGTGAGATCAACCTATTTACAACTTGATTCATGTGCATTATCTTGGGGTAAGTATATTGGGGCTTAAGACATGATTTATTGCCTTAAACAACTCAACCTCGTAAATCGTAATATTTAATTTGACCAACTAATTACATATTTAATTTTTGAATTCAATTTGATAGATTCCAAAATAAAAATAAAATTGTACAATTGATGGAAAGAAATATTTTACATGTGTTAACGTATAATTAGCCAAAAAAACACACACACACTAGAATTAATGAGTTGATTCTAGAATGATTAATTAAAAATTTAATTAATTGAAATAATTTAATTATCCAATTAAATTGCAAAGTTGTGAGCGTACAAATAGCATATTAGTGAATCTAATGATCACACACTCAATTGAATAAGTCAATTTCCATATAAGAGAATTTAATCCTTAGTTGGATTGGTAAAATTTACCGAACTTCAATAAATTCAAGAGTTAGAGTAATAAATTAATTGATTGGATTAATTAATTTATACGATTAAGAACCGTTAAACCAATTGGATCAATCAAATTTTAAAATTTTAAAATTTTAATTAATTTTATTAATTGAATCAATCAAATGAGTTAATTAAATTTAATTAAGGCCCATTTAGGAGAAAAATGACATTTGATTGAAAAGAAACTCTTTTTGCATAGGGTGTTAAATGTCTAAGAAAAGGATATTTTGTAGCAAGATAACTCTTGCACTTGGAGGAGCGGGGGGGCGGGGGAGTGCAGATGAGAGGGAGTATTATACTCCGTGAGGGACCAAAGTTTTGTGTATTAAATCATCGAATTCATCTTAAGGCGTGAAGACAATTTTTAGAGGAAAATTACTTGGGTCTCTTAAAGGTGAATTAATCCATCCTTCCCATGATATTGTTCAAACAGTTATGAGGTTATCTGCTGGTACCATAGGAAACTGATTCAAATTATGATTTAAGGCGTAGATTTCCTTAAAGTTTTCTAAATAATTCGGAAGAGCTCCCCAAATGGCACGTGAGGCAAGAGTGTGAATTGATTCAGATCAAAGTCCATTGCATTCATCAGAAGTGTGAGATATAATTCATTTTCCTCCGTAATGAATCAAATAATGCATAATCTATCTCACACAGAAAATAGGATACGTAGGTTTGATGTTTGTGATGCAATTTAATTTCTTTCTTGTCAAAATCTTGAATGTTTTCTACGCTACGTATCCCAGGTTCTAAGCGAACCCAATAGTGCGTCTATGAATTTTCGTGGGATTTGGGAGAAATGTAGACTACAGTCGTTACTAGACATATTGAAGAGAAAGTGGGAAACCCAAAATCGCATTGATAATAATATGTGGATTTTCACATTTTGTGAATGTAAAAGAAATGAAAGTACAAATGGAACAATCTAACTATTACATATTGTTGGGTTCAGACTATTGTTGGGTTCTAACTATTACATATTGTTAGATATAGTGTCCTAAAATATGTATTTATATATTATTTGCTGAATTAATAAAAATAAAATTTCATACTTGTTTTTTTTACATATTAATATGCTTGTGAATATCATAAAATCTCTATTTATTAATATGATCATAATTTTAGTATATAAATGTTATATACGAAATAATTAAGATTATGGATAACAAACTAAATTAGTCCATAATAGAATTAATTAAAGTTGAGATTTTTAATTAAATTATTATTAGTGTGGTCTATTAACATTATAAATGTGATAGTCTTATTCGAACTATTGATGTAGTGACATTTAAATGGAGACATTTTATACAATATAATTATATATGATTAGATCAATGTAATTTAAATCTTCATATAATTTTTTTTCCCTAAAAATTTAAATAACATCAATAGATGACATATATGGGTTGATCTTAATATTAAGTGGTTATATACTCCTATTTATTTCAATATAATTTTTTATTTGCTCGTTAAAAGTTTGTTAGTTAGCATTCTTAAATACTTACAGATAGAAATGTAACTTAGAGATATAAAATTCATACATTCCCACATGAAGTGAAAATATAGTTTTCTTAATTAGTTAATTCTGGAATTAAACAGGAGGGTGTTCAATTTATAATTTGGTTATAAATTAACTGTTCAATAGTGAATTAACGGTAGACATGGAACAAGAGATAAATAGAGAGGTTAATGAAAAACATAATTCTAATTATGAATCATTTATGTAAGGTCAAACCATATATAATGATTATATCAATAGATTACACAGTGTTGATTAGAGTAAATTATTCTATAATTACAAGTGTGAAATTTCATTTTTTTAGTGGAGTAATCTGGAATTAATAAATTATATGAAATAATTAAAAAATTTAATTAATTATCCAAATTATTGGAGCTTGTAATTATAGGTCCATAGGTCTCCAATTTACCTTCATAAATATTGTAATGGATTATAAACAATAAATTATATTTTACTTATAGTTATAGGAAATTGTTTCTGCTACTGGATATTAATTATAAACATCAAAGATTACCGGGAATATGTGATATTATTGGTAATAAATAATTATGAGATATTATTTCTTTATATTTATAAGTATTATCTAAAAATATGAATTCTAAATAATTATAAAAGGAAAGATAAAAATAATTTCTCTAAGATATATAGTTATCTTCCAATCAGAGTTAGAAGAGGAACGTAAAATTGGGGATTCAACAACTATAAAAGGAGATCTCTTATTCTCTCTCTTGACAACACTTTTTCAGCATAAGAATTCTCTTAGTTTTTTGCTGAATATTTTTCTTTCCCTCTCCTAAACTAAGTCTTGTAATTTCGTGAGTTGAAAATATCAAAAGATAAATTATACAGTATAATTTAATTTATGTTAAAATGCTTAATTTAGTATTAAAAATGCCCACTCATTTTTAATTGGTGTGAAAATTTGGATTGGAAGATCTTGGTATCTAAATTAACCAGATTGAAGCCTGGAGTGAAGGATCGTTGTTTCACAAAGCATAAAGAATAAAACAACTGTCTTTTGTTTATTAGGCTATGTTTCTAAAACTCCTTAAAATAATTGTTATATTGTGTAGAACTGATTAACATTACAAATTCATATAACTGCATTAGTTTTATGAAAAAAATTATAGCGTCTAATACCACTTCTTTCCATTGCATCCGATTTGTTCGAATGAAATAAAATTATGTTTATTTGATAAAATATTTCCAATAATAACCATTATAATTATGCCAATGTATCTCATAGCTATTGGGATTGATTATTATACAAAATTAATACTTATGTGGTAAAGTTCAAAACTTTAATTAAGAGCATCCAGATGGTGAAGTAGGCGAAACTCACAAAACAATTCGCTTCCACATTTTATCCAAACTATTACAAACCAAAAGCCCCTTCTCGTTCCTTGGATGGTTCATTCAAGAGCTCCAAATATTTCTCCTGTAACGTTAATCTACATCTTAGATGTCACATGATATCTTGTCTATACTAGTATATTTGATTCTACAATTTCTATCTAAAGGATTAAATGTATGAAGTTTTATGAGTAATAACACAAATACTTTATATATACACAAATAAATTTTTGAGTTGTTTGTATTCAAAGATATAGAATAAAAAAAACTCAAAGGGATAGGAAAAGAGAGAGAGAGAGAGACGACTTTCCCTAAGGGGGCTAAGAATTGCACTAAAAAATTTCGACCATTAAGGGAGTGTTTATACTCCCACTTTGACCCGTCCAATGGATCTCTCATTTCTTGTGTGATTCCATCTTCAAAATTAGTTTCTTAATACATGTAAAAAATTAATGGATTCTTAAAACTCATCCAACTACCTCATTTCTTTCTCCTTCTTAGATTAGAATTTTCCATCTTCTAATTGCTAGTGGGCTTGCTCCTATCAAACCCATACTTATTGGATCTAGAAATAAAATTAGTTATACCTAATTAATTGATCTCATCAATTAGTTTTATTAATTCATTAAATGAATTAATTAAGGTTCACTTAATTAATTTATTGCTAAAATTGGGCTTCCGTTATACTCAATAAGTCCAATTAATTAGTCCAATCAATTAATTTAATTAATTCAATAATTGAATAAATTCAAACCTTATAAATTAAACTACATTAATACAACAAATTGATTACTTCCCTTAGCAAGAAATAGATTTGTCCAATTTATTGTATGATCTATTAGGTTTACTAATAAGATAATAGTAGACTCACAACTCTTATTTTTTAATTGAACAATTATGAGTAAATTATGAGTACCATGCAAGTAAGCTCCTTCAATTAACTAATCTTCTGATTGGATTTAAGATATAGATTACTAGTCAAAATTCAAATAATCATATAATTATGTATGCATTTCTAGTTACTTGATTAAATGATAAAATAAAAAATCTTCTTTTCTAACTTTCATCTAGCCTTGGTCAGGGACTTTCAAATCAAGAATATTACAAAATGTAAGAGATTCTCATATTCATCTAGATAGATAGATCATTTGTTGGACACTCAATAACCTCAATACATAATTAAATTGCACACAAAGTATTTTCTTTATGTACATCCATGTAATTAGAGAATAAATCAAAGTACATTTAATAATATATACAAGATTACCATGGTACCTCAAGTCTAAATACTAATCTTGCATTATCGCAATGAAGAAATTCTATATTCATTAATTTTTCTTTTCTGACTAGGAATTTTTATGTGAGGTGGTTTAGCATACTTATTTCCTAACAAATATTCACATACATGTAGTAGTGTTTCTATAGTAATGTTTATAAAAATGAGACATTCTTCTTACAAGCATGTATTTTATGTGTAAGTCTTACTAAATCATTGATATACTGTTTCAATGATTTTCAACTTGGAATAATTTAAAATTAAAGTCATAGAGGTATATTTCACAATTGTCTTCATAAGCGCGACCATTCCTTGAAACTATGTATGATTTGGGGACTTTATTTAAATTAATTAAATGTAAAAATAAAGATGAAAAATATCAAAAGTTATTATTATTAATTATAAAATAATACTTTTACAAAAGTATAAAAGTGGCTAATCTAATTGTGTTGGGTACTACTCTAATATATGATCTTGAAGTGCTAGAGTAGTTCAAAATAAGTCCAATTTTGAACTTAAGCCTCTTCCTTCTCAATTGAAATATGCTTATCTTGATAGTTCTAATTCTTTGCTGATAATAATTTCTAATTCTTCTTTGATAGGTGAGATGGGGGATGAGACCTTGAGGGCTATAATTACAAATCTTAATGCGAATTTGCCTTACAAGAAGTGTTTTCAAGCAAAACTAAAGTTTTTTGGTCAAGCCACAAGCAAGATTAAAGTCGAACATTTCAAGACGTGGTGCATGTAAAGGAAATCAAACTCCTTGATATGAGATGATCAACGTTGATTCAACTGCTAGTTGGGAAAAGGTAACAAGCATAAGATTTCAAAATTCCATCTTTCTATTTCCCACATAGAGATAATTATGTTAAACTAACGGCTATAACTTAGAACTATTTCTATCTCTTCTTTATTTTTGCTAGTTTTCTTTTATTTAGTCATCACTTTGTGTTTGCCTTGTTTTTTGTCTATTCTTCTTTTTATGTTAATTGTAGATATCAAGTATCCTTGGTGATCATGGACTTATAAGTGTGGCATCTAATGGATTTGTGCTTTCAAATGCACACTCTACTCACTAGGGAGTTTTCTTTTCCCCGTTACTTTCTTTTGTGTTTCAACATTGAGGACAATGTTGCATTTATGTTTTGGGGGTGGGAAATTTGAGCTAATTTCTCTTACTTTTGGTGAATTATGTATGATTTGTGTAAATTATGTGATGAACATCCAAGAACAAGTATGTTCTAATTGTCAAACTTAAGTAGGTTCACGACTGAGATTGTTTGATTTGTCTTGATGACCAACAACCTACAATGAATTTTATTTGGAATTGTATATGGTCTAGTGAGAAGGAAGATTTTTAGCCTTGTTACATGGTGATTCTTGTGTTTAGTTAATCTTTATCATGAATGATAAATTTTTATTGAGCATATTTAGTCAAAATCTTATGGAATGTGTGTTGCTTGGTGAAGGATTTTGCATCTAATGATATACTTTAGCCAATATGAGGTATTCTAGAACTTGTTTGATTACCCTTTGAGGTAAAATCCTAAATAATCAGCAAACTTGAAAATAATTTAGGTCATCTTTGATTCATTGTGTCTTTCAAGCTTACCATAATTACATCATTATCACTAGTTATTCTGTTGTGCCTCTTGCAAAGAATGGCATGTGCAATGCATATGAATGACCAACATTCTACTTCATTTCTTGTAGCTCATTATACCTATCACATGTAGTCTGAGAAAAATAATTTATTGTCCCTAAGAGAGCCTAATGTGGTGTTAGAGTAGTGCCCGACGCCAATTAGATTAAGCGTCTATTATACTCTTATTTTAGTAAAAATAATCTTTTTTAAATCATATTAATAAAATAGATAAATTTTTGTATCTTTAATTACATGTAATGATTAGATAAAGTTCTTAAACTAAACTTAACGACGGGGCATAGTTACACATTTGATGGTGATCATGGAATATGCTTCTAAGACTTTTGTCTTAAATTAGTTCTGAATTAAGGGCTTTTTGAGATGGGACATCGAATAGCCCAATAGATTTGTATGAGGAGGATGTCTCGCTCCATAGATATTAGCGTAGTGATGCTATTATATATATGTGGGTGCTTGTTAGAGAACAAGTACAATGAACAGGCCAACTAGAAATTCTTAATTAAAAATGTTGTTTGTCGAAATAAAAATTTCTATATCACGATAGTACATAATTAATCATTAGACTTGAGGCACCATGGTAGCCTTGTGCATGTCGTGTTCCATTTTGATGTAGCTTTTTATTGTCTGAGATTACAAAAGGGGTGTGTTGGATGTTACATTGATATGTATGGAGTTAATAAGTAGCCAACAAAGGATCTATCACTTTTCTGACAAAATAAGTGAATTTCCTATATTTTCATAATTCATGACTCAAAAATCCTTGGCCAAGATGAGATGAATATTAGACGGGAATTTTCTAAAGATTTGTCATGATTCATTGAAATTTGAAATAAAATCATAGTTATAGAGCAATTAGTTTTGACTATTAATCCATATCCCAGATTCAATCGGAAGATGAGTTGATGCAAGGACCTCACGTGTATGGTACTCATAATTGAAATAGGTTCACTCGCTTATTTACCTAAGACTATATAGTCATGATACACTTGCTAGGTGTTTCTCATGACTTGTGAGGTTTCGAAATTAAGAAGTTAATTTCAAGCGGATTAATTAATTAGTTTAATTAATCGAAATAATTGTTATTCATAAGTTGCAAATATTACAAGCCTACTGCTAGCTTAACTGTGAACTAAAAGGGTCACACACAATTTGAGATGGAACATTTCTAACTTAGAAATTGATCCAAGGAGTTGAATCTAATTAATTAATAGAAATTAATTAATTGGGGCTTAAATTAAATTAATGAGTTGAATTAATTATTCAATTAAATAATTGAATTATTTAATTGAATCTAATAAAATTAGGAAGCCCAATTATAGTGAAACAATTATCTGATTGGACCAAATTCATTATGTAGACCATAAATTAGTTTAATTGTTAAACTAATTTACTCAATTAAATAATTAAATTATTTAATTGAACCTACTTTGATTAGGCGGGCCAGATTGAATTCATTAATTGAATTTGAGCTAAAATAATTAATTGGATTAATTTTGGGTTTTAATTTTAAGTCTGAGTTCAATTCAAAGAGGCCTTTTAGGATAGGCCCAGGTAAGTTGTTGAAAGATGATGGAAACTCAAGAAATTGATATTTTAGGAAGTCTTTAAATATCTTTGGAAGATAAAAGAGATAAAGTTGGAACTTTTTGGTAGATTTGAAATCAACCAAAAATCTTTCAACAAATAAAAGAGAAGGCCAAAAATACCAAAATTGGGACTTTTGGAGTTTTTGACCCTTTATTTATACACAAAGGGGTCAAAAATTAGGAATACGAATACTCCTAATTTTGGCCACCAAAAGGGAAAAAAATAGAGAATTTTTTTCCATCTACCATCTTTTCTTCAACTAAAAAATTCTATGCCTTGTCTAAGTATTAATCTTTTATCACTAGTTGATAGTAAGAACTAATATTTACTATATTCACTCCATAAACTAGGTTAGTAAAAGAATTCAGATTGCTAGTAGAGTTTGCATTTTGTGTTCTTGCTCAACGTATGGACTTCTTTAGAGGGGAGGCGCTTGAATCCTTGTGAAGTGGAATTCAGAAAGGGGCTAGCATCGATTGTTTCAAACCCTACAACAACCAGAGTGTATAAAAGTATAACTCAAAATTTTAATTTATTTTTATACAACTATTGGAAATTACGAAATTGCTAAAAATCGTATTGAATCTGGGGTACTGTTACAATTGTTATAGCATGCTTGTTTTTAAAACTTCTATTTTTTCACTGCACATTCCCCAGGATCATGTGAACTTAACAGTGATATCAGAGTCACAGTTTGCACAATTTCAATCGAATTCGATTTATACCTGTGAATTTAATTATTAAGTTCCGATTAAAAATTATGTTTTTGATTGGAATTTAATTATTCTATATTTTTTAATTATTAAATTCATGATATGAGGCTAAAATGATCAAAACATGCAAGTTGGGTGTGCGCGCATGCATCATGCTCTCGCGCTGGGCGTAGGCACTGCCTACTCATGTTGCCCGCGCGCTAGGCACCCTGGTGACCATGCTGTGAACACTTGCTGCACATGGCAGTCGTGTGATGGGGTTGTTGGACACCTTATCATGTCCATTGCAGAATTCAATTTTTTTTAATTAAAGTGTCACTTTAAAATTTTGAAAAAATATTTTCTCTTGAAAAAATCAAGATTTTATCCCAAATCATGAAGTTATAATTTTAAATGGATGGTAAATACATGCTTTAATGAATTCTTGTTATGTATTTATTAGTATGTATGGGATGGTCATGGGACCTTTTAGACCAATTGTAATGTAAATTTCGTTGTTTGCAAAATTAACAAATAAGAAAAATAATACAAATTGAATTTTAATATGTCAAAAGAATTAAATGGTTATAATCTCTAACTAATTCCTCAGATTCTTCTCATCGAGAGCAATATCTTTTAGATTTCAAATTTTAGAGGTGGAATCATTGATTTATCTTCTCCAAATTTGATTTTGTCTTTTAGTAACGTTAATTTGAGAGTTTAACATATTGATTTTGAATTAAACGTTACAACTTTAAGAATGCTGACTTGATGAATTTGGTAACATCTTGATGGAATTGACTATTTGGTCTTCTCCAATGTAGATTATATTTTCAATAACGTTAATTTGAGGGTTTAACAATTTAATCTCAAATTAAACATTATTACTTCAGTAGATTCCACGATGAATGCCTTGACTTTCGCCTTGAATACTGTGAATCTCCTTGAACTTGATAAACTTGAGTTGAGAGAATTTACTCTAAAACCTTTATTTCTTGGATTTGTTCTTCACAATTTGTGTTTAACTTTTTGGAGATGACCTCTATTTATACTTGAAGGATGAGGGCTCTTGCCACTTTTACTTAAAGAAGTGATGCAATTTGATTGGTCCTTCACGATTTTATAGGCATTTACTGTCTTAATCACAAGATGTGATTTGAATTATCAAAATATTGGTATTTATTTACATAATTTTGCAAGATACAATCTTGATTGCCAAGTATTAAGATTTGACACTTGGCAATATTTGATTAGCCGAAAATATACATTAAAATATTAATTAATTTACTATTTACTTTAGGAATTAAATTTGATTAAACTCCCAAAACATAAATAGAAAATATAAAATTGATATTAAAATTATTTTACACATGTAATTATTTAATTGGCCTTAAATTTTACTTGTCTACACTAATGTGATTGGATTATTTATCTTTGGATTTTTAAAATGGGACGTGTAAGTCTCTTATTTTTTCTTGTATGTACTTTATATTTTTGTAATGAAAGTAGCATAGGGTGAGGTTTTCTTTTATTTTTGATAGACAAGAAGAAAAACCAAGGTGGAGAATCAAGAGAAGACCCTTGAATGTATGTGATATATTCATGTAATAGAAATTAGTTTTTATTTTCATTTTATTACCCTTATACTGACCTAGATCCACTTTTGGTTCAAATGGATCGCATAGGATTGGCCCATTATCATCCAAGTTATGTATGTATTAGATGCATGCATAGGGTTTATTTAATATTTTCAAATGATATACTTGCCATTAATTAAATGCAAGCACATTAAATAAACTAAGATTAAAAATGATGAGATCTTGGTTAAAATAAATAACCCTACTTGAATTTAAATCAAGTAAAGGAATTTTTGAAATTTTAATTTCAAGCAAATATGGATCCAATAATCTATGCTTACTATCAAAAGTAGAAGACAAGACGATGCTACCTTACTTTGTCATTAGTCATGAGTTGTGGAATCATTCTGTAATGGAAAGTTGTGATCTCTACTAAGCATGGATATACCCATGGGATGGACATGTTTCTACGTTGGCCCATAAGTTGTGGAACATTTTAATGCTCCATCCACATGGAGGTTTGATGGATCTTATTTGATACTTAGTACCATATGGGCCCATAAAATTGTAGTGTATGGAAAGAAGTGAGGTAAAATATCTTGAGGGTTGTATGGAGATGCAATCGTTAAAAGTTAACTTCCATTCAATATATTTTATGAGCTTATAAAATTGGGGCATACGGCATATTAATTGGGCTTCAGGCCCATTAGGAAATGAGATTTCTCGAATTGCCATTAAGGGTGATGGAATTTGAATAAAATAGTAGGAGACATTTATTTCTAAAGATCTTGTTATAAATGACTATGTTTTTAAAAGTATGCTAATTTTTTGCCTCGTTTAAAATTGTAGATTGTCTATAAAATGGCTAAAAATCCACTTGCATCAATTTTGGACACCAATAAATTGATTGGACCTAACTTTGTCGACTGGCTTAGGAACCTCAATATTGTTTTATCTAAGAAAAGATCCTACGTCTTCGATGTTCCTCCATCGGTAAGTCCGCCAGTAGATGGGTATGAGGAAGAGCTTGTAGAATGTTAACAACAAGTCAATGATGATCTATAAGCGCGATGCTATATAATGTCATCGATGTCAATGAGTTGCAGAGACAACACGACGTACATGAGCATGCACATGATATCTATGTTTACCTATAAAAGTTGTATGGTGAGTGATAAATTAGTTTCATACCAACAATTCATATACATTTTGATTAACATTTGGTTTGTTTTCAAGTGTTTTTGTTACTTTTTATGAATTTAGTGTGAAATCTTGTAGATAATGACAAAAGGAAAAGAAAAAGGAACGAAACCAAAAACTTGGTTAAAATGTTGAAGAATTTGAATTGTGGTGCGACTGATGGCAGTTTTTGTTTTTCAATCATAATTTTTTGCTTCAATATCATTTGGATTTGATTCTTAAACCAATGAAAATCTAAGAGATATGTCTATAATTTTTATGTTTTTCACAAAATCCAGTTCTATCGATATTAATACAAAAAACTGAGTTTAAGAGTCAGTACTGGGCTAAAATTTTCTGGAATGACACATCTTGGTATTTCCAGAATAACTCTCCCACATAAGTTATATTTAGTTGATTCAAGTTCCAGTGGAAAGCCAACACATAGAGATACAATTCATATGAAGACACCAAAAGCCATTTTGGCCTTGAAAGTGGTGAAAAATTGGTTGAAAGAGGCTATAAGCGCTGCATAAACTGATTTTGGACAACAAGTGTAACGCCTAGGTGCTGTCTTCTAGCGCCTAGGTGCTGCACACACTGTTTTGGACAGAGGCAGACAAGTAAGGTCAAAATGGGCATTTTGCCCTCTTTAGGGCATTTCCCATCTATTTTGAGGGATTCCAAGAGCCACCAAATCAGTTTTTGTTAGGGGGAGGGGGAGGGGGAGGGGAAGAGCGAGGAGAAGCCAAGAAAGAAGGAGAATAAGGAGACTTGAAGAGAAGAAGGCCATTCTTAGAGACAAACCATTCTTGGAGACAATGAGAGCTTCAACTATTACTTCCAACTCACAAATTGGTGAACAATTTACATGTTCTTTCTTATGTATTTCTTGAAGTTGTATTCATCTATTATGAACTAAACTTTTCTTGTTAGAGGATGATGTAACCTTATTTGATCTTATGTTTTGAATTCCAATCAATATTAGTTCAAGTTCATCTTGTTTGTGTTATCTTATTTAGTATTCCATTTTAATTATTTGGTTATTAATTGAGATTGTTGATCTATGAGATTCGATACTCGAGAGAGAGAAGATTATACATAATCATAAGGGTAACACAACCTATGAATCATAGAGTTGAGAAGCTTATGAAATCTTTGAAGTTTTGAAAAAGAATTCATTGAACTTTTGAAAAAGAATTCATTGAACTTTTGTAGAGTTTTATTCTTGAGTTTTTATAGAGATATTGAAATTCATGTTAGAACTCATAGTCAATTTGACACTCGAGATAGGGAATTGAAGAGCTTAGGAATTCTTAACTTTCATATGTTGTTGACTTGAATTGGTATATTTTGGAAGGAAGAACATATGTGATAATTAGGTGAGTTATTCCTCTAGAATTTCTTGCTCATAAGGTGTTTGTTGAATTGCTTCTAAAAACTCCATTCTTATCTTTGCATTTTTATCTTACTTTACTTTGTTTACCAATCATCACTCGATTTTCTAAATAAAATTAGGACTATTTAAACTATGGTACTTAATGCAATTTTTTATTACAATCGTTATGGATACTTAACTCAACTTATCGTTATATTAAAACTTAACACCGTGCACTTGCGGTTTGCAAAATATTTCATGAACAAGTTTTTGGCGCCATTATCGGGGATTGTTTTATCATAATTACATTAATATTGTTATGACTTAGTCTTGATTTTAGTTTAAGATTATTTTTACTTTCTTCCCATATTTTGATGTTGTTTTGCCTTACATTGGATTATACGTATTTATATGCGTAAGGTTAGGAGTTTTGACTTGGGTTATTTTGATCCAGAAATTGAGCGGACTTTTTGATCTATTAGAGCAGCAAAAAGAGTTGACAATCAAACCATGGCAGATAACATCAACAATGCTAATGTGAACACCAATCTTCCCTTGCAACAACCACCATCACAACAAGCTATTTGGGACTATTTTCAACCAACCATGAATCAAAACTACTCTGGGATAGCTCGACAACTTATCAATGCCAATAATTTTGAACTTGAACCAGCTTTCATTAGCATAGTGCAACAAAACCAATTTGGAGGAAGTGCGGTGGAGGATCCAAATTACACTTAGCTATGTTTTTGGAGATTTGTGACACCATCAAAATGAATAGAGTGCCCAATGATGTCATTAGACTTCACTTATTTTCATTCTCAATCCAGGACAAAGCTAGTCTATGGTTACAATCTTTTGCACCATGTAGCATATCGAGTTGGAATGACTTGACACAAAAATTCCTTACTAAGTACTTTCCATCAAGCAAGACACTTCAACTAAAGAGAAAGATAGCTCAATTCTGTTAACAAGATTTTGAGCCACTATATGAAGCTTGGGAGAGATTTAAAGATTTTCTAAGAAGGTGTCCTCAACATGGTTATGAGAATTGGCAGCAGGTACAATACTTCTATAATGGTTTGAACGGGCAAACTTGAACCATACTAGATGCTGCCGCAGGTGGGACTTTGGTGTCTAAGATTGCAAATGAAGCCCATATTTTGCTGGAGGAGATAGCTACTAATAGCTATCAATGGCCTTCCGAGAGGTCTTCCATTAAAAAGATTATTAGTGTTCTTGAGGTAGATTCATTTACACAATTAGCTGCACATGTTTCTGCTCTTTCTAACCAAATTGCAGCTTGGACTTCTAATGGAGTTTCTCAAGCAATGGACTCCATGGCATCCACCAGCACTTCATTTAAGGAAACCAAAGATAATGAGCAAGTAAACTTTGTCAATAATCATAATTTCAATTTTAGGGGAAATCAACTACCTACTCACTACCATCCGGGGCTCAGAAATCATGAGAATTTTTCCTATGCTAATAATCAAAATGTGCTTCAACCCCCACTAGGTTACAACAATCCACCACATCCCAACCCTTAAGTAGGTGAGAAAAAGGCATCTTTGGAGGATTTGCTAAGCATTTTTATTGGTGAGACAAGAGCCCGATTGAATAAGGATGAAACAAAGATAGACAACATTGAGACTCAATTAGGGCAGCTAGCTTCAAGTTTAGGAGCTCAAATGAAATCAATGGAGACTCAAATTGGACAGTTTGCTACTAAAATTAATGCTCAAAAACATAAAAGAAACTTTCCAAGTGATACAGAAATCAATCCAATGGAGCATTGCAAAATTATCCAACTTCGAAGTGGAACTGAAATCAAAGGGCTAGAAATGAAAAGTTCTAAAGTTGATGAGCCAATGTCAAGCACTTCAAGTGAAAGTCCTATGGAGGAACAACCAAATGAAGAAGAAATGCAATCAAATGAACAAACAGGTGCTGAGAAGCAAAAATCTACTCCTAACTTTGAAACTTCTAAATTTAATGTTCTCATTCCTTTTCTATAAAGATTTCAAAAGAAAAGGATTGATTCACAATTTGCAAAATTTCTGGAAATCTTCAAGAAAACTCATATTAATATTCATTTTGTAGATGCTCTTGAGCAAATGCCCAACTATGCCAAGTTCATGAAAGATGTGATGTCAAGAAAAGGCGATTGGTGGAGTTTGAAACCACGAATCTCATAGAGGAGTGTAGTGCTATTTTACAGAAAAAGCTTCCTCAAAAATTGAAGGATCCAGGGAGTTTTACTATTCCTTGTACCATAGGAGGATCTTTATTTGATAAAGCATTATGTGATCTTGGAGTAAGCATTAATTTGATGCCAATGTCTGTTTTTAGGAAATTTGGAATTGGAGAAGTCAAGTCATCCACTTTCACCTTGCAATTGGCGGATAGGTCTCTCAACTATCCAAGAGGAGTTGTTGAAGATGTATTGGTAAAAGTGGATAAATTCATATTTCCTGCAAATTTTGTGGTGTTAGATATGGAGGAAGACTAAGAAATTTCTTTAATTCTTGGTAGACCATTCCTTGCTACTGGGCATGCTTTGATTGATGTGCAATATGGTGAATTACCTCTAAGAGTTAATGAGGATGAAGTGATGTTTAACATTTATTGTGCATTGAAGTTTCAAGAGGAACCATATACTTGTAATAAGATTGAAATATTAGAAACTTGCTTGCATGATCATTTTCTCAAACAAATTCCTACTAAACCTTTGGAGCGATGCATTGTTCATTCCATATTGCAAAGTAATAACCATGATATTGATAATGATGATTTAATACATTACTTGCTCTTCCTTAAATTAGGAGAGGTGGAGTTGAAAAAGGATAAATGCAAGGAAGCAATAGGAGATACCACAATCAAGGAACAAACAATATCACTAGAGTTGAAAGCACTTCCGAGCATTTGCGGTATGAATTTCTAGGTGCTAAGAGCACGTATCTGATAAGTTGGTTTTATACCAATAATTCATATATCTTTTTATTATCATTTAGTTTGTTTTCAACTATTTTTTTTACTTTTTATGCATTTAGTTTGAAATCTTGTAGGTAATGACAATAAGAGAAGAAAATGGAAAGATATCAAAAACTTGGTTGAAATGTAAAGAATTCGAGCTGTGGTGTTACTGATGGCAGTTTTCGTATTTAAATCATAACTCTTGGCCCCAATTTCATATCAAATTGATTTTTGATCCATTGGAAATAAAATAGATATATCTACAACTTCTATGTTTACCACAAAATCCAATTCGGTCGATTTCAATGAGAAAACCCGAGTTTAAGAGTCAGCATTGGGCTGTAATTTTCTAGGATGACATATCTTAGTATTTCAGGCATAACTCGATCCACCGATGTCATATTTAGTTGATTCATGTTCCTATGGAAAGATAAGATATATATCTACAATTAATTAGAAGATATCAAAAGCCAATTCATCCTTTAAAGAGGTCAAAAACCAGTTGCAAAGAGCTAAATAGTGTAAGAGTACTGAAGTGGAGCAGGAAAAAAACAGCAGCAACGGCACCTAGGCACCAAAACAGGGCACCTTGGCACCATTTGAGGCCGGTAAAATAGAATGGAAGGCACCTAAGCTCCAAAACAGGGTGCCTAGGTGCCATCCTGCTAATAAAAAGACGCTGATGCATTATTGTGGTGACAAGTGGCAATGGATCACGAATTTTAACATTTTTATAAGATATACCTGTACATCATTACCCATGTGATGCTCTAGTGGATACACTATATTGGTGGAGAGAAAAAGGGAGAAAAAGCCAAGAAAATGGGAAGAATTTCAGGTTCCTTTTGAAAAGCCAAGAAAAGTGGGAGGATTTTTAGGTTTCTTTTGAAGAAAAGCCAAGAAAAGTGGAAGGATTTCAGGATTTCTTTTGGAAAACTCTTGGAGAGAGAATCATTGGGAGAAGTTTAAAAGGGCAAGATCAACATCAACTAAAGAGGAAAGGGTTGGTTCTTGGAACCAAGGAAGGCCATTGGGTGCTTGGAGACAAGACCCATTCCATTTTCTGCAATTCAAGACAAGGAGTTATTCTTGGAGACAAGGAGAGCTTCAACCATTCCTTCCACTTCACAAATTGGTGAACAATTTTCATGTTCTTTCTTATTTATTTCATGAAGTTGTATTCATCTATGGTGAACTAAATATTTATTTCTAGAGGATGATGTAACCTTATTTGATCCTATATTTTGAATTCTAAATAATATTAGTTCAAGTTAGTCATCTTGTTTGTGTTATCTTATTTAGTATTCATCTTGATTAACTGATCACTAATTGAGATTGTTTGACGTATGAAATTTGGCACTCGAGAAAGGGGATTTTATACATGATCATAGGGATAACACAACCTAGGAATCATAGAGTTGAGAAGCTTATGAAATCTTTGAAGTTTTGAAGAAGAACTCATTGAACTTTTGTAGAGTTTTATTCTTGAATTTTTATAGAGATATCGAAATTCATGTTGGAACTCATAGTCAATTCGACACTCGAGAGAGGGAATTGATGAGATTAGGAATTCTTAACTTACATGTGTTGTTGATTTGAATTGATATATTTTGGAAGGAAGAACATAGGTGATAATTAGGTGAGTCATTCCTCTAGAACATCTTGCTCATAAGGTGGTTGTTATATTGTTTCTAAAAACTCTACTCTTGTCTTTGCATTTTTATTTTGATTTACTTTATTTTCCAATCATCATTCGATTTTCTAGATAAAGTTAGGACTATTTGAACTACAGTACTTAATGCAATTTTTTATTACAATCTCTGTGGATACGATACTCAACTCACCGTTGTATTAAAACTTGATACCGCTCACTTGCGGTTAGCAAAATATTTTACGAACAGTATCTGATAATTATTTTTGCATCTCTATCTCCTTTAGAGGTTGAGAAATTGCTTCGTATTTTAAGAGAACATAAATCTACTATTGGTTAGTCAATTTCTGATTTAAAAGATATTAGTCCTTCAATTGTCATACATAAAATCTTAATGGAAGAATCTTACAAACCATCTATTGAACATCAATGTAGACTAAATCCAGCAATGAAAGAGGTTGTAAGAAATGAAGTCTTGAAATGGTTGAATGCCAGAATTGTTTATGTAAATTCTGATAGTTCTTGAGTGAGTCCGATTCAAGTAGTTCCAAAAAAATGTGGCATAACTATAATTCAAAATGATAATAATGAATTAATACTAATAAGAATGATTACATGTTGGCGAGTATGTATTGATTATAGAAAACTCAACAAAGCTACTTGTAAAGACCATTTTCCCCTCCCATTTATTGATCAAATGTTAGACTGACTTGGAGGGTATCAATACTATTGTTTTCTCGATGGTTATTCGGGGTACAATCAAATTGTCATAGCACTCGAAGACCAAGAGAAAACAACATTCACATACCCTTATGGTACTTTTGCTTTTCGAAAAATGCCATTTGGATTATGTAATGCCCCAGCCACATTTCAAAGATGCATGATGGCATTTTTTCATGATATGGTGGAGAACAAAATGGAAATTTTTATGGATGATTTTTCAGTATTTAGCTCCTCATTTGATTTATGTCTACATAATCTTTCTCTTATTTTGCAGAGATGTGAGGAGACTAACCTTGTTTTAAATTGGGAAAAATGCCATTTTATGGTAAAAGAAGGTATTGTTTTAGGTCACCGAGTGTCCTCCGAAGGACTTGAGGTAGACCGAGCAAAAAATATTGCTATTGAAAATCTTCCACCACCAATCAATGTGAAAGCTATTCGTAGTTTTTTGAAACATGTCGGGTTTTATAGAAGATTCATTAAAGATTTTTCAAAAATTGTAAAACCTTTGTGCAACCTTTTGGAAAAAGATAAGCCATTTGACTTTAATGTTGATTGCATACAGGCATTTGATCATATCAAGAAGGCTCTCATTTCAACTCCTATTATGGTGGTACCGGATTAGACCCAACCATTTGAATTTATGTGTGATACTAGTGATTATACGATTGGAATAGTGTTAGGACAAACAAAAGATAAAATTTTCAGGGTCATTTACATGCAAGCCGAACACTTGATGATGCTTAACAAAATTACACCACCATTGAAAAAGAATTGTTAGTTGTTGTGTTTGCATTTGATAAATTTTGTGTTTATCTTGTAGGTACCAAGGTGATAGTGTATACCGATCATGCTGCTTTTAGGTACCTCTTTGCCAAAAAGGTTGCAAAACCAAGGCTAATCCGGTGGATACTCCTTCTTCAAGAATTTGATCTTGAAATCAAAGATAAGAAAGGAAGTGAAAATGTGATGGCGGGTCACTTATCAAGGTTGGTGCATAAAAATGAAAACTTTGAAAGACCAATTAAAGAATTTTTCACAGATGAGTTTATTTTGGCAATCAAAGATAATTTACCTTGGTATGCTGATTTTGTGAATTATCTTGCAAGTGGATTATTACCCTCGGACCTCATATATCATCAAAAGAAAAAATTCTTACATGATGTGAAATCATATCTATGGGATGATTCCTTGCTCTTCAAAAGGTGTTCAGATTCTGTGATTCGGAGATGCATTCCAATAGAGAAAACAAATGAAATTCTTAAGCACTGTCATTCATCCCCATGTGGTGGTCATTTCAGACCTACAAGGACAGCTTCTAAGGTATTGCAATCTGATTTTTATTGATCAACTTTGTTTAATGATTGTTATGCTTTTGTATAGACATGTGAATGGTGTCAAAGGACTGAAACAATTACTAGATGCTATAAGCTTCCTTTGATTAACATGATGGAAGTTGAACTCTTTGATGTTTGGGGGATTGACTTCATGGGATTATTTTCTCCCTCAAATGGCCGATCATACATTTTGCTCATTGTGGACTATGTCTCCAAGTGGATAGAAGCAATTGCCACACCTACTAATGATGCCAAAGTAGTGCTTAAATTCTTGCACAAACATATTTTCACTCGTTTTGGCACACCTTGAGCAATTGTAAGTGATGAAGGTTCTCATTTTTGCAATAAAATATGTAATAACCTTTTGGCTAAGTATGGTGTAAGACACAAAGTAGCTCTTGGATATTTTCCTCAATCAAATGGATAAGCCGAAATCTCAAACTGGGAAGTGAAGCAAACCCTTGAGAAAATGGTAAGCATTAATCGAAAGGATTGGGCACATAAGCTTGATGATGCATTGTGTGCATACCGCACAGCATATAAAACTCCTATAGGTATGTCTCCTTATCGATTAGTTTATGGAAAAGCTTGTCACCTCCCCGTTAAGCTAGAACATAGAGCATATTGGGCTGTGCAATAATTAAATTTTGATACAAAGGCAATAAGAGAAAAAAGATTGTTGGAACTCAATGAAATGGAGGAATTTAGGTTTGATGCCTATGAAAATGCTAAAATCTATAAAGAAAAAACAAAACAATGACATGACAAAATGATCTTGAGAAGGAAATTTCAACCCGGACAACTTGTGTTGCTTTTTAATTCTAGATTAAAACTTTTTCTGGGAAATTGAAATCTAGATGGTTCGATCCCTTTATTATCAACAAGACATTTCCATTTGGGGCGGTTGAGCTCAAAGGTAAGGATGACATATTATTTCGTGTCAATAGACAGAGGTTGAAGCATTATTATGGCAATGAAATTTGGAAGATGTCTAATCTTCCACTAGCAGAAGCAATCTAAGGTATTCAGTTTCGGTCTAGCTAAAGACTTTAAATAAAGCGCTTCTTAGGAGGCAACCCAAACTCTTTTTTCTTATTTTGTGAGTGTTGTTATTCTTGTGTTGTTTCATATCATGATGATTGATGCCTGATATTTTACTCATTTTTGCATGTTAAAGGCTAAATACCACCTATTTTCAGGAAAGTCCCATTATTTTACAATTCTTTCAATCATTGAAGACAATGCTTATATTAAGTTGGGGGGGAGTTAAAGAGTTTAGGATTATTGCTTGTTGCTTGAAAAGTTTACTGATAAACTATGTGCATACTTGAAAAAAATAAGTAAATATTAGTATTTCTACATTTGTTTACGTGTCTAAACATCAAAATTTAGTTTTAGTTATTTTATGAAGTCTTGTGATCTTGATGCACTAAGTAGTTTGTTGAGTTATATTTAATTATTTAGAGACAGTTTATAAGGTCTAATTATTTCCTAAATGATCCCACTAACCTCTAGAACTTGTTTGATCACTAGTCGAGGTAAAATCCTAGGTCGCATAACATTAGGAAAATAATTTAGGCCATTTTTGGACCGTTTCAGCCTTTGAAACCAACCTATACTTGAATTATTCCCTAGCGTCCCCTCTTGAGCCTATTGAAATAATTTTTTGGATAACTTATACCCATTATCGAGCTTTAAGAAAAAAAATAAAAAAAATCAATATTCTGCCCTTTTTTCTTCTTATTTACACAATCATTATTGAATGAACTATTATATTCAAAAAAAAAGAGAGAGAAAAAAAAACAAAAATAAAGAGAAGGAAAGATTGAAAAAAAAAGAAAAATAAAGAGATTATGAATTGAGGTGTATGATTTAAAATCCCTAAAACAAATAAACCCCCATTAAATACAACAAAAGAAATAAGTTTGGGGGTAATCTAAGATCAAAAAGAAGAAAAATGGGATGTTCAATAAAGAAAAATGAAGGGATTAATGAAGAAGCTGGTGCTTATTCATAAAGGTTCTAGCATGATTGTGTAAAATGGGCAAGTTTTAGCTATAATTTTTTGTATTTTCCCACCATTATCCAAGCCTCACAATACAAGTTTTGGAAGTCCTTTTGATCTTTGATGCTATGATCTACCTACATTAGTGGAGACTAGTGTGAAAAATAAGCTTATGGAGTTTGGTATGCACTTCAAAAATGGATCAAATATGAGTACTTGGCTTTATAAACCTATCCGAATGATAAATAAAAGTTGATAAACTACTACTTTCACACACACACACACACATAAGACCATGAAGTTAAGTGAAACCAATATGCATGTTAACATGTAAACTTGGTATATTTTTTCTAATATTTTGAGATGAGAGGTTAGAAAAATCTTTCATGACTTTGGTAACCTAATTCATGGGGGGATTGTAATGAGAATTTCATGTTTGATCCTTTAGAATAAGCAAATCTTCAAATTTGGGGGTATTTGATAAGTTAGTTTTATACTAACAATTCATATGCCTTTTGATTAACATTTGATTTGTTTTCAAGTGTTGTTGTTTCTTTTTATGAATTTAGTGTGAAATCTTGTAAGTAATGACAAAATGAGAAGAAAATGGAAAGAAACTAAAAACTTAGTTGAAATGTTGAAGAATCTGAATTGTGGTGCGACTGATGGCAATTTTTGTATTTCAATCATAACTCTTTGCTCCAATATCATTTTGATTTGATTCTTGAACTAATGGAAATTGAAGAATATCTATATAACTTTTATGTTTTTCACAAAATCCAATTCTATCGATATCAATGCGGAAAATCGAGTTTAAGAGTCAGCACTGAGCTGAAATTATCTAGGATAACACATCTTAGTATTTCCGGCATAACTCTCTCCACAAAAGTCATATTTAGTTAATTCAAGTTCCACTGGAAAGCCAACACATAAAGATCAATTCATATGTAGACACCAAAAGCCAGTTTGGCCTCAAACATGATGAAAAATTAGTTAAAAGAGGCTAAAAGCACTGCAGAAACTGATTCTGGATAGCAAGTGCAGTGCCTAGGCGCTGCCTTCTAGCGCCTAGGTGTTGTTAGGTGGACAAGTAAGGTCAAAATGGGCATTTTTCCCTCTTTAGGGCATTCTCATCTATTTTGAGGGATTCCAAGAGCCTCCAAATTAGTTTTTGTAGGGGGAGAAGAGTGAGGAAAAGCCAAGAAAGAAGGAGAACAAGGAGACTTGGAGAAAAGAATGCCATTCTTAGAGACAAACAATTTTTGGAGACAAGGAGAGCTTCTCAACCATTACTTCCACTTCACAAATTGGTAAACAATTTCCATGTTCTTTCTTATGTATTTCTTGAAGTTGTATTCATCCATTATGAACTAAAATTTTCTTTCTAGAGGATGATGTAACCTTATTTGATCATATATTTTGAATTCCAATCAATATTAGTTCAAGTTATTCATCTTGTTTATGTTATCTTGTTTAGTATTGCATCTTGATTATTTGGTCATTAATTGAGATTGTTGATGTATAAGATTCGATACTCAAGAGAGAGAAGATTATACATGATCATAAGGGTAACACAACCTAGGAATCATAGAGTTGAGAAGCTTATAAAACCTTTGAAGTTTTGAAAAAGAATTCATTGAACTTTTGTAGAGTTTTATTCTTGAGTTTTTATAGAGATATTGAAATTCATGTTAGAACTCATAGTCAATTCGACACTCGAGAGAGGGAATTGATGAGCTTTCTTAACTTACATGTGTTGTTGACTTGGATTGGTATATTTTGGAAGGAAGAATATAGGTAATAATTAGGTGAGTCATTCCTCTACAATTTCTTGCTCATAAGGTGTTTGTTGAATTACTTCTAAAAACTCAATTCTTGTCTTTGTATTTTTATCTTACTTTACTTTGTTTACCAATCATCACTCGATTTTCTAGATAAAATTAGGACTATTTAAACTACGGTACTTAATGTAATTTTCTATTACAATCCTTGTTGATACTCAACTCAACTCATCATTGTATTAAAACTTGACACTGTGCACTTGTGGTTTGCAAAATATTTCATGAACAGTGAGCACACTAGGTAGGCGAGATATCAGATTTTGAAAGAGATTTTCAGGACTTGTATGAAAGAGAGATCTTCAGTCCATGATCATAGAATGAAGATGATAGGCCTGATAGAAAGGCTCGAGTCACTTGGAATTGTTATAGATAACAAACTCTATTTAGATCTCATCATGTAATCTATGCCTCCATCATTTAACACCTTCATTGTCAACTTCAACATGCATAAGATGAAAACTAGCCTTGCTGAGCTGGTTAGCATGTTGAAGATGACTGAGTCCACTACTAAGAAAAACAAGCTGGTCATGCTTGTTAGATTCTTATCTAACTTAAAGGCTACAAAGTCTAAGAGGAAGAAGGAGAGAGAAAAGCGTTCCTTAAAGTCCAAAGGCATGAAGGCAACTAGTAGGGTCTAAAAGAGATCCAAAACCGATGATAAATGCCATTACTTGGACAAACCTGTGCATTAGAAGAAGAACGACAAGGAGTACCTTACGAGCCTGAAGAGTTCATGTATTTATTTTATAGAAATTAACTTATTAGTTAACGATACTTCTTGGGTATTAGCTATTAGCTATGGGTCTCATCTTTGCAATGATTTGTAGGTGATGGCAAAAAGAGTAGAGATGGTCCTGTGGCTGGGGAATGGAGCAAAGGTTATTGCATTAGCCATAGGAAGTGTCAACTTAGTTTTAGAAAATAGAGTAGTTTTAGTATTGAACAATTATCTTTATGTTCTAGAGATATGAGAAGGTTTTACTTTTTCAATAAAATATGGAAGTTGTTCATTTTTTAGAGATTCAGTATTGATGAATGGTTTATATTCTATTACTTCTCATAATTCCATTTTACATATTCAATAAAATAAAAAAACATAGATAATCATAGTTCCCAACTCTTATAGCTTGGTAGATTATGTCACATCTATGAGAAGAGAATTTATAAATTGGCCCAATTGCTCGATCTTTTGAAGAGCAAGAAATACCAACATGTGAATCATGTTTCAAAGAGAAAATCATCATTTGTTGGACAAGTTGAGCGAGCCAAATATCTATTGAATTTAATCCATTCAGATATATACAGGCCACTAAGTGTTAGTACTCATAGGAATTATCATTACTTCATAAATTTTACTGATGATTTCTCTAAGTATGGTTATGTTTACCTTTTGAGGTATAAATCTAAAGCCTTTGAAAGGTTCAAAGAATTGAGATGCGAGGTTGAGAAATAAATTGGGCTAAGTATCAAGGCTCTTCGATCAGATAGATGAGGTAAATACTTGAGCACAAAGTTTCTTGATTATCTAAAGGAGAATGAGATTCTCTCTCAGTGGACCCCTCCTACTACACATCAACTCAATGGAGTTGCAGAGCATAAGAATCGAACCCTGTTAGATATAGTTTAATTGATGATGTGTTTCACTAGACTTCCTTTTTCATTCTGGGCTATACTCTAGAAACGGCGACAGATCTATTAAATAGAGTGTCATCAAAATTGGTGCCCAAAATACTAAATAAGATGTAGTGTGTGAAACCACTTTCTTACAAATACCTTACGGTATGGGAGTGTGCTGCTTATGTGAAACAATAAGTGGGAGATAAATTAGATATGAGATTCAGTTTATGTAAATTCATAGGGTATCCAAAGGAATCCTTTGGATACTATTTCTACGACTTCTCATAACAAAATGTGTTTGTTTTGAGGAATGCCACATTCTTTGAGAAGGAGTTTCTATTGGATATAAATTGCGAAGTCATAGAACTTGAGAAAATTCAAGAACCATAGAACCTCCCAACAGGTTCAGTAACGGGCAAACCAGCTGAGGTTGGGCCTTCGGACACATAACCTCCTAAGAGACCCAAAATAATCTCAAAGCCACCTAAGAGGTATGACTTTTTATTTGAGAACGACATGGAGAATCTCCCATTAGATAGTGATCCAAAGACTTATGGAGAGGTGATGTCTGGCATCGACTCGGGTAGTTGGCAAGACTCCATGCAATCTGATATGGACTCCATGTACTCCAACAAAGTATGGACTGTTAGAGTAGGATGCCCAATGCCCTAATTAGATTGAGTGTATTATACTCTTTTCTTTAGTAAAGTTAATCTTATTGGGAATCATATTAATAAAAAGATACTTTCTTTATCTTATGTCTTGCATTTTTCTCTATGCGCATTAGATAAAGTTTTTAGACCAAATTTAGCTACGGGGTATGGTCGTGCATATGATGGCAATTATAGAATATGCCTCTAAAGCTTTGGTCTTAAATAATTTTCGAGTTAAGATCTTTTTGAAATGGGACATCAAATAGCCTCGTAAGACTCGCACATGCGATGCATACTCGTAAGACGAGAATGTCGCATTCTATTGATATTAGCGTAGAGACGCAAGTGCATGCATGTGGGTGCTTGTTAGAGAACAAGTACACCAAACATGGCCTACAAGAAATTCTTAATTGGAGGCTTTTCCAGTCGAAATAAGAATTTTCGTATTACGATAGTACATGGTTAATCCTTGGACTTGAGGTATAATGGCAGCCTTGTGTGTATCCCACAACACTTTGATATATCTTCTTATTGTTTGACAATCACAAAAGGGTAAGTTGGGTGTTGCACAAGTATGCATGGAGGTTTGTTAGTGGCCAACATAGAATTCGACACTTGTCTTTTATTTAACAAAAGAATCTCCTATGTTTTCATAGCTCATGATTCAAAGATCTTGGCCAAGACATGATGAATTTTGATTTATCAATAATCATTGGAAGTTGAAATGGAATAATAGTTACTGAATTGTTTAGGGTTTTGACTCATGCTCTATGCCATATATTCAATCGAGAGATTAACTCTTGAAAGGATAGTACATGTATGGTACTCGTAATTAAAATAGGTATACTTGTTATTTCACCTAAGATTAGTTTGTCATGATTACTTGATAGGTGTTTTCATGGATAGTGAGGTTTTTAGAATTAAGGAGTTAATTCCAAGCATATTAATTAATTATATTAATTAATCAAAATTATTATTATTTATAAGTCGCAAATATTGCAAGCCCACTACTAGCTTAGTAGTGAACCTAAGAGGGTCACACATCTTTATGGAAAGTAACATTTCTATTTTGGGATTTTTTTCAATGGTTGGAAATTAATTAGTTAGTATGGATTAATTAATTAATTAAGGGTTTTATTTAATTTAATGATTAAATTAAATTATTTGATTAAATAAAAGAATTATTTAATTATTGGAGTAAAATTATAATTAATCAATTAGATTGATTAATTTGATTTTAAATCAATTGGATTAATTCTTGGATTTTTAAGTCCAAATCCAAAAATTAAAGTGGATCGCTTAAGAATCCCACTAGAAGATGAAGAGGATAATTAAAATAAATATGATTTATTTAATTAATATATTTATATAATTAAATATAATATGACCAATTTTTACAAGATAAAAATTGGCCATTAGGTGTTTATTTTATATAAATATATTTTTGATATATATTTGTTATATATCTATCTTGATATTTTTTAAAGAGTTCAAATTAATATCAAGAATGCATGTAGACTATTCTGGATGAGTAATGTAGTTTCAAATAAGTCCACATACATTGGAGAGAGAAAAAGAATTGTTGGAAGATTTAGAATCATACGAAAATTAAACTTTTAAGTGGTTTAAAATTAACAAACTCTCCAAAGTTGGAGAAGGAAAAAAATTTCGACCCCTATATATATAGGGAGGGCCGAAAATTGCATAGTGATTTTTTAGGAAAATAATTTTGTCTTGTCTTCTATTTTTCTCTCCAAGAAAAGAAAGAAAAGAAAATGTGTTTTCTTGAAAACCTTTATTTTCTTATTCTTTAAAGAAAATATATTTCTAGATATTCTCTTCACTTTAAAATTTCAAGAACTTAAAGTATTAATCTTTTTATTCTTGAAAGGTTATTCTTGATCCATCAATTAGATTAAAGGGCAAATATTACTCCGGATCTAGAATAGAAAATTATTTTAAGAATACTAGAGACACGTGGATCTTTATGAGTTTTGATAAGCAAGGAATATAGCAATTGATTGCTCCGTTCCCTACATCAACTAGAGTATTTGAAAGGTATAATCCGAATTCAATATATTTATTTATATTTTCACTTGAATAAGCGCGATTATTAGAATTGCTTCCGAATTGAGGGGATACAATTATTTGATAAATTTATGTTTTATAAAATTTTAAATTTTCTGCTGCACATGCCTCTGCGAGTATAGCGAACCCAATATGGACCTTGATGGACCCACCATAGGGAATAGTTTTCATTGGCTGCAAATAAGTCTACAAGCGGAAGCTTGGAGTAAATAGAGAGGTGGTAACCTACAAAGCATAACTGGTAGCAAAAGGTTATAGTCAGAAGTAAGGAATTGATTATGAGGAAACTTTTTGCGAGTAGCGATATTTGAATCCATCTGAATACTACTGGCCATATCAACGTATTATGACCACGAGATATGACATATAGATATGAATATCGCTTTTCTTAATAGAAACATTAAGGAAGAGATTTAAATGAGGCAGTCAGAAGACTTCATATCCAGAGGGAGTGAGCAAAAAGTTTGCAACTCCAGAGATCTAATTATGAACTCAAGCAGGCTTCCCGAAGGTGGAATGTCTGGTTTGACAAGGCAATCAAATTGTTTGATTACCATAAGAACCCAAATGAACCTTGTGTCTAAAAGAAGGTTAGTGGAAGTGCAGTGACATTTATTATGATATATGTTGATGACATTCTACTCATTGAGAATGATATTGGGATGCTGCAGTCGACTAAAACATGGTTGTCTAACCAATTCTCCATGAAGAATTTGGTAAAATCATCCTTTATTATTGGAATAAAGATCTATAGAGATGGATCTAGAATAATGATTGGACTATCTCAATCCATGTACATAGATGAAATGTTAAAGAGGTTTAGCATGGAGGAATCCAAAATGAGGATTCTTGCCAATGAGTCGTGATATTTTTCTCTCAATGGCTATGTCTCTTAAGACTCCTAAGGAGAGAGAAATGATGAACCACATATCTTATGCATATACCAATGGAAGCATAATGTATGGTATGCTATATATGAGACCTGATGTTGCATATGCTTTGAGTGTCACGAGCAGATTAGTCCAATCCAGGTGAGGAACACTGGAATACCGTAAAGATGATCCTTAAGTACTTGGGAAGAACTAAGGATATCTTTCTTGCATATGACTCTAGAGAATTAAAACTACAAGACTATACTGATTCTAGTTTTCTGTCTAATATAGATGACTCAAAGTCCATATCTGAATACGTATTCATCATAATTAGTGGTGCGATCAGCTGGAAGAGTTCCAAGCAGGAGTTGACCACGGATTCTGCCACCGAGACTAAATACTTTGATGTTTGTGATGTAGCAAAGGAAGCTATTTGGATTAGGAACTTCATTTAAGAGTTGGGTGTGGTTCCATCCAATGTTGATCGTGTATTGTTATACTGTGATAACAATGGAGCTACTGTGCAAGCAAAAGAGCTAAGATCTCATCAAATATCTGAGCACATTATGATGCAATACCACCAAATTAGAGAGATCATTGGTAAAGGCGATATTGTAGTGGATAGAGTCGCTCAATATAAAATATAGCAGAGCCACTGACCAAAACCCTAGCGTACAAGGTATTAGACGGACATCTTGAGAAGATGGGCTTAAAGTATATGGGCAATTGCTACTAGGACAAGTGGGAGATTGCTAGAATAATGTTCGGCATGCCAATTAGATTGGACATCTATTATACTCTAGTACTTGTAAAAATAATTTTTTTTCAAATCATATTAATAAAATAGAAAAATTCTTTATCTTTAATTGCATTTAGTGATTAGATAAAGTTCCTAGACCAAACTTAGCTATAGGGCATGGTCACGTATCTGATGGTGATCATAGAATATGCCTTTATGGCTTTGGTCTTAAATTAGTACGTGATAGTACACGATTAGTCCTTAGACATGAGGCACCATTGTAGCCTTGTGCATATCATGTTTCATTTTGATGTATCTTCTAATTGCCTGACAATCAAAAAAAGGAGACGTTGGATATTGCATTGATATGTATGCAGGTTAATGAGTAACCAACAAGGGATCCATCACTTGTTTAATAGAACAAATGAATCTCTTAAGTTTTCATAGTTCATGACTCAAAAGTCCTTGGGCAAGATGGGATAAATATTAGATGGGGGTTTTCTAATAGTTCATCATGAGTCATTAAATCTTGAAATGGAATCATAGTTATTGAGCAATTAAGGTTTTGACTATTGATCCATACCCTAGAATCAATCGAGAGATTAGTTGACGGAAGGACTTTACTTGTGTACTCGTAATTAAAATAGGTTCACTCAGTAATTCACCTAAGACTAGGTAGTCATGATGCGCTTGCTAGGTGTTTCCCATGACTTATAAGGTTCTTGAAATTAAGGAATTAGTTTCAAATGAATTAATTAATTGCTATTCATAAGTTGCAAATGTTGTAAGCCTGCTGTTAGCTTAGTTGTGAACCTAAAATATCATACATAATTTGAGATAGAATATTTCTAATTTAGGAATTGATATAAAGAGTTGGATCCAATTAATTAATGGAGATTAATTAATTGGGGCTTAAATTATCCAATGAGTTCAATTAATTATTAAATTAAATAATTCAATTATTTAATTGAACCTAATAAGACTAGAAAACCCAATTTGAGTGAAACAAATATTTTACTGGATCAAATAAATTATGTAGATAATAAATTAATTTGATTATTAAATTAATTTGTTCAATTAAATAATTAGATTATTTAATTAGGCTTAATTTAATTAGGTAGGCTAGATGAAATTCATTAATTAAATTTGGGCTAAAATAATTAATTGGATTAATTGTGGGATTTAATTTTAAGTCCAAGTCCAATTCAAAGAGGTCCACATAGTGGTTGTGGGAAAATGATGAAAACTCAAGAATTTGATATTCTTAAAAGTCTCCAAATATCTTTGAAAAATAAAAGAGATAAAATTGGAAATTTTTAGAA
The DNA here is from genome assembly GCA_019321725.1 of Paulownia fortunei. Lineage (NCBI taxonomy): Eukaryota > Viridiplantae > Streptophyta > Magnoliopsida > Lamiales > Paulowniaceae > Paulownia > Paulownia fortunei. The sequence continues at coordinate 10,224,240 of CM033112.1, forward strand.
GATTTGGAATCAACTAAAAATCTTCCAACAAATAAAAGAGAAGGCAAAAAACATCAAGAGTAGGACTCTTGGAATTTTTGACCCATTATTTATACATAAAGAATACTCCAATTTTTCAGCAACCAAGAGGGAAAAAATGAGAGAAATTTTTTCCATCTTCCATATTTTCTTCAACTGAAAAATTATATCCCTTGTCTAAGTATTAATTCTTTTATCACTAGCTGATAGTAAGAATTAATATTCTCTATATCCACTCCATAAACTAAGTTAGTAAAAGAATTCGAATTGCTAGTGGAGTTCAAATTCCGTGTTCCTACTCAACGTGTGGACTTCTTTAGATGGGAGACGCTTGGATCCTTGTGAATCAAAATTTAGAAAGGGGTTAGCAATCGATTGCCTCAAACCCTGCGATAATCAGAGTGTATAAAGGTATAAATTAAAATTTTAATTTATTTTTATACAACCATTGAAAATTACGAGATTGTTAAAAATTACATCAGATCTAGGAAGAATACTTGTTTTTAAAAAAATTATTTTTTCGCAACACATACCCTAAGATCACTCGAACCCAATAGTGATATCAAAGCTATGGTTTCGAAATTCCAATTGAATTTGATTTATGCCTACGAATTTAATTGTTAAGTCATGATTTAAAATTATATTTCTAATTTGGATTTAATTATTTTGCATTTTTTCAATTGTTAAATTCATGATAGGACGCTAAAACAATCAAAACTTGCAAGCTGGGATTGTGAGTGCAAGGGTTGTGCACACGCATCGTGCCTACGCGTGCTGCCCTTGTGTTGGGTGCACCGATGCACATGTTGTGTGCACTTGGTGTGCATGGCAACGTGCGATGTGCTATTGGACACCTTGTTGTGTCTATTGCAGAATTTAATTTTTTTATTTTTTAATTAAAGTGTCACTTTTAAAATTTTGAAAAAGGTTTTTTTCTCAAGAAAATTGAGATTTTATCCAAAATCATGAAGTTATAATTTTAAATGGATGGTAAATTTCCATGTTTTAGTAAATTCATGTGATGTATGGGATGGTCATGGAGCCTTTTGGATCAATGTGATTGGATTTATTTATCTTTGGATTTTTAAAATAGGACTTGCGAGTCCCTTATTCTTCCATGTATGTACTTTATATTTTTGTAATGAGAGTAGCATAGGGTAAGGTTTTCTTTAGTTTTTGGTAGACAAGAAGAAGAACCAAGATGGATAATCAAGAGAAGGGCCATGAATATATGAGATATATTCATGTAATAGTGGTGTATGAGATATATTCATGTAATCAAGAGAAGGCCCATTAGAAAATCAGATTTCCCAAATTATCATTAGGGGTGATGGAATTCAAATAAAATAATGAGAGACATTTATTACTAAAGCCCTTGTTATAAATGAATATGTTTTTGAAAGTGTGCTAATTTTCTGCCTCGTTTAAAAAATTATACATTGTTTATAAATTAGCCAAAAATCCACTTGCATTAATTCTAGACTAATAATTGACTGGACCCAACTTTGTCGATTGGCTTAGGAACCTAAAGATTGTTTTATTTAAGAATAGATCATATATCCTCAATGTTCCTCTGCTGGCAGGTTTATTGGTAGATGGGTACGAGAAGGAAATTCCAAAATATCTACAATAAGTCGATGATGATCTACAAGTGCAATGCTATATTATGACATCAATGTCAATGGGTTGAAGAGGCAACACGAGCTACAGGCACATACACATGATATCTATGTTTACCAATGTTGTATGGTGAATACACTAGGTAGGAGAGATATCAAATCTTGAAAGAACTTTTTAGGACCCATATAACGGAGGGCTCATCAGTCTATGATCACAGATTGAAGATGATAGGCCTGATAGAAAAGCTCGAGTCACTTAGAGTTGTTATGGATAACAAACTCCATTTAGATCTCATCCTGCAATCTCAGCCTTTATCATTTGACACCTTCGTTGTCAACTTCAACATACATAAAATGGAAACTAGCCTTGTTGAGCTGGTTAACATGTTGAAGACGACTGAGTCCACTATGAAGAAGGACAAGCTGGTTATGCTTGTTGGATTCTCATCCAACTCAAAGGCTACAAAGGAAAAATGAGAGAGGAAAGTGTTCCTCAAAGTCCAAAGGCATGAAGGTGAATGGTGGGGTCTCGAAGAGTTCCAAAACTGATGACAAATGCCATTACTGCGGCAAGCCTGGGCATTAGAAGAGGAACTGCAAAGAGTACCTTGCGAGCCTGAAGAGTTCAGGTATTTATTTTATTGAAGTTAACTTATTAGTTAACGATGCTTCTTGGGTATTAGATGTCAGTTATGGGTCTCATCTTTGCAATATTTGTAGGTGATAGCAAGAAGTAGAAAAATAAGTAGAGTAGAGATGGTCCTGTAGTTGGGGAATGGAGCAAGGTTGCTACATTAGCCATAGGAAGTATCAAATTATCTTTAGGAAATATAGTAGTTTTAGTATTGAACAATTATCTTTATGTTCTAGAGATAGTTAAGAACATTACCTTCATTCCTATTTTGAATGGAGAAGGTTTTACTTTTTCAATAAAACATGGTAGCTGTTCCATTTTTAGAGATTTAATTTCGATTACCTCTGGCATATTGATGAATGGTTTATATTCTATTACTCTCCATAATTCCATTTTACACGATCAATAAAATAAAAAAACATAGATAATCATAATTTCCAACTCTTATAACTTGCTAGATTAGGTCACATATCTGAGAAGAGAATTTATTTGATAGCCTAGTTTCTCGATCTTTCAAAAGAGCAAGAAATACCAACATGTGAGTTATGTCTCAAAGGAAAAATCACTATTTGTTGGACAAGTGGAGCGAGCCAAAAATCTATTGGATTTGATCTATTCTGTATACGGGCCACTAAGTGTTAGTGCTCGTGGGAACTATCATTACTTCATAACCTTTATTAATGATTTTTCTAGATATAGTTATGTTTACCTTTTGAGGTACAAATCTGAAGTCTTTGAAATGTTCAAAGAATTCAGATGCGAGGTGGAGAAACAAACTAGGCTATGTATCAAGGCTCTTCGATCAAATTGAGGAGGTGAATACTTGAGTTACGGAGCATAAGAATCGAACCCTATTAGACATAGTTCGATTGATGATGAGTTTCACTAGATTTCTTCTTTCAAGCAAGAGTTATGCTTTAGAAATGGCAGCATATCTATTAAGTAGAGTGCCATCAAAATTGGTTCCCAAAACACCATATAAGATATGGTGTGGGAAACTACTCTCTTACAAAATACCTTAAGGTATGAGAGTGTGCTACTTATGTGAAGCAGCAAGTAGGAGATAAATTAAATATGAGATCCAGTTTATGTATATTCGTGGGGTATTCAAAGGAATCCATTGGATACTATTTCTATGATTTCTTGAAACATAAGGTATTTGTTTTGAGGAATGCCACCTTTTTATAGGAGGAGATTCTATTAGATACAAATGGCGAAGTTGTGTAACTTGAAGAAAATCAAGAACCATAGAACTTCCCAAGAGACGTAGTAATAGGCCAACCAGCTGAGGTTGGGCCTTCAGACACACAACCTCCTAGGAGATCCAAAAGGATCTCAAAGCCACATGAGAGGCATGGTTCTAGTAGCAATGCTTGAATCCATCCTGGTACTGCTGGCCATATCAACATATTATGACTACGAGATATGATAGATCGATGTGAAGACCGCTTTGCTTAATGGAAACATTAAGGAAGATATCTATATGAGGTAGCCAGAAGGCTTCATATCCAGAGAAAGTAAGCAAAAAGTTTGTGTAATGCCCCCACCACTAAATATAAATATTGATATAACAATAATTTTAATAAGGTAGCATATGTGTGTGCATGTGTGTGTGTGTGTGTGTGTATTTGTCAAATGTGGCACTTTAAGAAAGAGTAGAGTGTTTTTCTCACATATAACCATGTATATAAAAAATCATTATTTATATAAAAAAACATAACACCCATCACAGTCACGCTATTCTTAGACATATATACAATAAAATTTCAAAAGTTATATGGGACACGGCATCCCAAAGTTATAGGACTCAAAAATCAAAATAATAACCTATACTTTTGGAAAAAGTAAGGACATTTTGTATCTTGTAACCCTTTATATATAGACATCAATTTATACCATAATAATGATTGTAAAAATTACAATATGCCCACAACCGAGCAAGTCGTTATCCATGTATAATGATCCTCAAAAGCCTGTAGGAGCTCTAATAACCAGCCCAGTAAGCCTCAGAGTCTCAGGTATCACCATTCTTACCTACAATGCATGAACTACATGAGCTAACGCCTAGTAAATGAAAATCATGCATGCTGAAGAGATAATCTAACATATATGTGATGCATCTCTATGAAATCATGCTAGGAATACAAGCTCTTGAACCAAAATAGTTCATTGAAAATTATTTTCCATCAATGGGCCCTTGGCATACCTACTATGCACCGGATAGAGCATTGAACAATATCAATAATCACATGGTCATAAACAAATTGACTTAGTCCAGGGGCCATCTCCTGGGATCACCAGAGGTTCACCCCCTGTCTTTCCCTGTGATTCTTCAGAAGTCTTCCCACTAGACCTGACCACAGTTCAGGAACTGCCGGTTATGGTTCAGAACCGCCGGTTCCACGGTTCAAGAAAATTTTAACCCTTAACCTTAACCATCAAGGCCGGTTACGGTCCGGGTTCCGGAACCGCCGGGCCGGTTCCGATTATGGTTCTGGTTAACCGCCGGTTTCGGTTCCGGTTCCAACCCTTGGATTTTTTTTATTTTTTTACCTATATTTTGAAAATTTGTAACTTTTTAACTAACTATTAATTTTATAAAATTGTAACTTTTTTAAAACAAAAATAAGGGTTTGAAATTTTAAACATATATTTGAATGAAAAATTTTGAACTTAAATTAAAAAAAAAATCATTAATTTTTTAATTTAATGAATGTTTAACTTAAATTTGAAAAAAAAATATTATTTAAAATTTAAAGTATCAAATATTCTAATTATAATAAATATATAAAAAAAAGATATTCAACAAATGTTAAAGTTTAAACTTAAATTTCAATAAAAAAAAATTGCACTTAAATTTTAAAAAAATATCCACAAAAATTTAAATTATATAATTAAAAACTATTTTAAAAATAAAAATGAGCTTGAACTTAAATTTAAGTTGCCTACGTATCCTCTTAGGGTATAGAGGAATCAAAGCTCACGTAGTTCTCTTACCTTTTAACCCTTCTTACCTTAGGGAGTGGCGTGGCTCAATCACTCCCACCCGTTCCCGTCGTTGTTCCATCTGTGTCCTCCTCTTGATCTTCCTCTGAATCCGGCTGATCTTGTCTTCGTACTGAGGCCTTGATCCAATCATCAAGACATGCTTGGGCTTCTAAATTCTCGGGAGACAACGTTGAGCGTTTCTCACTCAATATATTGCCTCCCGCACTGAAAACTTGTTCCACTACAACGGTTGAAGCAGGTGAAGCAAGTATCTCCTTCGCCATTACGGACAAAATTGGATACGTTTGCTCCTTTTGCGACCACCATCGCAAAATATCGAACTCTCCATCGTCATCTATCTCATTAAACTCAAATGTAAAATAACTCTCAAGTTCTTGGCTAGAACTTGAGGATCCTCGAGGACGTTTAGTTCGTTCCCTAAGTAAAAGTTGTGCTGCCGTAAGTTTAAAACCACTACTACTAGTAGTTTTATGTATATCAACTTGAGTTGATTGTGGACTATATTTGGAACTGTATTCATTATAAAATTCATTTAAAAGTGTTCTAATTTTAAATATAATATTATTAATATCTATAGTATAATTATTTTCATTACGTGTTAAAACATTGTAATAAATTAATAACAAGTCTTGTAAACCATCTAATTTAAGTATAGGATAAAAAACAACAACAATTAAATTAATATCTGAAATTTCATAAAAATATTTTTCCCATTTCAACTGCATTGATAAAGCACAATTTACTAAATTTTTATCTTGGGAGTTAATATTTTCATGTAAAACTGATGCAATATTACAACAATTTAATAATACTAAATGAGAAGTTGGGGAATAAACACTAGATAATTGTAAAGTAGCATCATTAAATATTTTTAAAATATTACAATTTTTTTCACATATTGTCCAATGATGTGGATATAAATGAAAAGGAGTAGAAATAATTTGTACAAAAAATTGACATAATAAATCTATATAGTCGATAGATTCTTCTAATAATCTATATGTTGAATTCCAACGGGTTGGAACATCCCGCGGAAATTTTTTAGGCCTCACACCGTTAGCCTTACAAAATCTAAATCATTGTTTATTAATATGTGGATGTGTCCATAAATAAGAAAATGCTTGTCTAATTGGTTTAAGTTGATTATCTAAAAATTTTAAGCCATCTTGTACACATAAATTTAAAATATAACATATACATCTAATATGAAAAAATTTACCACCAATTGATGGTTCACATACAACTTTAAGATCACCAATACTAGCATTATTAGCTGCAGCATTGTCAAATGATATTGAAAAAAAATTATTAACTAAATTATATTCTTCTAATATTAAAAATATAATTTGTGAAATATTTGCCGCTGTGTGTGGACTATCAAAAACTCTAAATGCAAGTAATCTTTTTTGAAGTGTCCAAGAATCATCAATCCAATGACATGTAATACCCATATATGAATGTATTTGCCAATGATCACTCCAAATATCACTACATAAAGAAATTTTATTGTTTACATTATTTAATAATTCTTTTAACTCTTTTTTAAATTTATTATATAATTTTTTTACATAGCGTGTTAGTGTGGTCCGTGGAACATCTTTAGCTGCCGGATTATATGTTGTTTGAATTAATTCATTAAAAAAGAATTTATTTGCAAAACTAAAACTAAGATATTCAACAAAAATAAATCTAGCTAAATTTTCTCTACATCTAACATCATTATATTTAAATAAAGAAAGATCATTACCTCCACCGGCGCCGGAAGATACGAATGATGGCATTTGAGTTTGGGTATGATCAATGCCAAATTCTACTGGATGCTTCTTCTCCACATGTCTTTTCAAGGATCCATAACCGCCTCCGGATTGAAATTTGTAAGATTGCGAACAATATTTACACTTTGCTCGCATCTCTCCATTTGGAAGTGTCATTTTATCAAAATGTTTAGTAAAAATAGAAGATTTGAGAGATGGAATAGATCGAGTGTGAGCATCACTCATTGTTTCTTGAGTAGTATACAAGTGAGTTTGCTCTTCATCACTTAACTCAACTTCACAATCGATGTTGAACCTTGGTTGCTCGTCGGTTGCGGGCATCTTTCCCTTACCTCTATTGCTTGAACCAGCCATTTTTTGATAAATGGTAAAAATTTAGTATATAGAATTGAATAATAAATAATTAAAGATGAAATAAATGAAATATGAAAAAAATTTAATGAAAGAATTAAAATAATATAGAATTGAGAATGAATAATTAAGAGTGAAGATTAGAGAATTGAGAATTAGATAATTGAGAGTTGATTGAGAGTTGAGAGTTGAGAGTTGAGAGTTGAAGTGTGGAAAAAATGAAGAATTGATGGGTATTTATAGAAGAAATTTAAAATAAAAATAAAAAAAGTCAAACGGTCAAAATTTGACCATTTGACTTTGGTGGCAACGGTAAAAAATTTGACCGTTGCCACAATAGAGCCGTTGCCAACGGCTCTCTGATTTTTCTTTTTTTTTTTTTTTCTTGAACCGTCGGGCTGACTCGGCGGTTCACGGGTCAGCCACGGGCCGGGTCCGGTTTGGACCTAGCCCGTGGTCAAGTCTACTTCCCACCAGCAGAGTCAATAAAGGCACAGTCAAGTGGTCTACCCTCTCATGACCACTAAAGGCACACCCCCTGTCAACCTTTATGATCCTTTGAGAAGTAACACTCGCGGTGTCCTAAAATATCATATAAATAGGTCACACATATCTCGGCACACTAGTAGTGGCCAACCATAACATTTTATTTCTAAAATTAATGTCATGCATGCAAAACCTCAACTGTGAGCACGTGTTATGCATGTACATGTAAATATTGATGAATGGCATGTTCAATGAAACAACGGATTACATGTCCCATTATCCAAGCAACCTATGCACTATAAGATATTTATAATACTCATAATACACTCATGAAGATACCAGGATCACATTTAATATAGATAAGACAAGAAATACTATGTCCATGCATTGTAGTTGCAAATATATTTTCACTTACCTTTAATCGATCATATCTTATTTCTTAGTTTCTTAGGTGTTACTACCCAATCTTAGGTGTGAATAATTTGTAAAAGTGTAATATATCAATCACCATCCTCAATTAACAGGTTCATTATACCTAATGTAGTATACAGATCTTGACTATCAATTTAACTCAACAATCTTACCACTTAGAAACTACAACCGAATACAACCTTCTACGCACCCTTGTTCCACATCTTAAATGTATACTAACCTCACTTAATTGATGTATTATAACTCTTATAATATCCCCCTAAATGTTAGGGATCAAATGCACCACATCTATGTTGGAACATGTTAATGAACTAAATGGGACAGATTCACAACTTCACTTTTTTTTTTTGCTGCCACATTAATTTGCATGATGATTTTGACACCCTTAGACATACTCATTCACTCCCAAATTTTATCACACTTACCTAACATCCAAAAAAATGTAACCATATCATAGAATGACTAAAACTCACGGATATAGCCTCCCAAGTTCAGCTCCCTTCATAGCATACTGAAACAGATTTTTCCTATCATGACAGTTTTGTACACTTCATGATATTAATGGTTTTGGCATCTTGAGTATATTCAATCACTCCCAAATTTTTATGACACTTAACATATACACAGAGATAACTAGGTCATAGTCTTGCCAAAACTAATGGATTTAATGCTGTAAATCCAGTCCCCTTCACACAAGACAAAATCTGAAATTTGATGGTGATAGTTTTGAGCATCTCTTTAATTATCATGCAATATTTTAATTCTTAAGACATCCAAACCTATATACATATTCTTAACTCCTATATAAACACGTTCATGATGATAAATATAGGATATACCCAAGGTTTCTTGCATATTTCAAGCTTAATAAACTAGAAATCAGCATATATATAGATTCTGCCCTTTCGTGATTCTACTATGTGTTTGCTACCACAAATCATTCTTTTATGCATAATAACCCTATAAATAACCTCTAACATCATCATGAACATAATTAGAATCTTTAGAAATCACAAAACCCTCAAATAATATAAAACTTTATGTCAAAACTGTAGATGAACCTCACCTATGCCAGTTTCAGCTTCTACTCGTGATTACTACTACTTTTTTGCTTCCTTTGCCCTTTTTTATGCCTTGGAATCACTTAGAACCAGCTTAAAAAGCTTTTGAAATGAGTTTAGACCCTAAAAATGACTGAAAAATGGTTGAGGACCATGAGTTAATGGCTAAGAGTGAAGGAAAGCTTAAGGTGGCACTTGAGGTGCTTGCTTAAGCTTGGTAGCAAGCATGAAGTGGCAAGTTGTGGTATAAATCTAACCTTTCAGCCATCTTTCAAGCCTAGATCATATGTATCTTAATATACATTAATTTTATTGCACCCTATTTTAATTACCATAAGATCCCATAGATAATTCATAAGTTAATTTCCTAGTCGTTCATTTAATTTCTTACCCGATTGTCACACGATTCTTGAATAATTATCTATATTAAAAATTATATAATCTTATACATAAACAAATATTATAATATCACCTTTCAATCATAGTATCTTATGTCCAATGTCCCAAATATACAATTTTTCGATATTTACTTTTGAAATACCTGGATGAAATCGAATCAGACTCTATAAGCTTACTAGTAACACCTTTAACACTTATAAAATTATAACCTATATATCCCATCTATATGCAATATTGATCAACCTCATTTTATTTTTATTTTAATTTAATGTTGATTACTTATATTATGATGATTGACAACTAACACCAAATGAGATTTTCTAGAAATTTAATGATCAAATGTGATTATAAGGTAAAACGGATCATGCTATGTTAGTTTCAATGCAAGCACATATAAATAACATATAATGCATGAATCATATTGGTCAAGTGAGTAGTGTGAGACCCGTATATTACAATTTGCAAGCTCTAGAGATCTATTTATATACTCAAGCAGGCTTCTCGAAGTTGGAACATCCGGTTTGATGATGTAATTAAATTGTTTGATTTTCACAAGAACCTGGATGAACCTTGTGTCCACAAGAAGGTTAGTGGGAGTGCAGTGACAATTGTTGTGTTATATGTTGATGCCATTCTACTCATTGGTAATGATGTTGGGATATTGTAGTCAACTAAGACTTGGTTGTCAAACTAGTTCTCCATGAAATATTTGGGAAAAGCAATCTTTATTCTCGGAATAAAGATCTATAGAGATAGGTTTAGAAGGATGATCGGACTATCCCAATCCACGTACATAGATAAAATGCTAAAGAGGTTTAGCATGGAGAAATTCAAAATGAGGATTCTTGCCAATGAGTCATGACATTTCTCTCTCAAGGGGTATGTCTCCTAAGACTTCTGAGGAGAGAGAAATGATGACCCACATATCTTATACATCTACCATATGAAGCATAATGTATGGTATGCTATATACGAGGCCTAATGTTGCATATGCTCTGAGTGTCACGACCAGATATCAGTCCAATCAAGGTGAGGAATACTGGAAGGCCATAAAGATGATCCCTGAGTACTTGAGAAGAACTAAGGATATCTTTCTTATATACGACTCTAGAGAATTAACAAAAGAAGGTTATACTAATTCTAGTTTTCAGTTCGATATAGACAAAGTCCATGTCTGAATACGTATTCACCATAAATGGTGGTGTGATCAGATGAAAGAGTTCCAAGCAAGAGACGATTGTAGATTCTACCATCGAGGCTAAATAAATTATTGCATGTGATGTAGCAAATGAAGTTGTTTGGATTAGGAACTTCATTCAAGAGTTGGGTGTGTTTCATCCACTGTTGATCCTATATTGATATACTGTGATAACAATATAGCTATTGCGCAAGCAAAAGAACTAAAATATCATCAAAGATCCAAGCACATTATAAGTTGATACCACTTTATTAGAGAGATCATTAGTAGAGGCGACGGTGTAGTGGATAGAGTAGTTTCAGTAGGAAATGTATCAGACCCACTGACCAAGCCTAGCGCAGAAGGTATTTGATGGATATCTTGAAAAGATAGGTATGAAGTATATTGACAATTGTCACTAGGGCAAGTGGGAGATTGTTAGAATAGTGCCCGGTATACCAATTAGATTCAGCGTCCATTATGCTCTTGTAATTGTAAAAATAATTTTTTTTCAAATCATATTAATAAAATAGGTAAATTTCTTTATCTTTAATTGCATATAGTGATTAGATATAGTCCCTAGACCAAACTTAGCTATGGGGCATAATCACGCATTAGATGGTGATCATGGAATATATTTCTATGGCTTTGGTCTTAAATTAGTTTCGAGTCAAGGACTTTTTGAGATGGGACATCGAATAACTATACATACAATATATGCTCATGTGAGGAGGATATCTCACTTCATGAATATTAGCATAGTGACGCTAGTGCATGTATGCGGGTACCTATTAGAGAACAAGTACATTGAACAGACCCACTGAAAATTCTTAATTAGAAATATTATTTATCGAAACAAGAATTTCCATATTATGATAGTTACGATTAGTTCTTCGACTTGAGGCACCATAGTAGCCTTGTGCATGTCGTGTTCTATTTTGATGTATCTTCTGATTATCTGATAATAACAAAAGGAATACGTTGGATGTTGCATTAATATGTATGGAGAATAATGAGTAGCCAATAAAGGATTAATCACTTATCTGACATAATAAGTGAATCTCCTAAATTTTCATAGTTCATCACTCAAAAGTTCTTGACCAAGGTGGGATGAATGTTAGACGGGGGTATTCTAATAATTTGTCATGAGTCATTGAAACTTGAAATGGAATCATAGTTATTGAGCAATTAGTGTTTTGACTATTAATCCATGCGCTAGACTCAGTCGAGATATTAATTAAAATAAGTTCATTCATTAATTCACCTAAGACTAGGTAGTCATGATACACTTGCTAGGTGTTTCCCATGATTAATTAATTGGAATAATTATTATTCATAAGTTTTAAATATTGCAAGTCCACTGTTAGCTTAGTTATGAACCTAAAAGGTCACACATAATTTGAGATGAAATATTTTTAATTTAGGAATTGATCCAAAGAGTTGGATCCAATTAATTAATGGAAATTAAATAATTGGTGCTTAAATTAATTTAATGGATTGAATTAATTATTCAATTAAATAATTAGATTATTTAATTGAACCTAATAAGATTGGGAAGCCCAATTAGAGTGAAACAACTATTTGACTGGATCAAATTAATTATGTAGATCATAAATTAATTTAATTGTTAAATTAATTTACTCAATTAGATAATTAGATTATTTAATTGGGTCTAATTTTATTAGGTGGGCCAAATAAAATTCATTAATTGAATTTGGGCTAAAATAATTAATTGGATTGATTGTGGGATTTAATTTTAAGTTCAAATTTAATTTAAAGAGGTTCACGTAGTGGTTGTTGGAAAAAGATGAAAACTCAAGAATTTGATATTCTTGAAAGTCTTCAAATATCTTTGGAAGATAAAAGAGATAAAGTTAGAGATTTTCAGGAGATTTGTAATCAACTAAAAATTCTCCAACAAATAAAAGAGAAGGCCAAAAATACCAAGAGTGGGACTCTTTGAACACTCTTGATATTTTTTACCCCTTATTTATACACAAAGGGGCCGAAATTAGGAACAAGAATACTCTAAAGTTTTGGCCACCAAGAGGGAAAAAAAATAGAATTTTTTTCCATCTTCCATCTTTTCTTCAACTGAATTTTTTTATCCCTTATCTAAGTATTAATTTTTTTATCACTAGTTGATACTAAGAATTAATAATCACTATATTCACTCCATAAACTAAGTTAGTAAAAGAATTCGAATTGCTAGTGGAGTTCAGATTTTGTGTTCCTGCTCAATCTGTAGACTTATTTAGAAGGGAGACATTTGGATCCTTATGAAAAGGAATTTAGAAAGGGGCTAGCAATCGATTGCTTCAAACCCTACGATAATCGGAGTACATAAAGGTATAAATCAAAATTTTAATGTGTTTTTATACAATCATTGAAATTTGCAAGATTGTTAAAAATAATATCAGATCTGGGGTATTGTTGTAACTGTTATAAAATGCTTGTTTTTAAAAAAATTATTTTTACGTTGTGAATATCCCGGGATCACGCGAACTCGATAGTGTTATCAGAGCCACGATTTGCGTAATTCCAATCAAATTCAATTTATGCCTACGAATTTAATTGTTAAGTTCTGATTAAAAATATGTTTCTAATTGAGATTTAATTATCCTATATTTTTTTAATTGTTAAATTCATGATACGACGCTAAAACAACCAAAGCGTGCAAGCTGGGGGTGTGCGAAAGGGTTGCACGCACGCAACCTGCGTGTGCTGCTTGCACGCTGGGCACACCGGGTGCATATGTTGTGCGCACTTGTGGCGCATGGTAGCCATGTGATGGGGTTGTTGGACACCCTGTCGTATCAATTGCAGAATTTATTTTTTTATTTTTTAATTAAAGTGACACTTTTAAAATTTTGAAAAAGGGTTTTTCTTGAAAAAATCGAGATTTTATCCCAAACCATGTAGTTACAATTTTAAATGGAAGGTAAATTTTCATACTTTAATAAATTTATGTGATGTATTTATTGGTATGTATGGAATGGTTATGCAATTTTTTGAACCAATATGATTGAATTTATTTATCTTTGGGTTTTTTAAATAGAACTTGCGAGTCTCTTGTTGTTCCTTGTATGTACTTTATATTTTGGTAATAAAAGTAGCATAGGGTAAGGTTTTTCTTTTGTTTTTGGTGGACAAGAAGAAGAACCAAGATGGAGAATCAAGAGAAGGCCCATGAATGTAAGTGATATATTCATGTAATAGAAATAAGTTTCTATTTTCCTTTTATTACCCTTAGATTGATTTAGATCCATTTTTGGCTCAAATGGATCGCATATGATTAGCCCATAATCATCCAAGTTATGTATGTATTAGATGCATGCATAGGGTTTATTTAATGTTTTCAAATAATATGATTGCCATCAATTAAATGCAAACACATATAAACTAAGATTAAAATTGATGAGGCCTTGGTTAAAATAAATAACCCCACTTGAATTTAAATCGAGTAAAGAAATTTTTAAAATTTTAATTTCAAGCAAATATGGATAAAATTAGATTGGACTCAATAATCCATGTCTACCATCAAAAGTAGATGACATGACGATGCTACCTTGCTTTGTCATTGACCATGAGTCATAGAAAGACTCTGTAATGAAAAGTTGTGATCTCTACTAAGCATGAAGATGCACATAGGATGGACTTATTTCTACGTTGGACATGAGTCGTGGAACGTTTTAATGTTCCATCTATATGGAGGTTTGATGGTTCTGGCTTGAACATGGAAGAACATTATCTTCATTCATATTTTGGATGAGTAGGTTTTACTTTTTCAATAAAACATGAAAGTTGTTCCATTTAGAGATTCAATTTTGATTACCTCTGGAATATTGATGAATGCTTTATATTCTATTACTCCCCATAATTCCATTTTAGATGTTCAATAAAATAAAAAAAAATAGATAATTATAGTTTCCAACTCTTATAGCTTGTTAGATTAAGTCACATCTCTAAGAAGAGAATTTATAAGATGGCCTAGTTGCTCAATCTTTTGAAAGAGCAAGAAATACCAACATGTGAGTCATGTCTCAAAGGAAAAGTCACCATTTGTTGGACAAGTGGAGCGAGCCAAAAATCTATTGGATTTGATTCATTCAGATGTATACGGGCCACTAAGTGTTAATGCTCGTGGGAATTATCATTACTTCATAACCTTTATTGATGGTTTTTTTAGGTATGATTATGTTTACCTTTTGAGGTATAAATCTGAAGCTTTTGAAAAGTTCAAAGAGTTTAGATGCGAGGTGGAGAAACAAATTAGGCTAAGTATCAAGGTTCTTTAATCAAATTGAGGAGGTGAATACTTGAGCACAAAGTTTCTTGATTATCTAAAGGAGAATGAGATTCTCTCTCAGTGGACCTCTACTGCTACTTCTCAATTCAACGGAGTTGCAGAGCGTAAGAATTGAACCCTATTAGACATGATTCGATCGATGATGAGTTTCACTAAACTTTATTTTTCATTCTGGGGCTATGCTCTAGAAACTTTGACATATTTATTAAGTTGAGTGTCATCAAAGTCGGTGCCCAAAACACCATATAAGATGTGGTGTGGGAAACCACTCTTTTACAAATACCTTAGGGTATGGGAATGTGCTGCTTACGTGAAGGAACAAGTGGGAGATAAATTAGATTTGAGATCCAGTTTATGTAAGTTCGTGGAGTATCCAAAAGAATCTATTAGATACTATTTCTACAACTCATCGGAACAAAAGGTGTTTGTTTCAAGGAATGACACCTTTTTAGAGAAGGAGTTTTTTATTGGATACAAATGGTGAAGTTGTGGAACTTGAAGAAATTTAAGAACTACAGAACTTCCTAACAGATGCAGTAACGGCCCAACCAGCTGAGGCTGGGCATTCAGACACACAACCTTCTAGGAGATCTAAAAGGATCTCAAAGCCACCTGAAAGGTATGGATTTTTGTTAGAGAACAACGAGGAGAATCTCCCCTTAGATTATGACAAAGACTTATGGAGAGGTACTATCTGACATCGACTCGAGAAGTTGGTAAGACGCCATGTAATCCGAGATAGACTACATGTACTCCAATAAGGTATAAACCTTGGTGGATCCACCATAGAGAATAGTTCTTATTGGCTGTAAATGGGTCTACAAGCAGATGCTTGGAGTAAATTGAGAGGTAATGACCTACAAAGCACGACTGGCAGCAAAAGGGTATACTTAAAAGTAAGAAATTGATTGTGAGGAAACTTTTTTGCCAATAGTGATGCTTGAATCCATCTAGATACTGCTGGTCATATCAACATATTATGATTGCGAGATATGATAGATGGATGTGAAGACCTCTTTCCTTAAAGGAAACATTAAGAAATATATATGTATGAGGCAGCTAGAAGACTTCATATTTAGAGGCAGTGAGCAAAAAATTTGCAAGTTCTAGAGATCCATTTATGGATTCAAGCAGGCTTCCCGAAGCTGGAACATCCAGCTTTACAAGGAAATCAAATCATTTGATTTCCACAAAAACCCAGGTGAACTTTGTGTCTACAAGAAGGTTAGTGGGAGCATAGTGACATTTATTATGTTCTATATTGATGACAATATACTCATTAGGAATGATGTCGGGATGCTGCAATCAACTGAGATTTGGTTATCTAACCAGTTCTCAATGAAGAATTTGGGAGAAGCATCATTTATTCTTAGAATAAATATCTATAGAGATAGGTTTAGAAGGATTATCAAACTATCCCAATCCACGTACATAGATAAAATGCTGAAGAGGTTTAACATGGAGGAATCTAAAATGAGGATTCTTGCTAATGAGTCATGACATTTCTCTCTCAAGGAGTTTGTCTCCTAAGACTCCTGAGGAGATAGAAATGATGACCTACATAATTTATGCATTTGCCATTGGAAGCATAATATATGGTATGCTATGTATGAAGTCTGATGTCACATATGCTCTAAGTGTCACGAGCACATATCAGTCCAATCTAGGTAAGGAAGACTGGAAGGCCGTAAAGATAATCCTCAAGTACTTGAGAAGAACTAAGGACATCTTTCTTGTATATGGCTTTGGAGAATTGAAACTAGAAGGCTATACTGATTCTAGTTTTCAGTCCGACATAGATGACTCAAAGTCCATGTTTGAATATGTATTCACCATAAATGGTGGTACAACCAATTGGAAGAGTTCTAAGCAGAAGAGGACCTCAATTTCTACTACCGAGGCTAATTACATTATTATATGTGATGCAGTGAAGGAAGCTATTTGGATTAGGAACTTCATCTAAGAGTTGGGTGTGGTTCCATCCATTGTTGATCCTGTATTCATATATTATGATAAGAACGAGCTATTATGTAAGCAAGAGAACCAAAATCTTATCAAATATCCAAGCATGTTATGAGGCAATACCACTTGATCAGAGAGATCATTAGAGGATGAGGCTTTGTAGTGGATAGAGTTGCTTCGACAGAAAATGTAGCAAACCCATTAACCAAACCCCTAGCGCAGAAGATATTCAATAGACATCTTGAGAAGATAGGCCTGAAATATATAGACAATTATTATTAGGGCAAGTGGGAGCCTAGCGCGCTAATTAGATTGAGCGTCTATTATACTCTTGTACTTGTAAAAATAATCTTTTCCAAATTATATTAATAATATATGCAATTATTTTTATCTTTAATTGCATTTAGTGACTAGATAAAGTCTCTAGACCAAACTTAGTTAGGGGTCATGGTCACGCATTTGATAGTGATCATGAAATTTGTCTCTATAGCTTTGGTCTTAAATTAGTTCTGAGTCGAGGGTTTTTTGAGATGAGATATCGAATAGTTGTGCATACGATGCATGCTCGCATGAGGAGGATGTCTTGCTCCATGGACATTGGCGTAGCAATGCTAGTGCATGTATGTGGGTACTTGTTAGAGAACAAGTACATTAAAGAGGCCCACGGGAAATTCTTAATTGAAAATGTTGTTTGTCAAAATAAGAATTTTCATATTACAATAGTATGCAATTAGTCCTTAAACTTGAGGCACCATGATAGCCTTGTGCATGTCGTGTTCCATTTTGATATATTTTTTGATTGCCTGATAATCACAAAGGGGTATGTCGGATATTGCATTGATTTGTATAGAGATTAATGAGTAGCTAACAAATGATCCATCACTTATCTGATATAACAAGTGAATCTCATATGTTTTCATAGTTCACGACTCAGAAGCCCTTGGCCAAGGCGGGATGAATGTTAGATGGGGTTTTCTAACGATTCGTCATGAGTCATTGAAACTTGAAATAAAATCATAGTTATTGAGTAATTAGAGTTTTAACTATTAATCCATGCCTTAGACTTAATCAGAAGATTAATTGAAGGAAGGAACTTACGTGTATGATACTCATAATTGAAATAGGTTCACTCGCTAATTCACCTAAGACTAAGTAGTCATGATACACTTGTTAGGTGTTTCCCATGACTTGTGAGGTTCTTGAAATTAAAGAGTTAATTTCAAGGGGATTAATTAATTAGATTAATTAATCGAAATAATTGTTATTCATAAGTTGTAAATGTTGCAAGGATCACACATTTGAGATAAAATATTTCTAATTTAGAAATTGATCCAAGGAGTTGGATCCAATTAATTAATGAAGATTAATTAAGTGGGACTTAAATTAATTTAATGAGTTGAATTAATTATTCAATTAAATAATTAAATTATTTAATTGAACCTAATAAGATTAGAAAGCCCAATTGGAGTTAAATAATTATTTGAGTGGGTCAAATTAATTATATAGATCATAAATTAATTTAATTATTAAATTAATTTACTCAATTAAATAATTAGATTTTTTAATTCGGCCTAATTTGATTAGGTGGGCTAGATGAAATTCATTAATTAAATTTAGGCTAAAAAAATTAATTGGATTAATTGTAGGATTTAATTTTAAGTCCAAGTCCAAATCAAAGAGGCTACGTAGGTTGTTGAAAAGGATGAAAACTCAAGAATTTGATATTCTTAAAAGTCTCTAAATATTTTTGGAAGATAAAAGAGATAAAGTTGAAGATTTTTGGGAGATTTGGAATCAACTAAAAATCTTCCAACCAATAAAAGAGAAGACCAAAAATACCGAGAGTTGAATACTTGGATTTTTTGACCCCTTATTTATACACAAAGGGGCCGAAATTAGGAATAAGAATACTCCAATTTTTCGGCCACCAAGAGGGAACAAAAAGAGAAATTTTTTTCATCTTCCATCTTTTCTTCAACTGAAAAATTATATCCCTTATCTAAGTATTAATTCTTTTATCACTACTTGATAGTAAGAATTAATATTCACTCCATAAACAAGGTTAGTAAAAGATTTTGGATTGCTAGCAAAGTTCGAATTTCATGTCCTGCTCAACGTGTGGACTTCTTTAGAGGGGAGATACTTGAATCCTTGTGAACCAGAATTCAAAAAGGGGCTAGCAATCGATTGCTTCAAACCTACAACAACTGGAGTGCACAAAGGTATAAATTGAAATTTTAATTTGTTTTATATACAACCATTACGAGTTGTTAAAATCAAACCGGGCCTGAGGTACTATTGTGACTGTTATAGCATGCTTGTTTTTAAAAAAAATATTTTTTTGTTGTGCATACCTTGGGATCACACGAACCAACATATAGGACATCTTGTGCATGATTTTATATGGGAGTCATGTAGAGAAATCTTGGGCATGAAAAAAAAATGCAATTGAGTGTTTGAGTATGAAAGATGTGAAAATAATTCATCACACCTATAGAGATAGAAAGAAATAAGTTTGGAGGTTGTGAAAATAAAAGAACATGAAGTGAAGTTTTGAGAGTCATGAAATAAAAAGAGAAAAGATAATAAAGACAAAAAAAAAAGAAGAAAGGAAAAGAATTGAAAAAGAAAGAAAAGAAAAATGTGAATCCCACAAAAAAAATGAAAAGAAGTGAAGCAGAGAAAAGCAAGAAGTGGAATGAGATTTTATGTACAACATATTTTGCTCTCTTACTTTGTTTTATCCTTGCCCTTTCTTTGTAGCTAATACTAAGGCCTTACATTACAAGCTTATTGAAATTCTATTGATTTAAGTTTGTGAGTTTCCACATTAGTGGAGACGGTGTATGAAAAGCAAGCCTTTGAAATGCCCAAAACTTTTGTGATAGATCAAGAGAGTCATTGGTTTGCATAATTCGAACTAAAAAAGCATGCACAAAACTTGTATTTGACTACGCGCACATACACTTTCGAATTTCATGATAAGATTGATTTAGCATTAGTTTTGTAATGTTATTTAATTAGTCGTGTGATGGATCTCTAGACATATATGTAATATGTAATTGTTGAGACATGATTTTGGACAATCAAGATGAGCTTTCATGATCAAATTATGAGCTTATGAATTGGTTAAGTTATAATTTTGCTCGAAAATGATCAAAAGCTAAGTTTGGGGATAGTTGATAAGCTCACAAATTGATATGATTTCGACACTCTTAATAGCTCGATTTGAGATATTGTTATAAGATATGATGAATTGAGCACTTAATTGATAAATTTTGTGTAGGTATATGGATTAAGGTGATTGGTGAAAAAAGAGAAGAAAAAGAATGAAAAAATGGAGAAAGAGACTTGTACTGCAAACCCAAATGCAAAATCAATCTAGAAGTTTTCACGTCGTGGCCTAGGGTTGCGCCACAGCACCAAATGGATGAGAATCAACCAAGGATTCTAGGAAATTTCACACCCGGTGCTAACATCTTATGCCGCGGCATCTCCCAATGAAAAATTCTCCCACTTTATATTACCTTCAAAAATTAGACAGAAGCGTTCCAGGGAGTTTCGTGCCACGGCGGGGCATCACATAATATAAAAATATGCTAATACTTTAGGCTTTGACAAGTAGCGTGAAATGGGATTTTTTGGCATCTTTATTGTTTTACCCACTCTAAATACACATATTACATAACACTTTATGAGACACCAATGCATATACAATACACCTCACATATATCTCATGATAATTCATATACCATACATACTTTACAAATAATTTCCACACACAATTCGCTCAACACAATCCTCTCAATTTTCACATACAAATCTATACATCCAATGAAGTAGGCTAAGATTAGGAGCAAAGGGAGAAGAGTTTCACCTTAGTCTTAGAAGATTGATTAAAGATTTGAAGAATGCAAGCTTAGGTTGTAATTTTCCATTCTCATTTCTTATAATTTTTTTTAGTCTAGTATAATTGTGAAAAACCCATGATGGATGTATCCAAATTGTGTTTGATCTTTTACGTTATGAACTACATTTTCTTAGTCAAGGTTTGGAAAGTTAATATATGGATTTATGAGTTAATAAATTATTTATGATTAGATGAAGTTTTAAATTATATTGAGTATGTGTAATGATCTTAATGCCTTTTGAAGTTTGACCAACTTTGTATTGATCTTTATTATTGTGATTGAGACCAAGAGATATATTGCAATAAGTGCTCGTGTAATGCATGCTATGGACTAATTAATATAGAGATATATGAATCAATACATGCAATAGTTATAGACAAATGCAGAAAGCTAGTGGAGTTCATAGGATATAATGCATTATTAATTGGTTAAACCCGTAATAGAGATGCTGTCAGTTATCTTAATAATAGATTTGATAAGTTTGGAAAGAGACTAACGAATACATCCAAAAATCACTTTGTCGCATGATTGAACATTCATTATAATCATAATTTGCGTAATAATTAGTTTATTTTAGTTTTTAAGTCACTCATCCAATTTTCATAGGTTAAATTCTATATTCGGTATTTGTATACACACTTCCTAGGGACATGATAACCCTTATCTTACTCTATTACTTGTGTTTAGTACATTTGTTAATCCAG
Organism: Paulownia fortunei; assembly: GCA_019321725.1. Classification (NCBI taxonomy): domain Eukaryota; kingdom Viridiplantae; phylum Streptophyta; class Magnoliopsida; order Lamiales; family Paulowniaceae; genus Paulownia; species Paulownia fortunei. The sequence goes on from CM033112.1 coordinate 10,246,087, forward strand.
CGTTTAGTGGGTTCATTCACAATATTGGGTGGACTTAATCTATGGAGTGCCTATTCGTGATGACCACTATGATATTATGAGATGGAAACTTACACTACATAGAGAATTCTCAGATTCTTCAGCTTGGAACATATCAAACAAAGCAGAGTGAAAGAGTTGCTTCTAGGAGATTTTTGGAGCCCGCATCTTACTCCTATCATTTCCATCTTCATTTGGAAATTGGTCCACAACCTTATTCCTATAGATCTTAGACTCTCAGAAAAAGGAATTCAACTTACTTCGAAATGTCTCTGTTGATCACCATTCTCCTCTTCCTATTATTCGTTAGAATCCTTACAACATCTATTCATCTCAAGCGATCAGGCTGGGGCGGTATAGGGACATTTTGCCAAACTTTTCAATCTTCACCTTCCACAAATAGATAACATCACACTTCTTTTACAATACTAAAAAATTTCCACACCATTCACACAATCCACAGACATTCGTATCATTATTCCACTTTTGATATTCTGGTTTTTGTGGAACGAAAGAAATGATGCTAAACATAAAAACAAAGGGTTCCACCGCTCTAGAGTGATTTGAAAAGTTTATAACCATTTATTTCTTCCTTTTAAATGCAGAAAATTGAACAGAAAGCTTTGGAAAGGGAACTTGGAGGTGGCTTCACACTTCAAATTCCAATTTTTACCAGAGAAGCAAAGGAAGATACTGACGGTCCTTCGGAAAAAACCACAACCAAGTTGGTTCAAATTTAATGCAGATGGAGCAGCGAAGGAACATCAGGCCGAACAGGAGTTGGAGTCACCATCAGAGATCATCTTGGCAACATTATCTTAGCATATCAAGACTTCATTGGTAATTCTACTAGCATATATGCTGAGGTATTTGCACTTGATAAAGACTTGGAACTTGTAAAGGAGATGAGCATCAGAAAACTATGGATTGAACTTTATGCACAAGCAGTTAACCACATTATCACCTTTTTAGCGGACGGTCACTGGAGACTTCAAGAGTTGCTAGTGAGAATCAAGAATAATTTGAGACATATGGATACTATTACTAGCCACATTCATAGAGAAGGAAACAAGGTAGCAAATTTCTTAATTTTCTTTTTTAAAAAAATACTATTTTCTTAGTTTTCTTTTTTAAAAAAATACTTTTTAATTTTAATATTATAAAATGAGTATAACGGGTCTACCCCGTAAGGTTCAAGTCCGGGGCCAATTTGAGTCTTTAAAAACCTTGCCAATCTCAAATTTTGACAAAATCATCTCAAACTTGTCTCATTGCTATCTCTATGTTAATAACTTTATATTAATATCCATAAATTAACATCCTTATAAAAATTCTATTGTATGCATAAATTTAATTAAGTCATTAATATCCAATCTCATCTTATAAAATTTCTATTGTATGCATAACTCTAATTGAGTCATTAATATCACAATTTCATCAAATATCACAATTTCATCAAATATCAAAACGCCGGCATCAGCGAAATGTGAGGTGACCTTTGGCGTGGACGCTATCCTTCAAAGAGAGAGCAGATAGTGGGTGTGAAAGTGACAAATAGTAAATTAAACCACATGAAATAGACAAGAAACCCAAAAGTTAAAAAAAATAAAAAAATTCTCTCCACCATTTACAATATATTGACATTTACTCTTCCCCAAGGCCCAAGGGATAGAACAGTGGTTCACTCTTTTTCCCTTTCAATTTATTACCTATTTATTATCGCTAATAAATTAATAACAATGGCGCCTGCTGTAACAAAGCTTCCCCAGTCTTTCTAGGTTTTTGTCCTCTGCCCAATTTTATGCTCTTTAGATATAAAAAATGTCCCTTTTTCGATTTTTGTCGGCATCCATAATTTTAATGCTTATTTCTCTGTGCCCTCATGTAAATTCAATCATCTGAAATATCCACTATTTCTTTGTTACCAATATCGTTAAAGATAGATGCAAAGATATATAGATACGCTTGTTTTTGGTGGTATATATTAACATATTTGTTTTTGTTGATATATATATATTAATTGGTGGTATATATTAACATATTTGTTTTTGTTGATATATATATATATTAATATAAATCCAAATATCTGTATTTCATACACGGTGTGCGTGTTGGTGTGTGTGAGAGTTACAGAGGGGGAGAAATGAGCTGGAGAAGAGTGGGCAAGTCGTTGCAGGGGGTGGCGGCGCACGCTTCGCTTTTCTGCTTCACGATTTTGCTCGTTCTCAAGCTCGATCACATCGTTTCCTACTCTTGGTGGTATGGTTTCGTTTTTCAATTTTTCTTTAACCATTTTATTTCCTTCGTTTAGTATGCCTTTGTAATTTTAGCGAATATTGATGTTTTATTTTATGTGCATATATGCATGGGTTCGCAAAAATCTATTGTTTTGATTTTAGTTTAGCTTGATATGGTTGTGCTATAATTTTCTGTTTGTTGGATTTTTTTTCATATATATATTTTTAAAGGAATTGTGTGTTTGGGGGGGGGGGGGTGACGACTTTTACTTTTCTTCTTGTTTTGGGTTTGCTATGGGAAAAGTTTTGGGACGACGAACTGGGGAAACAGAAAAAGTTAAGATTTTTGTCTTATGGTTAATCAGACTGTTAACTAGCTTACCAGTTTCATCATTGCTGGAGTCTTGATTGAAACCGTGAAAGTAATTATTTGGCGGCCACCTTATATAAAAAGTTTTGCCTAGCCTGAGGAAACCAACCCAAGTCGGCCTACTACCATGGGGATAACTGGCTACTTTTGGCTGAGGGTTAATTCCACCAGCAAGGAGATAGTCCAAAACTGCCACCTATGAGCCTGGGGCTCATGTATGCCAGAGTCGCAAGTAACCAGCTTGAACCTAAGTACACCTCCTACAGTTATCCAGACCAACAAGCTACAAGCATTATGCTGTACCATTTTAGATCATGGCACCAATGCACTTAGATCGTAGGAATAGTTCACAAAGAAAGCAAGACCACTGTTGAAGGCGACCTAAACTAGCACCTCACACCCACAACTACAACTGACTCCTGCATATGGTATGTGAAATCAGGCAAGTACCAGAAACCCTGCTGTCATGTCGATATTTCATGTTCAACCCATGACTTAGACTAGATCAAATATACCTCATGCTCCATCATCAACGCGCTACTACTTCCAATTATCCTACTTTGCCACACCAAGGCACCAATGCGTGATTGTGACCACTGCCAACAGCAGTCGACTCCTCCCCTGTCGCACAGCCAGCTCATCATGCCATAGAGGTCATGCACAGTAGTGGCAAGCATCTATCTGTTTTGTAGACAGAGAACATGCTTCTAGTTATACAGCCATTATGAGCTATTCATGAACTAAAAGATTGCTAATTACTCATGCTATCTTCTTTTTTATTTTTAAACAGAAAGTTGAAAGGCATCAAGACTCTGCATTCAATTACCTATTGAGAAAGTAATACAATATCAGAAAAAAGCATAAGTATAGTTAAACAACTTTGAGACAAAAACTGATTAAATTTACTCATGCTTGGCTACCTGAATTTTTCTTCCCATTAGCTTGTTTTCCTTTCCTTTCTTAGAGTTCTCTTCACAGCTAATAGACCTTTCCAAGCCTCTAATTTCTTCATCTATCTGCAGATAAGGTCTCCTCCTATATTCCGTCTCTATATAGGTAGCTCCACTCCTACTGTCCACAATAAGGGTAGTTAAACAACTTTGGAAAACAAAGGTTATGCCCTATCTAATTCAATGTGTGGGTGTAGACTTGAAATGGGAAAAAAGTCAGGATGTTGGGTCCAGTCCTATCTGAAAGACACCAACAATTAAATTAGTATACGAGGTGGTGTAAACTGAATTGTAATAAGTGAGTTAGCTAACAGGAAAGATGGAGGAGGTTTTATTCTTTTATCATATTTGGGAATTGTCAATCTTTGACCTCACATTTGTCAGAACTGTGTGCTTCACAAAATATGCATTGAAGAAACTTTGGCATGATGCCTCAATTTTCATGTCTCCACGCCTTTGAGTCTAAATTTGAGCAGGAATAAGGTTTCTTAGTGGACATACACACCCCAAAGATGTGTTTCCCCATGGGCTCACTTAATATAGACAAGAGGTGGTTGGTGCATTAATTAATTTGTGTCCACATTCGCATCCACCAACTCCTCATGATGCAACCACAATGTCACTAGGAGGTGGTACAGCGGTATGCTCTCAAATAGTTATTTTTCTCCAAATCGAGTAGAGTAATTCTATCTTTAGTGCACCATGGCAGTGTGCATCCAATGACTTTTTTCGCGTATAATTTGAGTAAAACACTCCCGCCATTCCCATTGTTAGGAAACTCATTTATTATGTAAATCTAATATATTGAGTATGGACCACCTTCTATGCTGACTTGGTTGATCGGTGTAGTGTTTCGGTAGGTCCAAACCCAAAACCTCCTATACTTTTCCTACTTCAGCTGTGCCTGAAGTATTTGCCACACTGTCCCTGGTCATAACTTTCCTCATCATATAGCTTTAAGAAAACTTTAATGGACCATTCTGAGATGGATTTTGGTGAGCTTTTGTTTATATTGATTCCAGAGGATTAAGCGAATGGCGGAGATAGATTAGACATTGGTGGGTGCTTTAGGGTAAAATCAATTCTATGTTGGTGTTGTTACGGTAATTTGCGAACTGCATTTTGATGCTTTAGTGATGATTGATAAAGATCTTTTAGAAAGATGTCTTCATGTATTAGGCGCTGAAAGTTATATTGATGAATAGAATAAGAATATAAAGAAACAAGAACAAAGTTGAATAACCACAAAACAGTACTGATTTTCCATAGTGATCTTAATTACTAAAAATTAAAAGATTAAACTGATGACTGTATGGATATAAGAATAAGACTTTTCCATCTAGTATTTAATGACCAAGACTCTAACTTGGAATTTGCTTCATTTCTTTGAAGAGTAAAAGAAAGTATTTCATTTTATACTCAAATAGCTAGTGAAATCCTTTACTAATACCTGTAGAGTTGAACTATAGAAAATTTAAAAATCACCAAAGCATCCTTTGACTCCCAGGCACAAAATCTAAACTACTAAATACCAGCAGATTGTTCAAATCAAGCTGACCATGAATTTAAAGTATAAACTCCAATAATTTGCTTCAATCCTGCCACATACCAAATTTCTTCCATTTTGAGCAAGTTTCTATATCAGAGGGTAGTGGAAATGGCCGTAGATGCAGGATCTCCTTTTTGGTGGTGGATCAAGTGCAAATACAAATTATTGATTACTGAATTAAAAAAAAAAAGGAATAAAAGATAAATTTGATCTATAATACCAGTGTTTTCTCTCTCACATGTAAATAGAAAAGAAAAATGATAGTGTACATTTATGTGTTTGCATTTTTAAAGGCTTATTTGGTGTTGGTGATTAGTGCAGCTATATATATTCGTCTTTCAATATGCTGTAACTGAAATGGCATAAATCTAGTTTTCTATGAAAAGTTCCCAAAGCAGCTTAAACACAGCATGTTGATAGACGGCCTATGAGCTGAAGTTGGGCCCTTGGATTTTCTTATTAATACGCCTCATGTATTTGCTTTGATGTGCAGGGTTATTTTCTTTCCATTGTGGCTATTTCATGTAGTTGTTGCTCGAGGAAGATTCTCTCTACCTGCCCCATCAGTTCCTCATGATCGCCATGTATGCCACTATGTTTCATGATTTTTTCAAAAACATTTCAATAATAAAATTCTCCATAATGGTAGAGGTTGCATCCATAGTGAAATATTGAGCACACATCATGCAAGTTTTCATATATTTCTTTTGTTTTTTTATTTATTTCTGTTGTGAATAGTGGGCCCCGTGCCATGCTGTGGTTGCTATGCCATTGCTTGTTGCATTCGAACTGCTTCTTTGTATATATCTCGAGAGTATATACGGTAAGGAAGCAAAACCCTTTCATGATTTTTAGTAACAGTCAGGAATTGACTTCATATTTCTTTTATTTATGTGGTAAATATTTTTATTTGAGGAACAATTCTATTGATTTGCACCAGAAGGAAATTTTGCTTCATGCTTCTAATCTGCTCCCTATTCCTCTTCTTCACAAGGCACTGACAATATGAGGTCATTGTTTAGGTAGAATGTCATTGCTTTCACAGTTGCTATTGATATTTTTTCTATGAATATGTCTCCACGTTGCAGTTAATGGTTCTGCTGCTGTGAACCTGAAAATCGCTTTCCTTCCTTTGCTGGCCTTCGAAGTTATTATCCTTATTGACAATTTTAGGTACAACATTTGCTTGAATGCCCTTACTTCAGTTTGTGGTTCTTCTACATGAGAAAATTTATTGTTTAGGATATGTAACCCCCATTAGGTAACAATTAGATTCACCTGTTATATATTTTTTAATATGCTAGACAGAGTATATTGGTGCTGGAGACAATCATTTGCCATTAAGTTTACTGGAATGAAAAACTTAAGTACTTGAGAGTTTTTAACATTAGAAATATAAAAAGGTGAATAATACAGAATAGGTGTTCATAATTTTGGAGGTGTTTTCTGCTTTTATTGAGTGCCAATAATCAATGATCCTTGTTCGACAAAGTTGGCCTTAAAAATTCTATCAAGAAACTACTTTTGCCCGAGTTTGCTTAACTTCCTGTTGTCAATCCTTTCAATGTATCATTGTGTAATCGAGTTCATGTTTTTTCTTCTTTCATGTTGACGATGCAGAATGTGCAAGGCTTTATTACCTGGAGATGATGAAAGCATGAGCGACGAGGCAATATGGGAGACACTCCCCGTAAGTTTGTTGATTTAACAGAATAAGTGAAGAGTGCCAAACTTAGATCTTTTCTGTTCCTCTAGAAGTTAAATATTGGTTGTGATTGCTATTTTCATATTGCAGTCTGTCTGTAAGTTCAGTTGGTGAATAGTTTTGCAACTGAAACAAATTTAGTTTTGTTTTTAAAGTGTATGGAACAAGTGATCTGACTTCTTAATGCATAATTTAGAGAGAAGGTAAGATGGCTACTTTTTTGGAGTATACAAAGTGAAGAAGCTCTATGCAGTCTGATCCTAGAATTGGAAATTGATTTATCTTACGTTATTGATTGCAAGGAAATTTTCATTGAATTTTAGGACAAGTAGGCCATGTAGAAGTTTTAGATTCGTCCTGCTGTGACTGTGAAGTATATTAAGAGATGGAATAATTGCTTGTCTAATATGCTGTTTAGTGGTCATCTGCTTGACAAAAATCCTGTTGCTTCCTTCAATTAGAATTTTATTTTGGGAAAAGGATGATGTTGTCCACTGCTGAAGTTAGAACTTTGTACTGCAAACAGGCAGAATTTCACACTGTAGAAATGGGAGAACATACAATAGACATTTAAGTCTCAATATTAAAATGTGCACACCATTGAACTTTTATTCATGCGGAAGGTGATTCTCCAGAAAATAAATATCTAACCTCCATATTTTTGCGTGCCCTCTCAAAACCTCAGTCTGCCACTCTTCAGTGTCCAAACCAACCTGAAAACTCTACCTAGTGCAAAAAGAGGAGCAGATATCCCCATGACATTCTTGCTTCATTAGAAAACTCGACATAGTGCAGATTGATTATCATTATCAAACTGTATATTGGGATCACCAAAGCAATAGAAATGCATGACCATATCTTCTGTTATATTTTTTGTTTAATCTGGAGTTGAATTAAGGAGCGATTCTTTCCTTTCTGCAATGTCCTTTAATGGGTGTCCCCTCTGTGAAGAACTTTGATGACTTCCTACATTGCCTTTGTCGAAGTGAATTAACAAGATAACTCATCAACCAAAGCGTGTTAATTCTGACACTTTCTAGAGGAACATCGGGAGAACTGCCATCACAGTACATTGCTACATGCATCTATTGCTGAAGTTTGGGCACCAACAAGGTCTCTTGGGCATTGAGCTTTATCTAACTTGTCTCAAATTGAGTGGGAGAGGAAAGTGGTACTCTAAGTGGTTGCTAAAGGACCAGTGAGCACACAACTTACCCAAATTTGTGGTGCTCGTGGATCTTGAGGCATGTACCAAGTCACAGGCTAGCAGGTCTCTGGGACATATGGTATTAGAGCTGGTAACTGGTTTGAACTGCGGTAACTAAGTCGTATTTGGGACAAAGCGCACACTCCATGCATCTTGGTTGGTGCTATCTCCTGAACTTGTAGGAGGCACCTCTAGAATTCCATATGCATGGTATGGTCCTGTTCTATCTTTCTGGTATTGATGAGGGTATCAGAAATTCTAAAGAGGGTAGACCGTAAGTTGACTCTTTTGTGAGTTGTTGCTAAAGGACCTTAAGAACAAAGTGCTTTATCCTTTTAGCTAACTTAGTCCAAATTCTTCGTGCTCATTTGGGCCTCAAGCATGTACTACTTTGTGGGTTGGCTGGCATAGGACGTGACAGGTGCTGTTGTAATTTTTACGTCTGCTATGCAATTGGGCAATTTAGATTCCTAGCTGGATATTTATCACTTTTTTCTTGGTCCGTGTGTTGCTTATATTTTTATGTCAGTATACTAGACATTATTATATTCTTTATTAATGACTTTTTTATTGTGTTCAGCACTTCTGGGTAGCGATATCAATGGTTTTCTTTCTTGCCGCTACATTGTTCACTCTCCTGAAGCTGTGTGGTACGTCTCTTCTCTCTCACTATCTGTGAGTGTATGGGTGTACTTGTATGTCTGTGTGTAGTTTTCCTTTCCATAACTTCTACCAGAAGGACAATGAATAACAAGAAAAACCTTGAAATATAGATGCCAGGCATCTGTGTTATTTTAATGCTATCATCTTTTGTTTTATGCTTGATTTCATCTTCTATCATGTACCTTCTTGGTTTGAATATAATCTATGAATATGCACTTTAGTAGTCCTCATCCACTTATTGTGTGACAATGCTATCTTTGTCTGTAAAATCATGTAGTTATGCAAGTAAGACTTGATCTCTTATATGTGCTACTGCTATTTGCTATTTTGTTTCCATTTTTATTTTTATCTTACTTTGGAGCAAAGCAATCAGATCTGTCACTGTGTGGCGGCCTGACTTACTAGTGGATGCATACATGTCATGGAGGGTGAGAAATTACTGATACTGAGAAGCTATATGGGTGAGTTTCTGAAGTACATTTTGAGGAGTTGGGATTCCGTACAGAAGTTTTACTGGGTTTGAAGTGGTGACAAATTCAAGAATCTATGAGCTCAAGTGATATGCCCTTCAAAGTTGCCCTACCGTAGGTGCAAAGTTAGAGATGAATAGAGAAAAGCTGCAATAGTTTGGAAACAGTTTAGTGAACTCCTATGGGTCTGGTGAAGAAAGAGCACAGGTACTTAATATCACAGGAAGAGAGCAATTGTAAAATTATGCAGGATGAGAACAAGGAAAGATTGGTTCTATGCTGATAACATGAGCTAAATAAGCTGGAAAGCTCCATTAGCTGAGAAGGAAAAATTGGCAAAGAAAAACATTAAAATTGTTCTTTTTTCTTCTTAGGGTGTGGGTTGGGGGGGTGGGGGTGGGGGGGGTGGAGAATGATGTTGGAGTTTCTGGCTGTGTTTTGGTATTTTCTTTGGATGAGACAGACACCAGGGATAAGTTTGATTTTGGCTTGTGAGGAATTTTTGATTGAAAGTAAATATTTGCATATGGTTTTTATCCCCTTGGACAAATTCATGTTTGGGCTACAGATGTGATGTTTTGAACCCAAGAAATTTGGTTAGGGTCTGTTGTTTAGATTAGCAGTGAAAGATGAAATCTACTGTGCTATACTTTTGTCTAAACTTTTTGATAGGAATGTGAGGGCCAATGGGATTGATAGGTTAGTCCTTGAGGCTTAAAAAAGATGAAAATATTGTGTCACATTCCTTGCAAGGAGTAAGACTTCTAATATTCCTAATTATTTAGTGGCAAGGTGGAGGACACTTTACTTGGATAATAACTCGTATGATGTGGGACTATTGGCAACCTCAGAAGAAGCAATGAAGCATGCAGGATAGCTTGGTCCTTTTCCTTGCTTAATTTGGATGGTGTTGGACTAGTGTTATTTTAAATTACGGAAGAGGCCAAAAGAGAATGAATTTTTGGCTGTTTCTAATTGCTTTGAACTGTGGTTGAGTACAGTGAAGTTGAGAAGGGACAATAAGAAGAATATATCGCACTCCACCTTGAATCCATGGCATAACACAATGTTTGATTGCTTCCATGAATTGCAAGAGAAGACTAAATTGCTCTAAAGCTACTTAATTGCTATTTATCCATCTGATTATGGGACAGTACATGTATATCATAGAATCCACAAGATTTATTCCAGAGGATGTAAAATTCCGTAGGAGAAATACAAAAACAATTAAGCTAATTCAGAACCATCTGAAGTTACCAAATACGGCCTGACACAGCCTAAGACTAATTCAATATTCTTGAAAATCACTAAGACACCCTTTGATAAAGATTATCAAGAGAGAGCATGTGAAGCTGCGAGATAAAGTCCCTGCTTTGGACTAAGGGCTGATTACTACAAAACAAACTTTACATCTAGGAGAATTTATGTTATTCCGTTTTTACCTATGACGCAGGAACATACTAGTGAATGTCTGTGTTATATGTCTGATACGTATCGGACACTGTTTGGGTGCATCCATAAAAAAATAAAATAAAAGGGTAAAGAGGTATTGTATTGGATGCGGGGAAACTGAAGTATGTGGCATGCTTCAGGGGGAACTCATCATATCTACAATATTGGTCAATATTTTGCTTCTACTTATTCATACACCTCTGCCATTTTTTGTTGATTGGGGTTTGGATAGCAAACCTGATACACAAATATTAACTGTGCCTTGACAGACTTTTTTGGGCTCCATAATTTGCCGCTGAAAGAATGAATATATGAAACTACGTTGGTTGCAAGTTTCTGACTAATTTTTGACAGTGGGCCTTAATGTTAATAAACTAATTATTCAGTTGTATTTCTAGTCCAGGAGGCCATCTTCCAACAAAAAGTGGTACCTTGTGAACTGTACTGTAATATGTGTATACATGTCTATTTGTCTCTGTATGGAATAACTGGTAATGTGACAGCAAAAAACTGACACTTGGATAAAGATATGCATACATGCATACATGCATCAAATATTGCATGTGTTTTATTTGGTAATTATTCCTATGAGGCTTGTTAAGGTTGTTATTCTGTTATACTTGTTTTCCATACTGCATAAATGCCAAGGTCTTTCCCAAATTTATTTGTGGTTATGATTTATGATTTTTCTTAATTTCGACATTGCAGGTGATGTTGGTGCTCTTGGCTGGTGGGACTTGTTCATAAATTATGGGTATCGTTTCCACTTAAACACATCTTTTACCTTCATCCTTATGTCATCAGAGTTTCACATGTTTGAGAGTTGGCTTATTTTGTGTTTCTATAGGATTGCTGAGTGCTTTGCATTTCTTGTTTGCACAAAATGGTCTAATCCAGTAATTCATAGAAATTCTCAAACAAGAGAAGAAAGCTCATCTTCTACTGCTATTAGATATCTGGATTGGAATAGTGGCTTAGTGGTATCTGCTGAGGACCTTTCACAGGATAGAATGTGTGGCCTACAAGATATTGGCGGCCACATCATGAAAATCCCAATTATTGGTTTCCAAATCCTCCTTTGTATGAGGCTCGAGGTATCCATTATGGTTCTTGTAGATACTGTGACTAATTCCTAAACTTTATGCAAGTCTTGGGATGTTAATCAACTAACTGACTTGGGGTTTTGGATTAGGGAACGCCACCAGCTGCTAGACATATTCCTCTTCCTGTTCTTTTCTCTCCTATTTTTCTATTGCAAGGAGCTGGGGTCTTGTTTGCTACATCCAGATTGGTTGAGAAAATTGTTCTTTTACTGCGAAGTGAAGCTAGCGGAGGAATATATTTTGTATACTCTTCAAGAATTCACGACTGCTTTGGTTTCATGCACCATGGCTCCAGGTAATGTTTAAGGACATGGTATTACATAGTAGGGTATTTTGCATCAAAATATAAACAAGTCTAGTGGAGATGTTTCTTGCAACATATATTTTGTGACTTCCACTTGTCAGGCTGCTTGGCTGGTGGTCCATCGATGAAACAAGCAGAGAAGAGCAGGCCCGCCTGTTTCATGATGGGGCCTCAGGGTGAGACTTTTGTCTTTTCTTACATGATCACTTGAATATCTTTAAATGAGTATATACACATTTTCTACAGTGGCTAACCATCAGATCACTTGTTTAAGTTTCCTTTAAGTTTCAATCTCACATGGATGCTTAGAGATTTGGTAATTGTCTGGTATTCTGTGAATTTGTTTCCACCATATGGTAATTTTATGTGAAGAAACATCCTCAAGTACAAATAGAAAAACAAAAAGGCAGCAAAAATACAAACATCTAGTCATACAGCAACGAGACTGCAAAATTATAATAAAAGCATTGCAGAATCTTCTTAATGATCCTATCTTTTTGTGGAAAGCAAAACTTTCAAGCAAATCTATTATGACAGTCTATGATGGAAAATTTCTCCTCAATTTGTTGTGCGAAACCTTTGAATGACACAGGGTTGGTTTGCTCTTTGTACCATCACAAAAGAGATGTTGGCAATCAACTAAAGACCTCTCTTCTTTTATAGAAGAAAATAATATGGCAAATACGTAAATTATTTTTGTCATTCATGATTACACGTGATTATGACACAATAGCTATGAACTTATAGGTATTTGCATAACCATTTTAAAAATTAGGCTATGTCAACTGCACTGGTTTCTCTTCTGTTCAGATGTTTTGATGACGACTTAATCTCAAAATAGTTAGGTATTTCTTCCTTGTCTTCCTTTCTTGTACAATATTTGGGCCGAGTTGTGATCTATTTTTAACATTCTTATTACAAGTTGATGTTGTATCTAGAATCAGATCTTAATCTATGGAAGTTTAGGAATGATTTTATGAGATGATCTAACTAGCTGATTACTGTAACTAATGACTCAGTTATAACACTTTTTCTGGTTATCCACCTGAGATAGTGAAGAAAATGCCGAAGAAGGATCTTGCTGAGGAGGTAAATGTCATCTCTGTAATTATATTCTTGTTTTTTCCTTAATACCGTAACCACAGCTTTAATAATGGATTCTACCCTTACTTTGGTTCTCTTGTTTTTAGGTTTGGAGACTTCAAGCAGCACTTGGCGAGCAAACAGAAATTACAAAATTCAGCCAGCAGGAGTATGAGAGACTTCAACATGTAACAATCTTAGTTCTGTTTGGTTTCGTATATTCTTGTGTGTTTTTGTGTGCTTGTGTGTGTGATGCTTTTGCCAATAATTAATGCACCCAACTTTCCTGGTATGAGCACTATTTACTGCATTGTTATTTAGTTATCTTTATTCCGATAATGAATCTATCTGTTTAAGGAGTTTAAATTGTTTTATGATCCACTTTCTCCACCCATGAAGTAATGATGATAACTAGGAAACATCCTAGTAAAATGAGTCAAGTCTGCACAACACAAAGGCTGGTTACTTCTTTCATAGAAAAAGACCATTTACATCATTTGCATTGGCAGCATGCCATTTTCTTGGTGTGTAAAGCAAACTAGAAAGATAAATTTTTAAACGCTGTTCATGATAGAAGAATATAATTGTCGGCCATGTTTTTCTTTCTTTTTTTCTATTGAATTACAATTTACACCTCGAGTGTCCTATAGATATATATATATATGCTTGCCATGAAGTTGATTTTTACAGCAAACTGAATGACTTGTCACGATGCGACCCAGGAAAAAATTCTGTGTAGAGTCTGCTTCGAGGGAGAGATTAGCATTGTACTACTTCCTTGTAGGCATCGCATTCTATGCAGGTACTATGATTGCGTTAGTTCTATGACCATGAAAAGCTCATACTTGAATGCTTTCTTTATCACATACTAATTGTCCTTTAATGTGTTACAGCTCCTGCTCCGATAAATGTAAAAAATGCCCGGTTTGCCGAGTGTCTATTGAAGAGCGATTACCTGTATATGATGTATAGCCTTTGAAGATTGCTCGGCTTACCTTTTTGGACTTCATTTTTTATGGTTAGAAACCTCCACAGATGAAGTAAGGTAGTTTTCTCCAAAAGTCCAGCAATAGTGAGCTTAGCTTTGACACAACTAACGGGAGCAAGAGATCGCTTGCTCTACTGCTAAATTGTGATGGGGTTACTTTCTTTTATTTGTATATACTTAAACACAGTTCAAAATCGAGGGAGATGTGTAATATAATATGATCCCTTTGGTTCTAATGTTTGTGGTACTTGTGTTACTATGAGCTGCATGTTTCCTGTGAAATTTTTATTTTGTCAGTCATCTTGGAGAAATTGGTGGTGCATACTGTGGTGATATCTGGATTTTGTGCTATCTTTTCTTTTGTTCTATTTTTTTTCTGGGGTTGGAGTTGGGGGACAATTTCATTGATACGAGTCAATTTTGTTACCCAATGTTCACATATTAAAATATCGATGCAATTGCAGTGTCTTGAAATAAAGATAACATCCCTCGAAGATTAAATAATCCATCTAAACTTGTTCATATTAAACTTCAACTAATATGAAACAATGCAGCCTTGACAGGGTTGGTCGTAGATCGCCCTTTGATTAAATTTCGCTATAAAAACTTTTAAATGCTATTTTTACAATCTTCTGCATAGGAATTGCTATTTTTAGTTAACATAATGAAGTAATGTAAATCATACTTTGGAAAATTATAAATTTTGCAAATTGAAAAGTCCCAAATTCTTAGTTCTGGAAATTATATGTAAGATAATATGTTAAATTTTATGGTGGTTCTAAGTGGATGAAAATTAAGGGTAGGTTTGCTGCATCCTTTGATGTTGAGAACAAAGGACATTAACAAGCAGATAGAGAAGGAAAATATACACCAGAGAAAACCAGTAAAAGCGAAGGCTAGGTGTTAAATCACACAATTTTTAAATTTTTTTTTTTTTTGCATCTGCTTAGCCTGATTTGCCCAGTGAAATCAATTAGCTTTTCCACATCCTCGTATTTGATAGTGTTTTGAATGTTTACAACAAACACGCTGCACCTACAGAGTGCATAAAAGTAAGGCAGCACAATATTATAGGCGAAGAGCCTAACCTCATTTTATTCCTCATTTTCAATACAAGGAAGCCAAGCTTGCAAAAACATGCAAGTCAGGGCAGCATATTTAAAAGCAACAAGAAGAGGCTGCAGTGGACATCTACAATTACTAGGAACATCAGCCAATCGAGTGCCATTAAGTGGCAAGGGTCTCCCAATTGCCTGCTAGCTTCAATGTCTTGTGATTTCCATGTTGTTGATAGTTATCTTGATAGCACATAAAGGGCGATGGTTATACAAGGCTCGTGCGGGAATGTCCAAATGGCAAACGCAGCTAATAGGAAGGCCAAGGCAGAAACTCTTATTCAACCTGCACACTGTCTTTGCAAGGACTCGACACCTTTTGCATGCTGCCTCGACCATAGCCCATAAGTATCCACAAGTGTTAGCCAAAATCCTTGAGGTACAACACATGATGCCAACATGATGGCACGTTGCCTTGCACATAGCGCCCGCGCCCAACGGTCTGCCTACATTGTCGCACTCGCACACTACCTGTAGCCTTGCGCACAATGTGCGTGCATTAGCCCTTAATCTTCGCAAGTGCACACAGTGTAACCAACTCACCCACATACCATGCACCTAAGGCCTTGCACTACCAACCTACTGAATCGAGTCGATGGACCCATGGTTCGATTCTGATCCAAATCAACCCAAGCTGGACATAAGGTTAAGCTATGGTGCATCTATTTGAACATTTTTGAGTTATGGATAAGGCCTAGATACCACTAGATGATTTGACCTTATTAGAGTAGCGCTCCGCGAGCCAATTAGACAATCCTATTCATGAAAGTTTATAAATAAAATATATATTTTTTAATTATTTTAAAGTCTGTAGATGATAAATAGTTATAGGGTATGTGTAACAAATTTCGTTATCTGTAAAATTAACAAGTAAGAAAAATTATACAAATTGAATTTTATTAAATCGAAATAATAAAATGGTTACAATCTTTATAATTCATCTGTTTTTTCTCTTCAAAAACAAGAAATTTTGGAATTTGAACTTTTGGAGGTCCAATCGCCTATTTGATTTCCAAATTGAATTTTGTCATTCAATAATATTAATTCGAGGGTTTAACACCTTAATATCGAATCAAACGCTATTGCTTCAAGAACGTTGACTGTGGAATTTGACAACTTGTTGATGGAATTGAATTTTTGATCTCCTCCAATATGGGTTTAATCTTCAATAATGTTAATTTGAGGGTTTAATAACTTAATCTCGAATTAAACGCTATTATTTAGATGGACTCCGCGATAAACGCTTTGATTTTCGCTTTGAACACTGTGGATCTCGTTGAATTTGATCACCTTGGATTGAGAGAATTTCTTCCAACACCTTTTTGTTTGGTCCTCTTCTTCACAACTTATGTTTTTGACTCTTACGAATGACCTCTATTTATTCTTGTAGGATAGGAGTTATTGGATAAGTCATTTGATGAAATAACACAATTTGATTGGTCATTCATGATTTGATTGACATCTATCACTTGATCATAAGATTTGATACAATCTTGATTCTCAAGAATTAAAATTTGACACTTGGCGATATTTAATTGACCAACAAAATATATATTACAATATCAATTAATTAACTATTTAATTGAGGAATTAAATTTGATTAAATTCTAATATAAATAGAAAATATAAAATTAATATTTAATACATATTATTTTACACGTGTCGTCATTTAATTGACACAAATTTAATTTGTCTACAAATGCCCCCTCGAGATTTATTCACGAATAATGTATTTTTGGGTGAATAAGTCACGATAATTACTTGAATTTTTTCCTTTCTTTTTTTTATTTGTAATTAAACCTTACAAAAATTGCATGTAAAATTTTGGGCACGAGCAATTGAATCAAATAATTGGATGTTTTGCCGATGACATTGACTATCAGGCCTTCCACCTTTGAATGTCCATTTCTTTTATAACATAAATGGATTATCATAATAAAGCCTAAATTTCATATCCGTCAAAAATATCCATTAACATTAAATCACCTCTTTATCTTTACAAATCAGTTCAGCCCATGACTCATTCCCGCGCAACAAAGCAACAGCAAAGCAGCGACAAAACAACAGTAAAGCAGCAAAGCATAGCTTTATTCTTTTCAAAATTTTCCTTTTTCTTCTTTTCCATTTTTTTTTTCTAAGTTATTTGGG
Source organism: Paulownia fortunei (assembly GCA_019321725.1). Taxonomy (NCBI): domain Eukaryota; kingdom Viridiplantae; phylum Streptophyta; class Magnoliopsida; order Lamiales; family Paulowniaceae; genus Paulownia; species Paulownia fortunei. Next base: position 10,263,449 of record CM033112.1, read on the forward strand.
CCCACATAAATTATGGTGCATGTGGCCTTTAAACATCAAATTTGCTTCAATTTCCTTCCAACTTTTTGTTGCCATTATATACTTGAAGCAAACGGCCAAACGTATACTAATAAAATATATCAGAGTTCTTCACCATTCAATCAATGGACTCTTTATTCAGATATCATCTCCTAATTGAACTCTATCTCAAGTAATTGGATAATGGAAGACTTTTAACATTAATTCACATCCATGGCCTATAAAAGATATGTTTCCATGCTTTATTTTTCCAATAATCTCTTAGACGAAAAATTACAGCGTTGCTCTCAGGCGTTTTTTCTTTTTTGGTTGCTTTGTTTCTCCTTTTTTTTTTTTTTTTGCGAATTGTTAATTGGTATGCTTCTTATACCTTGCCTCTCCTCAAGAGTTGTTTATCACATTCCATGCAATGTGTTTATTGGATTGTCTCAAAGATGAAACATAGAATCTCAATTTCTCAAGCATTTGAATTTGTACAGATGCCCACACTCTTTTTTTTTCTTCCATTGCATGAATAACTCCGGAGTCATAGGAGTTGTGGTAGATACTTTTGCACGCTGATTTTCTCTCTTCTTCAATGGGTATTTTTTTTCTGATATTTTTTTTTTACTGACAGAGCCTTCATTTGAGATTTTAAAACATATCCAGGAATAAGTGCATGGCTGTAATGGCATTCTTTGCCACCACTTGGGCGAACCCAAAAACAACCATATTGCTTCTTCTAGACTGCTTTCGAAAAGTATTTACACACTATTTCGATAGGCTTATTCTTGTTCTTCAATCAAAAGGTTTTTTTTTTTCCGGCTATCTTCTGCTTCTTCGGTAAATATGTTTTCCAATTTTGTATACCCTGTTTAAGCCACAAACAACCAGTCCCTTGAGATATAGTTCCGTAATTAAGTTCATGAAGCCAGGCTATGAACCACCACATTTCTTTTCTTTCTTTCTTCTTTTGTATGCTTTTGAACCTGACTCTTTCTTTTTTCTTTTAATACCATAAACTGTGAAGTTGTTTTTGATTTTTTTTGATTGCACCATAAAAGTTTAAGACTTTATTGAAGTTGTTTTTGATTTTTTTTGATTGCACCATAAAAGTTTAAGACTTTATTGGCATTGCAGTGTATTGAAAATATCAACGAACACGCTTCTCGAACAAGTCAAAGAAAGTTTGCAGCCACTCTTTATATCAAAGCAATATCACTACTTGGTATGTCTGAACCTCGTAAACATGGCAGTTTAAGATTTTAAATGTCAAATTTACTTTTATATCGTAGCATGTCGACTAAATATGTCATCAATTCAAGTTATAAATAATTTTTCTTTTCTTTTCTCCTTTTATTTTGTAACTAGATGACGAAGTAATGGTATTTTTCAAACATACTTTTTCTCCTTCCGGTGTCCAACACTTGGTGATCCTTGATGACAAGAATCAACCAATTGAGAAGGGAGCAATTTTGGTGGTTCATACTTCCCTTGTCGGTCGATACGCAAAGCCATGGCCAAAATTAACGAATTCACTTTACTTGGCGGAATGGTCCCGGGAGATTTTATTGAGCAAGAATTCCAAGGCGTGAGCTTTGCAAGCAACTCACCATCAGCAGTCAAATGAGCCAACTCCATTGCCAACATTGGGTCATCATATCATCGAAGGCAAAGCCAAGTAGGGAGATGCCATTCAGTTCGCTGGTGAATTCCACTACATCAAGGACTACTAGGAGTGGACTGAAGACATCCTCAGTCGGTGCGATCACAAGCTTCTTGCGGCGCAAATATATGACTTAATATATGTTTCGCTGTTCACGTATGATTGCAATTCTGACATAATCAAGGCTTTTTGCGAGGTGTGGTGTCCACTCACCAACATTTTATTGACTTCCCTTGGAGAATTATCCATATCACTATAGGATTTGCACACTCTCCCAGGCCTTCCTATGACTGGATCTCTATATGACGAAGTTATCCTCAGTGCCAAGGAGCTCATTGGTGTCGAAGAGGTAGAAAATAGATTTGTCCCTCGCTGTGAAAAATTCATACTTAATCACCAAAAGGAGTATCTTCAAAGGCTATAGAATGATCTTCGCGAGAGGATAGCAAATATTTCTATCGAATCCCTTTCATCCATCAAAGATGATGTTTCATTTGTGCTTGAGTCCATGAAAAGCTTTACCAATTTTGATATCTATCATGTGGAAGGACCCTTGAAAGAAATGTTTGCCAAGGCTGCTGCTTATGACGAGGCAAGGTCAACATCTTCTGAACAGGCATCCAAAGAACTTCTTGCACAGTAATTGAGTGAAGCCAAAGATTGCCTCCACGAAGCTAAGACTAGAGAAAGCAAATAGGTTAATCAAATCCAATCTACCAAGGAGGAGTTGGAGCGCATCAAGAAAGAGTTTGATGATTTGAAGGGACGAAAGAAACACTTGTTTGCATCATTGAAACCCCAACAACAACTTCTCCAGAGTGCCCAAACCGAAGTTCATAAGATTGAAGAGGAGATTGTTGCAATTAAAAGTACTTCTCCATTGAGTGATGAAGCGGTTGAAAATTTGAAGTTTTCAATGGTACGTCTCGAGGCTGCCAAAGAAGAGCTGAAAAATTTAAGACCCTTTGCTTAGTGTTTGTTTAAGACATTTCCCTTTCTTTTTGCTTCATATAACGAACATCATTATTTTTGAGATTACATTATAGAAATTGTTCTTTTTCTATCTTGCAATCCTTCAAGTGCATTCATGTTCATCAAAATTCACAAAGCCTTTTTTTTTGTTTTTTTTTTCAAACTGCTATCCTATAGGAAGAGAAAACATAATTACTCATGATTGAACTTAGAAAATATTTAAGCTGCCTACGTACCCCAATAAAGGGATCAAGTCATAACGTAGTTTAAAAATACTTTTTTTATGGGGGTGTACACAGTTTATACTCATGCGGGCCATGAGTATCTATTGCTTAACCACCCTAGACTAGGTGGGGTATTTAATATTTTAACCACATAAAATACCTTTAGTGGGGTAAATTAACAGTTTAACCACATGTATTCACTTTTAGTGGGTACCATTCATATTTTATACTCATGCGAGTCAGGAGTAACATGCAGTTTAGGCTTATGCATCACGGAGCATTCTTCTAACTTTATACGTAATAGCGTTTTAAGAATTTTCCATTAATCGGGCCAATTCTTAAGCTATCTTCAACAACCAACTTGTAAGCGCCATTTGTGTAGACCTTTTTAACAATGTAAGGACCATCCCATTTTGATGTGAATTTATTTCCAGTTCGATGAGTAGTGATGATGGGCCTTCTCACAGCAAGTACTAAATCGCCGACTTGGAAAGAGTGTGATCGTACTTTTTTATTGAACGCCTTAGATAAATGAGTTTGATAGCATTCAAGTCTTTGTTGTGCTTTCAACCTTTTCTCATCAAGAGTCTATAATTCTTCAAGTCGTAGGCATGCATTTTCTTATTCGGTTAGTCCTTCTTGCACGACTATCCTTAATGATGGGATTTGTTGCTCAAGAGGAACTATAGCTTCAACATCGTGCACTAGTGCGTAAGGAGTCACTTGAGTAGGCATTCTAAAAGTAGTTCTGTACGCCCATAAAGCTTCTCCGATTCTTTTGTGCCAATCTCGTTTTGACTTTGCAATCACTTTTTTCAACAAAGTACACAAAGTCTTGTTAAATGCTTCAGTGAGTCCATTAGCAACAACATAATACATGGAAGATTTTTTTTGTTTGAAACTAAACTTCTAACAAAGCATATCTATCAAACTATTGCAAAAGGGCTTTTCATTATCCGTGATTATATATCAAGGAATCCCATAGCGATAAATAATATTAATATGGATAAAGTCAGCAATATTTTCCTTCTTTACCTCTTTGAGATGTATCGCTTTAGCCCACTTAGAAAAGTAGTCTATTGCAACCAAAATGTATAATGTTTGCGGGAAGACTTTGTCATAGGTCCAACCACATCTAAGCCCCAAGCGTCAAATGGTCATGAAGCAACAATAGGGTGTAATGGCTCAGGCAGCTGGTGAATAAGATTTGCATGAAATTGACAGGCTTGACATCTTTGTGCGTAATCCATACAATCTTTTACCATTGTCGGCCAATAGTAACCCATCCTTTTTATTCGGAATTACAACTTTGGGCATGATTGATGAGCACCACAAATCCTAGAATGAGCTTCTTCTATAGCTTGGATGGCTTCATCATTACCCAAACATCGCAAGAAAACTCTATCAAATGAGCGTCTATAAAGTGTGCTTTTATAATGAATAAAGCGAGGGGCATGACGTCGAATATCAAATTTTTAACGTGGATCATCATGTAGCTTCTCATACTTCAAATAAAGTACAAGTGGTTGATGCCAATCTTCTTTCTTGACTTCAAATACTTCGACAACATGATTTTCTTCATCTTCACCATAATTTTCGTCCTCGAAGATTGGTGGTACAACCTAACTTCTGTATGTTGGTACACGAGCTTCACCTTCAGGCATGGCAAGTGTAGAAGCGAGATTTGCTAAAGCATCAGCTTGCTTATTGTCTGTCCTTAGTATATGTTCAATTACTACATCTTCCAACCATCCAATAAGACTTCTAGCATAATTGAAATATGGAAATAGCTCAGGTTTCTTGACTACATACAATCCAAGCAATTGATTGACCACCAATTTAGAATCTCCATGATAGGTGCATATTTTTATATTTATTTGTATCAATTCTTCTATGTCTTCTTTGCTTTGTTCTTGTTAATAATAGGTTTTTATTAATGTTTTATGTGTGACAGGAGTTTGAGAATGAAAAGATTGAAAATGAGCCCAAATGAAGTTGAAAGAAGCATTCTTGGGCTAAATTGACACGATTCTACTGCGGCAGTGTTTGTATTTTGGCTATAAAAGTCTGATATAAAGCTTAATTGATTTGATTCTTATCTTATTAGAATGATAAGAGATGTATCTACAACTTTTATGTTTGCAAGGTTTCCCAATTCAATTGATTTCAAAGAGTAAAATTCAGTTAAATAGTCAAACATGCACTGAAACTTCTAGATATGGCAGTCTTTGTATATCTAGAATAACTCTCTCCAAAAAATGTGATATTGATCTGATTCATATGGATAAAGATAGCTAACAGATAGGACTACAATTCTTATGAAGACACTGAAGGCCAATTCAACATATAAAGAGATCAAAAATCAGTTGAAAATAGATATATAGTGTTAGATAACTATTTGAGAAGAAGAAAACAGTAGCATCGGCACCTAGGCACCCTATTTTCGGCGCCTAAGCGCCGTGCTTACTGTCCTCTTCAAGAAATATAGCGCCTAGGCGCCATATTATAGCGCCTAGGCGCTATCCACGTGATAAAACTGATGCTTTTGGTTGGAATGGTGGCAAGTGGCAATCCTTTACACCTTTTGGCACATGTTTGTGATATGTATACAGTAGATACATATATCATACCACACACATTACTCACTTTACACCAAATGCACAATACACCTTTCACACTTTACACCAAATGCACAACACACCTTCCTCACTTTACACAAAATACACAATACATCTTACACACTTTACACCAAATCACATCACCATCTCACACTTTATAAAAGGGCACTATCATCTCAACACAAACATCAATTTTTAGATTCACTCACTCTCTACATCATTCATATTTTGAAAGCACTCTTGGGGTTTTTGGAGCTTCAAGGAAGAAAAAGTGGAAGAGGCTTGGAGGAGGAGACATCCACAATCTACGATCAACCTCAACTATCTTCTTCAACCAATAAGTTTTTTTGATTCCCAATATTGCTAATTTTTATTCTCTTATCATTTCTTATCATGTTAGGCTAAACTTTTTTATTGGTTGAGGTTGATTTCAAAGCCCTAGACATGAGTTTTTGTAATTGAATGTTTAATATTATTGATCAATTTTCCAATTGAGGTTGTTTATATTTTTTTATACTTAATGTCTTTTGGATATTTTCTTGCTTTGTTTGGGTGCACAACCAAATCGGGTTTGAGAATTCCCTACAACTAGATTAAAGATTTTAGATCCATAATTATCTTGAATTTCTAATCATATGTAGTAAATTATGATTAATGATTATGGATATTTTTATTAATTACAATGGAAAACATAACCTAAGTTAAATGACCTAAGCTTGTGTGGTTGTTGTTTAGATCAATCTATCTTTCTTGTTTTAATGCATCCATTGGATTAAATCTAGAGAACTTGTTCTAGGTTGTTTGGTGGGCAGAGAATTAGATAGAGAGTTTGTTCTATCTAACGAGAAATTAAGAAAAGATTGGGGTAGTAGAGCTTGTTATTACGTACAGTTGATAATTTTATTGGCAAATTATTCATAATATTGATATGAAATTACAACCCATTGTCTAGTGGTGGCGAATGAAACCTCAACCTAATTTAATCGATTGTTGATTGTTGTTTTGATTTTGATTGATTTATATTTTAATTTATTTTAATTTCTGTGACTTAGTTAATCAACTCAATCCTCTCCCTCCCCAAACATTTGTTGTTTATTTCTAAAGTTTGCTTGTTGAAGTCTTAGTTTTAAGTTAGTAATTTTGAAGTTAAAATTCTTAATTAGTTGAGTTGATAGTAAATCAATTAGCTTTGATCCTCGTGGGATCGACTCTTACTCGCTCTATACTCGTTAAATATTTATTGAAGTAAGGTTTAAATTTGGTAGGCCTACGACAATCAATCAAGTTTTTTGTGCGATTGCTGGGGAACAAGCGTCTAATTGATTAATTATTTGTTTTAGTTTTTCATTTTACTTTACTTACTTCTTTTTGTTAGTTTATCTTAGTTTGTTTTCTTGTTATTTTTAGATTTTATGTCATCAGAGGACTTGAGGTTGAGACTTGAGCAAATTCGGATTAACTTGAATACACCGCTACCACTATTACCACCACTTCCACCTATACCTCAAATCAATTCACCACTCAAGCTCGAGTTTGAAACTCCTCCGATGAATTTTGAAACTCCTCATCAACCTGAAACTATTGAAATAACACATAATCATAGAACATTAAAGGAGTTAGCTGCTCCCAATTTGGAAAATAAACCATTGTGTATCACATATCCCAACTTGGAAGCCGGCTTTGAACTCAAATTTGGGATGATTCATATTTTGCCCACATTCCATGGTTTTGCGGGTGAGGATCCAAATAAACACTTGAAGAAATTTCATGTCGTGTGCTCTAGTATGAAACCAGCTGACATTTCAGAAGAAAACATCAAGCTCATTGCATTTTCTTTTTCATTGGCGGATTCGGCAAAGGAGTGGCTTTATTATCTACCGTCTAGCACGATTACCACATGGAATGAAATACGAAGGGTATTTCTTGAGAGGTATTTTCCAGCTTCCAAGGCAGGGAGCATCCGAAAAGAAATATGTGGGATTCGACAATACAATGGGGAATCTCTCTATGAGTATTGGAAAAGATTTAAGAAGTTGTGTGCCAGTTGTCCTCATCATCAAATCAGTGATCAACTTATCATTCAATATTTCTATGAGGGGCTTATGCCAATGGAAAGAAGCATGATTGATGCTGCCAGTGGAGGGACTTTAGTTGATAAGACAGCCGAGGCAGCAAGGAATCTAATTGAAAATATAGCTGTAAATTCTCAATAATTCATCACCCGTAATGATCCACCACGGCCACCTAAGAGTGTCAATGAGGTAAACACATCACTTCTTGAACAAAAGCTTTCACACCTCACATCTTTAGTGCAACAAATGGCAGTAGGGCAACAAGTCAAAGCATGTGGAGTATGTTTCATGGTAGGGCATCCCACGGATATGTGTCCATCTCTCCAAGAGAGTTCTATGGAGCAAGCAAATATGATTAGTGATTTTCCAAGTCAACCAAGGCAAAGATATAATCCATTCTCCAACACTTATAATGAAGAATGGAAGGATCATCCTAATTTAAGATACGGAAACCAACAACAACAACCTACTCCATTTCAAATGCCAAACCGACCACCCAGTTTTCATCAATTGACTGTGCAACCACCTTTTCAATCTCCACAACAATCGGGCGCATCCTTGGAGGATCTCGTGAAAGCACTTGCTACTAATACTATGCAATTTCAACAAACCACACAAACCCGTTTCCAACATATTGAGAATCAAGTAGGGCAAATAGCTATTAGCTTAAGCTGATTGGAAACACAAGGATCGAGTATACCAATCAAATTCATTTCTTTTCAATGAGCAAACAAATTATTTCACTAAGTAATCTCCATATGTTCCAACATCATTACATGTCTCAATAAAATGGGCCACATACTGCTTCGGGTTGCCCTTGCCATCAAATTGCTGAAATTTTAGAGGTTGGTAGCCAACTATCATCTTCAAATTATCGATCCTTTGAGTGTATGGTTTGGCATCAGTCAAGGATGACTTAGAGCTCCCATCGAACTTATCTTTGATAGTCCCCATGATAAACTCCTTCAATTGGTCAGCTGGAATCAACCCATCAGATGAAACTTGGAATTCTTGAGTTGAAGGCTTCACCTTTTCACTTGATTGTTGCTTTGTGGACGTTTCAACTTCATCATGAACCTTAACTTGTTTTCCCATTATACGGCTAACATTAGCATTGTCTACTTTGTTCATCAATTTTGTGATTTGAGAGTCTTGATCTTGAACATGTTTAGTGAGTCCCTCAATGGCTTTCATCAAACTTGCAATTTGCTCATCGAGAGATGTAAGTCCATCCAAATAATAACATTTAATTCGAGATTAAATTATTAAACCCTCGAATTAATGTTATTAAAGATTAAACCCATATTGGAGGAGATAAAAAGGTTAATTCCATCAATAAGTTGTCAAATTCCAAAGTCAACGTTCTTGAAGCAATAGCGTTTGATTCGATATTAATATGTTAAACCCTCGAATTAATGTTATTGAAGGATGAAATCCAATTTGGAGGAGATCAAATCGGCGATTGCACCTCCAAAATTTCAAATTCCAAAATTTCTTGCTCTTGAAGAGAAGAATTAGAGGAATTATTGAAGAGAAGAATCAGATGAATTATAGAGATTGTAATCATTTTATTATTTCAATTCAATATAATTCAATTTGTACAATTTTTCTTGTTTGTTAATTTTACAAACAACAAAATTTGTGTTACAAATTTTTGGCACGCCTAGTGGGACAATCTCTACCTCTCATCTCTTTTCTTCAAAAGTTCTGAAATATTATAATGACTACTTGCAAGGTCGCAGAAAATTACTACTTCAAATTTTTTTAATGCTGTAGGCGGAAGTGTTGGTGTCGTCACAAGAAGTATGTCGAAAAAGTTGTTATCATCTTCCGAGATAACTCATTTGCTCGAAACTACTGAGAAGGATTTGCCACATCTTGCCAACATAAATGAAGATGATGGAGACTTGAAGGATGAATCGCATCATCCACCTCTCGCTCAACATCTTTGATTTTTATTTTGAATACTGTGGATCTTCTTTAATTTGATCACCTTAGATTGAGAGAATTTCCTCCAACACCTTCTTACTTGGTCATCTTCTTCACAACTTATATTTTTTACTCTTGCAAATGACCCCTATTTATACTTGTATGATAGGAGTTATTGGATAAGTTATTTGATGAAATAATACGATTTGATTGGTTATTCATGATTTGATTGACATCTATCACTTGATCATAAGATTTGATACAATCTTGATTCTCAAGAATTAAAATTTGACACTTGGCGATATTTAATTGGCCAACAAAATATATATTATAATATCAATTAATTAACTATTTAATTTCAGAATTAATTTTGATTAAATTCCCAATATAAATAGAAAATATAAAATTAATATTTAATACATATTATTTTACACGTGTCGCCATTTAATTGACACTAATTTAATTTGTCTATAGTATGGTCCCACATATGATATCGATTATGGAACATGTCTCTATGAATTTAATTTTAAACTTATTTTGAATCGGGGTTCATTAAAACGGGACATCGATAAACTTGATAGACTCACACACACGATCCATACTTAAAAGGAGAATATCTCATTCCATGAATATTGACATATGGATGCTAGTGCTTGTAGGAGAATAAGTACACTGAATAGGCCCCTGGGAGATTCACAATAAAAAATATTATTTATCGATTGAGAATTTCCTAGTTACAACAGTGTATTAATTAGTCCTTTGACTTGAGATACCATGGTAGCCATAAGCATGACATCATACACTTTCATGTATTTTCTGATTGCATGACAATCACAAAGAATTTTGTTGGGTGTATGGTCTTCATGTATAGAAGCTAATGAGTGACCAACAGAGGATTCATCACCTATCTGATAAGTAAGATGAATCTCCTATATTTTCATAGTCATTGATCCTAAAGACCTTGACCAAGACAAGATGAATATTGGACATGGAGTTTTCTAATGATTCATCAAAGATCAATGCAACTTGAAATGGAATTATAGTTATTAAGTCAAAATAGAATTTTGACTAATAATTCATGCCTATACTTAATCAGGAGATTTATTGATGGAAGGACCGTATTTATATGATACTCATAATAGAAAAAGTTCACTTGTTATTCATCTAAGACTATATAGTTAAGATGCACTGTTAAGTGCTTTCCTTGACTTGTGAGGTTCTTAAATTAAGGAGTTAGTTTCATGACGGATCAATTAATTAGATTAATTGATTATAAATATATTTTTAATATAATTATTAAGTTGCAATAATTATAAGCTTACTACTAGTTAGTTGTGAACTTGATGGGCCACAAAAATCAAGATAATCCACTTCTAATCTAGTATTTCATCCAAAGTATTGGATCAAGTCAATTGATAGTGATTTAATTTGAGCTAGAATATATTTAAGGAGTTAAATTAATTTATCTAATTAAATAATAAATTCTTTAATTGACTTAATGGAGAGATTATGGGTACTTAGGAGCAAGTTAATTAATTAATTAGATTATTTAATTAGCTGGGCCTAAATTAATTTAAGGGATTAAATTAATTTTATCAATTAAAATAATAACGCATAATTTGATTAGGTGAGCTTTTTATGGAATCAATTAATTAATTTATTTGATTATTCATTGAGATTTATTAATTGATAGAGATCAATCAATTTGACTTTAATATTTAATTGAAGTCCAAGGCATGGGGTTAGAGTCCCATTAAAAGTTTTAATTATAAAAATTAAAAACTCCTAGTTACAGAAGAAAAAACTTTTGTCTTGAAGAGGAAAAAAGAAGCATAAGAGATTCGGAAGGAAAGTTTCTTAATTGAATTAGGGAAGGATGACCTAATTGGATTAAGGACACAAAAGTGTGTATAAATACACCCCTAAGGGCCGAAAATTCCAACAATCAAGAATTTTTTTTGGCCCCTCTCCCCTCTCCATAACTTGTGTTTTCTTCTTCTCTCTTCTACAAGAAAAGTCTCTCCATAAAAAAGCACTATCTTTTTTTGATCAAAGTATAATTTTTCTAATCACTTATGGATTTAATAATTATATATCACTCTCAAATTAAATTAGAAATAAAGAGTATAAATTCACTAGTAAGGATTTATTACTCATGGTTTGCTCAAAGTGTAGATATCATTAGAGGGGCTACGCTTAGAGTTCTTGGTGAATCTTTTTGGGACATCCAAAGAAGGAGTTCGTGGAGAGCAATAGGAATTTGGACTCCTTCATACCTTTCATCAACCAGAGTGCTTGAAAGGTATAAATTCATATAACTAAGTTGTTTAATTATCTTAAGCGAACAATCAGAAACACAAATCAATAATTGCATCAAATTCTGAATTAACCTTTTATACATGTATGATTATTTCAATTTGTTTAAATATTTTAATATTTCGCTATACATGCTATCGCGTAATTTTGCAAACCCAACAACCTCGCCCTCACCCTTTATAATATGCTAAAAAAAAACTCTAGTGATAGAAATTGAAAAGCTAAGGAATCACACCGCCTTAACTCACCACTTAGGCATCGAATTGAGCCATCGTTTGTCCCTATGTAATCCTTGTGATATGTAGGACTTATCTAAGTCCTAATTCAAATTGAGTTTCCATACACCCGATGGGTGCATGATGTCGACACCACTGTGCTAGACGCCTATGTATAACACATATCACCTTGCCGGCTCACAATCTAACCATTGCCCAGCCTGTGTTTGGAATCTCTATATGCCTAAACGAGCCAGTTTTGATGTGTCATGTGTTCCCAAATAGCCCATGCTTGGCACCAATAGTTAGCCAATTTTGGTGTCTCTCCATACCTATACTTGTCGCTTGTCTGGCATGTAAGTGTGTCAGGGCACCTCTGGGGGGGGGGGGGGGGGGGGGAGGGGACCTACATTTAAGATCTCTGCTATTCATTTTTTTTATCTATATTTTTCATTTGCAGAAGGGAATGGCTTGTTTTTGTAGTAATATACTCCATTTTATTGTCATAACACGTCCAAGCGAGAGTTTGAGGCAAGGGGCAATAATTGTTGCTGAAGGGAATGATGGAGTGCCAATATTACTGCATGTGGTCACCTCAACTTTGTATCATGTTTGTAAACTTACTAGTCGGTGAGTTGACCGCCCTCACTTTGTTTGGCCATAACCTCTCTCATACTTTGATTTTCATGTCAAATTATTAGTATTATTTACTAACCTCTTTGAGATTTCCAATAGTATATTATGAGTCTAAATAAGAGTTCCCTTAAGGGAGTTATGACCAATCGAAATTAGCCCTTCTATTTTTAGCACCTAAAACTGCCAGTTGCCACTATTTTGAGCATATCCCCTCAATACATAGATTTTTTTTAGGAAATTTATGGGTTAGAAATAGACTTGCTGAGGTTTCCAATTGTAGATCATTTTCGTAAAATATGACATCATATGAGAAATTATGCTCAGTTGAAAATGATAGAAGAGGGTGGAAACCTATCAGAAGGCCTTGTGGCACTTGGAGGATCACTTGAAGGGCTGCACGACCCTCCATTGGTTCACACGGCCTTCCACAGTTTCTCAACCTCCTGGGCCTTAGTTTTTTCACCAAAAGTCGTGGGGAGTGGCCCAAAGGCCGCATTATCATGGAAGGGCTAAAAACCAACTCTCTTTCTAACCCCAAAAAGCTGAAGAACGATTTTGTATAGGGTGGCACGACCCTCTATAGGGGGGCAGCCCTCTAACTCTCCAGATGCATTTTGGTGAAGTAGTTTGGCTACTTTAGGTGCACCAGGGGACAAGGGATAATTTCAAGCAATTTTTTATCTGATTTCTCACACACACACACACACACACACACACACACACACACTCCCTCTATTTAATTACACCTTCAACACATCTATTACACACATCGTTTTCATCCTCAAGAAAAAACACACATTCTACGCACTTTTCACACAAAGATCCTCTCTCCTCTCCAACTTCTCTTTAGCTTATCATCATTCTTTCTTCACTCACCTTTAAAAATACGCATACACCATATACAAGACACACCATGAATAACAATAAACACATATACAAATGCATATCTTCTCACATACACAAATAAAGACACCCGCAAAAGAATGCAAACTTGTACACATAAAGGAGTCCAAGCTATAAGTAAAGTGTGGAATCAAGCTCGTTGGTTCGTGAAGAAAAGTAAGTATTATGGTGTTTTCTCCTCCTGTGTAAGTATTGCTAACTTTTGAATCCTTTGACAATTCCTTCACCCCAAGTATGAAGGTGAATGGTCCCTAGGATTTTGGCTTGGAACGGTGATTCTGCTTGTTCCTTGTTGAGAAGTGGGGTTTTTAATGATAAATGAATGGTTACATGAATATTTGGTGATTGTGGTTTTGATAATCATTTTCATGCATTTTTCCATTTTTCATGGGTTTTTTTTGCATTTTTATGATTTTTCCAGCATTTATGTTAGTCTTGCATTTTTGGCATTTTCCATCATTTTTCCATTCCCCCCCCCCCCCCAATTTTTCACGTTTTAAGGGCATTTTCTTCCTATTGCATTCTATGGGATATATTTCCGTATGAATTTCTTAGGTTCCTGGTCATGCCTAGGTACTTTCCTTTGTTTTCCATTTTTTGGGATTTTATAGGAATTTCTCCTATTATTTCATATCACAGGGGCATTTCGGTCATCTTGTTCTTTGTGGGGGGGGGGGGGGGGGCATTTTCGTCCATTTGAGCTGTATTTTCAGCTTTTTTTTAGCTATTCTTTGTATTTCCATAACTTTCTCATATTTTTCTATCCACTTTTCCTATTTTCTCATTTTCCAAAAAAGGGGGCATTTTGGTCATTTCATCCCAAAAGGAGTATTTTTGTTTTTTTTTTAATTTTCACCATTCCTACACTTTTTGGAATTTCCTGAATCCTCATAATTTTATATAGTTTTCCTATATTTTCGAATTACTACATCAGTAAGGGTATTTTTGTCTTTTTGACTCTTAAGAGGTCGTTTTGATATTTTACATACATTTTTAGTATTTTCAATTTTTTTTGAATATTCTTCTACAATTTTTTTTTTAGGTAGTTATTAGAAATCTTCCATTATTTTCCCAAAACTTAAGGGCATAAATGTTATTTTAGCTCCTTAAGGCAACTTAGTCATTTTTTTAGCCCTAAAAAGGGCATCTTAAACATTTACATGCATTTTGTATATTGGACCAAATAGTGTACAATAGTTATTTTTAAGCATTTTCATGCATTTGTCCATCGAAGGCATTTTGTCCTTTTCCATACATTTTAAGCCAAGGAGGGCATCTTGGTAATTTTGTCATCCCCGGAGGGCAATTTTGTCATTTCATAAGCACTTTGGCCCAATGGGGTATTTCAGGCAAGCACGTGTATTCTTACACACTTTGAGCATTTTAATGCTCGGTTTGTTTCCACAGAAAATGAGGGAACAGGAAAAGAGTGACGGAATTCTTTTTTAGAAAAATTCTCCTGGAAAATAATATTATCCTTGATCTTTCATGTGTTTGGTAGTGTCTCAAGTTTTATTAAAAATAGCTATGAATCTAATATTTTATTAAAATTAACAAAATTGTAACAATAACTAAATTTTAATTTAACTCTTAACTTAGACAAGAATTCTTATAAATTTGTTAGTATCCAAAATGTGTAAGTTTACATAAATAATTTAACTTTTATTAAATTATAATATTCTTTTGTTCAAATTCTCATTTTAGCATATGATTTAATTCTTTAGGTAATGTTAAAGTATATATTTATTTATGCAATTAGTATAATTTACCTTGTTCAAAGACGTAAAAAAGAAATAATAATAATAATAGGATGAGATTTGGAGTCAATTTTAGAAACCTAAAGTTCTTCTTTAGCACATGCGGGTGAGACAACTCTTGTGAAAAATCGCAACATTTCTATTCTCTAACATATAAAATTAATAAAAATAACTGTGACAAATTTGTTGTAATTCCTTGTACTGATATATACAAATAGTTTAACACATTAAATTTTAAGAAGACTTCAATATTATTTAGTTCAGGTTCCGTTCTAGCCTTTTCTTTTATTACTTAATTAGTTTTTGAAAGTATATTAATAATTTTTATTGCAAACAGAGTATTCACCTATAGTAATTACAATTAGCACTAAAAAAAAATTATGAGATGAGATACAAATCCATTTTTAGAAACATACCATTTTTCTTAGTTCAGGTGGGTAATCCATTTTAGTTCAATTGAAAAGTTTTCCCTTTCAATTGTATTTCCACTCATTCTTTTTCCTTTTACAAAAAAGGTCGTAAAAAAGAATTGTACAAGAATTACTAATATAATTTGATAAATTACCAAAACCAAACGCAAAATTTTATCTCAAAACTCAGTATATAAAAAAATCATACAAAACATTTAGTTCATCCTTATTTAGGTTTAGCGATCGACTTTATAACACTATCAAATATCATATTTTTTTTTAAGAATTTAATTTGTTTTTAAGTTTTTGAAAAATTTTGATAAGAATTTTCAGCATTATCCTGAAATTTCATTGCAACCAAACAACAGAAAATGTTTTTCCCAGTTGTTTTTTTTCTTTTCCCTTATTTTCAGTGGAACCAAATAGAGCCTAAGGCATTTTCGGCACAGTTACGCACATCAAGGTATTTAAGATAAAATTTTATGACTTGAGTCTTTTTAAACACTTTTAATAAACTTAGACAGTTCTTACATGTAAATCACATTTAGGCGCTTTTACAAATAATGGTGATTCTTAGGCACTTCCACTAGTCTTCACTCTGCACTTAGGCAATTTATCACACTTTGCCCACATTTCACATTCAGGTCTTTCCATTTGTATGCTTGGGCACATAGAAAATCATTCTACATCATTACATGTGCCTCCACATTTGCATGCTTGCATTGTAGCATATACATACATCATAATTGTCATTTCATGCTATCAATATTGGTGATGCAATATGAATTAGTAAGTGCACTAGTTACAAGTAATAAAATATGTGAGAATACGGATTGTTATGTCCCTAAAGAATGCGTATGCAAGTATCGAATATAGATGACCTAGCTATATTTAACGGTGAGTGAATTTGAAAGCTAAACAAATAAATTAACAAAGCAACTAAAAAAGCCAAGATAAACATGAGATTGAAATCAAGGAAAAAAGGGGTCAAGGACATGGATCACCATTTTAGGCTTTTTTTAACACAATATTATATTTTTAAAATATTATTACGTGTAAAAAATGGATAAAATAAAAATTTGAGCAAAGTCGCTACCTTGGTTAGAAACTTTATGCAAAGTTGCTAACCTTTGACTTTGTATATTTGACTTTACATAAAGTTGCTACCTTAGTTAGCACCTTTGCATTAACCAATTATTTTTTTCCAAAATATTTTAATTAGCCAATCATTACTAATTAGATAATGATTAAACTAATATTTTAAATTTATGCAATAATGAGATAATTTTGATCCTAAAAAATATATAATACAATATATGAAGATTTAACAAAAAAATAATCCTAAAAATATCATCCGGTGCCATAACGAGGCCAATGCCCACTGTCGCCTACCTCCGTGTACACCTTCAACAGCAGGAATCTCATGTATTTGTTGCTGTTTATCATTGTCATTATTTGAAATATAATTTAAATTAAAAGACGAACGAGATAGGTATCCCATGCCAAGATCAAAACCAAGCAGTGTTGAGAATGACTGCGTGTATAGCGGCATACCCTAATAAGGAGTGAACGACTCATCCGACTATGCCTCCTGAGGTAAGTAGTAATTAGGAGTACTGTTCATACCGTGAAACATAGGAAGTGTCGAAGTAGATGGATTGCCATATCTGTTTTAGTAGACTTATATGGAAGAGGATGTCATATGACGTATAAGCATGACTAGTATTGCAGGTGTATCCCTATAAGTAGATGGATCTGTCACATCTACCTCTGTTGTGCTAATACGTCTTCTCGTCCTTGTATGTTTGTGAGCACCCTACTCAAAATTGGGCTCTTTATCTTCAAAAATTTTGTGTTGTATATATTCATTCAGTTCAAAATAATTTATTTTCATTCAAAATAATGTTTGTGCTGTATATGTTCATACATATACATATATATATGTATATATATAAATTTATATCAAATATATATTAAAATTAATCCTAATTATATTTAATTTTAATTATTGCATAATTAATTCTTTCTAATTGTGTAATTAATTTATAATTATTATTCTTAATCATTGTAAATTTAATTATTTAATCATTGCATATCATTATTCCTAATTATTACAAATTATTTTTCTAATTTAAAATTATGTCATTATTACCTTATCATCTCCTAATTATTTCACGAATAAAATTATCTTATCATTAGCTAATTGGTAATGATTGACTAATTAAAATATTTTGAAAAACAAATAACTGGTTAATGCAAAGTTACTAACCAAGATAGCAACTTTATACAAAGTTTCTAACCAAGGTAACGACTTTGCTCAAGTATAATATTATGCTAAAAAAGCCACCATTTTACTCCATTATGAATTTCATAATTTATGGTTAGGATGAATGTTTGATTGTGCAATAACTGGACTTTCGTTTGTATTTGATACTCTCTTTCAAGACATATCAATTCTACATATCATGGGTTCAACCAATTAATGATGCATTAGGCTCTATGAACTTCACTACCTTTCGATTTTATTTATGACTATTGCGTGTACTAAATTCTATATTTCTATATTTATTGCAACTAGGAGTGTACATTATTCGGTTAACCGATCGATTCGAACCGAAACTGAAATTTTGGTTTGAACCTAAATCGATTCGAATTTTTTTTTGATTTGGTTTTTGATTTTTGATTTTTAAAATTTTTGATTTTTGGTTCGATTTTGATTTTTGATTTCGGTTAACCGAACTGAATCAAAAACCAAATTACTACTTTTATATTATATTTTTGTATTATTTTTATTTTAAAAATTAAGTTTTTATATTTTGTTATTTGCTTTCATACTATTTTTTATGTTTTTCTCACCCAAAGTAAAATAATAAATAAAAATATATATTTTATAATTTTATCATTTAGTTTTTATTTATTTATTTATTTTTTTAAAAATTCGGTTAACCAAAAACCAAAAAAATTCAATTATAACCAAATCGAATTAAAAATTTCGATTCGATTTTTGATTTATGATTTTTCCAAATCAAAATTTTGATTTAGTTCGGTTCGATCGAATCGAACGTGGACCCCTAGTTGCAACACAATCACAACAACAAAGATCTTTGAACATACTTCAAAAAGCATTAAACACATTATACTTGCTCAACACAATTTCAACAACATCCAAACCATGAATAAGACATTAACTTATAAATTCATAAAATGGCTTTTCAAACCTTGACTAAAAGTAATTTAGCTCTTATTGAAATAAAGAAAGCACAAATTATCTTTTAACATCATGGGTTCATAATATTTCTCAAAGTTAAATAAAATCAAGAGAAATTCAAGGGACAAAATTACACTCAAATTAATGATTCTTCAATTCTTCACTTGATTCCTCAAGACCAAAGCTAGTTTCCTCCTCCTATTGGCTTCAACTCCACTTTCTTGTGCTCCAAAAGTTATGAGTGTGGTGGATTATAGGTGAATGATGAGTAGTGGGTGTATGGGAGTGTGTAAATTGAATGAGAGAATTGATAGAATTTTGTCAGTGAAAAGTGTGTGGTGTATGGATTATCCTAAAAAATGAGAGTATATTTCATATGAATTAATATCACATAGGGTGTAATGTAACAAGTGTATCTAGAGTATATATAACCAAAAAGCTATCAAAATTTGTGATTGATCGCCACTTGTTGCACAAAAATAGCATTAGCATCTTTCTATTACATGACGTGGTGCCATGGCGTGAAGAGTTGGTGCTGCGGCACCAACTCTACGTTGGCTTTCATTTGTTGCCACGATTCAGGCTCCATTTGTTGGGTAATGCTGTGGTACAAGGTGTTAGGGCCATGATGCCTGAATAGAGTGAACTTTCAACCAGGTATTGGCATACGGCGCCGCCATGCCTTTCTCTAGGCGCCATAGTGTTATTCTTCTTCGTAAACTAGGGTTGTAACGTGACATGACACTCAGCTTTGGGCTACTTTTTTCCTTCAGTGCTGTAGCATGAGATTTTAGGGGTCATGACGCCAAACTTCACTTTTTTAGCACTTTTTTTATCTTTTCAGCTTTCAACCCTACTTCCAAGTCTGTACCTGCACAACATATATCAAAAGATAAGTACACAAATTCATCAATTATATGATAAAATATCTTAAGTTTTGCTAATGAGAGTGTCGAAAAATGTGTTGAATTAGAAGTTTAACAACTATTCCCAAACTTATCATTTGTTCATCCTCGAGTAAAGTTATAAATCAAACTAAATACAAGCTCATAATTCAAGCACGTATTTGATCAACCAAAGTCATGCCTTAACAAATTGACTATTGCACAAAAATCTAGAAATTAGTCAAACAACTAATTAAGTAACACTTTAAAACTCATGCTAAATTTATCTTGTCATGAAATTTGAAAGTGTGTGTGAGCATAGTTTTCATGTACTCTTGATCTATCGAAGAAGTTTTCAGCATTCTATAGGCTTGCTTTTCATACACATTCTTTACTAATGTAGACATTCTTAAACTTAGATCAATAGAACTTTAATAAACTTGTAATATAAGGCCTAGGTATTAGTTACAAAGAAAGGGAAAGGATAAAGCAAAACAAGAGAGCATAATGTGTTGTACATTAAAATCTCACCCCTCTTCTTGCTTTTTTCTTCTTCACTTCTTTTCATTTTTCATTTGGGATTCACACTTTTTTAACTCTTTTTCTTATTTTTATTTTATTTTTGTTCTTTTTCTTTTTATGATTCCCAAAGTTTCATTTTATGTTCTTTTGCTTTCACAACCCCCCAAATTATTTCTTTTCATCATCATGGGTATTGATGACTTCTTTTCACATCTTTCATGCCCAAATATCTCCACACAATCCTCATACAAAATTGTGCACAAGATGTCTCACGTCTATCATTGGTTTTTTGAGCTACAAAGGGTAGGTATAATGAGCTACAAGAAATAAAGTTGAATAGTGGTCATTCATAATGGGGTATCTAATGATAATGATGATATCATGGTAATCTTAAAAGGCACAAACGAGTCAAAGATGACCTAAATCATTTTCAACTTTGCTAGTTGTCTGGTATTTTACCTCAAAGGATAATGAAACAAGTTCTAGAAGCGCCAATTCATGTTGGAAGCTACACTTGATGTCCAAAATCCATCATCACACCTTCAAAACTTGGAGATCCAAAATTATAAGATGGATAACATGTTTCCAATAAGACATCAAGACAATTTGCCTTAGACAACTGAGGCAAATGGAAAGGGCGAAGAGCATTGTGGTGTTAATTTACTAAGTGAGGAAAAGATTGAAACCATCTTGTGGATTGAAAAATTGATGAAGAATAAACAAGATGTATTAACGCAAATACCTCTAGCGGAGAAAAGAGAAGAATATTGGGATGTTAATTTGCTAAGTGATGAAGAGATGGAAACTGTCTTATGGATTAAAAAACTGATAAAGGATGAACAAGAGGTATCAACACAAATACCTCTAGTGGAGAATAGAGAAGATCAAGAAAATGTTCAACCAAGCCCTTCTTAAGAGCCATCACGGGGAGATTCTTATCCTCATCTTCTACAAAATAGCAGGCCTATGTCAAATATTGTGGAGGATGATATGGGGATCTCATCGCACAAGTGTGAATTATAGGATAAAGAGTTGGGAGATTGCTTATTATAATATTCTATGGTGGAAAATAAAGGTGCATTTGAGGATGTTGGCAAATCTATTATCCATATAGATTTCATCATCCCTAACATTGAAACGGATAGAAATATTTCTCTCACACAAGGACAACTATTATTTGTCATCGGGCATCAACTTAACAATATAAAAGAGGCACTTGATCCCATGCCGGATTATGCTCACTATGCTTATCTTTGGGGATCACCTACTCTTCTAGAACATATAAAGGCATGGCATGATAAACACTTATTTTTGGATCCCAGTTGAGCAAGGAAGAAGTCTCGCAGAAGACTATAAATCAAGCCCTTCTTGGGAGGCAACCCAAGTGTTTTAATTTTTCTTTTTTTTTTACTATTTAATTGTTTAATGCTAATTTTGCTATTTTAGTCTAATGAAGTTTTTTTGTTTATTTTATTTCAGGATCCAACTCAAGTTTGGGGGAGGATTTGTAAAATAGGGAGTGATATGACACCAACTAATGAATGCACTTCCATCACTATTCTATAAGAGGATGATGATTAAGTTGATGAGAACTAACACCATTCAGGGAAGTCTTCTATACCTTATCTTGCTTTATTTAACATTGAGGTCAATGTTAGTTCTAAGTTTGGGGGTGGATGTATGTGCTTCATTTGCTTTTGTTTGTTTATAGCTTTTGAAAATTGATGAATGTTGTTCTTATATATGTGCTTGACTCTTGTGACAATTTTTATATTTCTTATAATCCTTTGACATATTGAGTACATAGTCTTGAACATTTAGATTTTCTACTTACTTAGAAAAAGTTTATATGAAGTCAATATTTTTTTTTACGATCTCATATAATTCTAGAACTTGTTTGTGTTAGAGTAGGATGCCCAACGCCCCAATTGGATTGGGTGTATTATACTCTTTTGCTTTTGTAAAGACAATCTTATTGTGAATTATATTAATAAAAAGGCATTTTCTTTATCTTAAGTCTTGCATCTTTTATTTCTGCACATTAGATAAAGCCCTTAGACCAAATTTAGCTACGGGGTATGGTCGCGCATATGATGGAGATCATGGAACATACCTCTAAGGCTTTGGTCTTAAATAAGTTTCGAGTCGAGTGCTTTTTGAGATGGGATATCAAATAGCTTAGTAAGACTCGCACATATGATGCATGCTCGTGAGACGAGGATATCACATTTCATTAGCATTAGCGTAGAGATGTAAGTGCATGTATGTGGGTGCTTGTTAGGGAACAAGTACACCGAACATGGCCCGCAAGAAATTCTTAGTTGGAGGCTTTGCCCGTCGAAACAAGAATTTCTGTATTGCGATAGTGCACGACTAGTCCTTAGACTTGAGGCACGATGGTAGCCTTGTGTGTATTCTGCAGCACTTTGATATATCTTTTGATTGCTTGACAATCACAAATGGGGTATGTTGGGTGTTGCACTAGTGTGCATGGAGGTTTGTCAGTAGTCAATATAGAATTCGACACTTATCTTTTTAAATAAGGGAATCTCCTGTATTTTCATAGTTTGTGATTCAAAGACCTTGGCCAAGAAAGGATGAATTGTGATTTATCAAGAATCATTGGAACTTGAAATGAGATCACAGTTATTGAATCATTTAGGGTTTCGACTTATAATCCATGCCTTAGATTCAATCAGGAGATTAGCTGTCGAAAGGACCATACGTGTATGGTACTCGAAACTGAAATAGGTTTACTCGCTATTTCACCTAAGACTAGTTTGCCATGATTACTTGCTATATGTTTTCATGGATAGTGAGGTTCTTGGAATTAAGGAGTTGATTCCAAGCGAATTAATTAATTGAATTAATTAATCGGAATAATTGTTATTCATAAGTTGCAAATGTTGTAAACCCACTACTAGCTTAGTAGTGAACCTAAGAGGGTCATACATCTTTATGGAAAGTAACATTTTTAATTTTAGATTTTATCTAGTGGTTGGAAATTAATTAATTAATACTGATCAATTAATTAATTAAGGGTTTTATTTAATTTAATGGTTAAATTAAATTATTCAATTAAGTAATTTGATTATTTAATTAAACCTAATTTGATTAGGAAGCCCAATTGGAGTAAATTAAATTAATCAATTGGATTGATTAAATTGGATTGAATCAATTGAATTGATTTGGGGATTTTTTAGTCCAAGCCCAAAATTAATGTGGATCACTTAAGAAGCCCACTAAAATATGAAAATAATAAATTAAATAAATATAATTTATTTAATTAACACATTTATAGATAAATAAATATAGTGACCAGTTTTATGGGATAAAATTGGTCACTAAGATTTAATTTATGTATAAATATAATTATAGTATATATATGATACATATCTATCTTGATATTATTTGAAAAGTTCAAATTAATATCAACAATGTATGTAGATAATTTTGATGATTAATGTAGTTTCAAATTAGTCCACATACAATAGGAGAGAGAAAAGAGAAGAGTTTTTGGAAGATTTGGAATTCTTCCAAGATAAGGTTTTGAAATAGTTCAAAATTGAAAAAAATTCCAAGAGTTGGAAAGGGATTAAAATTTTCAACCCTATATATATGAGGGATGAAAATTACATAATTAATTCAAAAAAAATTGAGCAAAAATTATTTTGTTTAAAGTGTTCTATGTTTACTCTCCAAGAAAAGAAAAGAAAAGAAAAGAAAAAGAATATCAGTTTCTTGTTATTCTCTTCATATTATTGTTTCAAGAACTTAAAGAATCAATCTTTATTGTTCTTAAAAATTTACTCCGATTCTAGATTAGTAAACAATTAAAAGGATACTAGCGAATCCTTTTAATTGGTGTTGCTCTTCTGTATTGTGGACCTGATAGAGGGGAGACACTTGGATCCCTACGAGTTCTGATAGTTTAGGATAAGTAATTGATTCTTTCATTCCCTACAACAATTGGAGTGCACGAAAGGTATAATCTGATTTTATATTTATTTATATATTCACTTGAATAAGCGCGATCATTAAAATCATTTTCGAATCAAAGGGGTTAAATTTATGTTTGATAAAACTTTTAATTTTCCGCTGCATATACCCCTGCGATTGTAGCGAACCCAATAGTTTGATGGTCACTCGAGGTGAAATCCTAAGCTACATAACATTAGGGAAGTGATTTAGGCCATTTTTGGACTGTTTGAGCCTTTCTAACCACTCTGTTTATGATGCATAATCCCTAGTATCCCCGATTAAGCCTATTGAACCATTTTCTTTGTCACCCTAAAAATCAACCTCAACCAATGAATTAATTTTTTTTATCTTACATATTACCCCACACTCAGCTTATTGCTATTCTAGTGACATCATTTTGAGCATAAAAAAATGGCAAAAGAGGTGGCGAAACTCCAGAAAAAAGAAAAGAAGAGTAAATAAATATGAGAAAAGAGTGCAATACCCATTGTTCATAAAAATAAATAAGTTTGGGTGTGTAGCATTTCAAAAAAAAAGGAGTTTAATGAATAAAGTGTCGTGACAAATCAAAAGAAGAAAGGTTCGTGAAGGTGTGAGACAGAAAATGTGGTTGGTGTTCATTAACAAAGTTCCAGAATAGTTGTATGCTATGAGTAATTTGAACTAATATATTGTATTTTATCCTACCATTACCTTAGGAACACATTACAAGCTTTCAAGTCCTAATGATCTTTGATGCTGTGTTAATCTACATTAGTGGAGAGTGATATGAAAAACAAGCCTATGGAATTAAAAAAAAATACATAAATAAGAGATTAATAATTTTATTGAGTTTGCATAAACCAATTTGAGTGTCAAAAAGTTAGATGTAAGAGGCTACACACACACACACACTCAAATAATTTAAAAATGGGTGAATTTGACACTTGAGTTGAAATCGTGCGTTTTGATGATATTTTGAGATTTCCTTGAGTTATAAACTCACAACATTTTTCGAAGCTCATCGGATAGTAGTTGTGATCATCACTTGTTATTTTACTTGTTTTATTTTTTTCTTTTGCTCGAGGACTAGCAAAATGTTAAGTTTGGGGGTATTTGATGAGTGGATTTTATATCCATTAATTAAGTACCATTTGCTTAACTTTTTGATTAGTTTTTGAGATTTTTGTGAGTTTTATTATCGTTTTTAATGTTTATTTTGCAGATTTGAAGATGAAAGAAGAATGTCACTTACATGTAATAAAATCTACATTTATATTATATTTTTCAAAAAAAAAAAATCGACCCATGAACAGTAGCGCCTAGGCGCTGGAAAAGTAGCGCCTAGGCGTTGCCACTACTAGAAAGTAAGGTTAGTCCAGAATGTGCAGCACCTAGGCGCTGCTGGGCGGACAAGTAAGGGCAAAATCATCATTTTGCCCTCTTTAAGGCATCTCCCACCTGATTTTCAACAATTAAAAAGCTTCCAAGAGTAAAAAAAATAGATTTTTAGAGAGAGGAAGAGAGGAGAAGAGTGAAAACAAGTGAAGAAACAAGGAGAGGAGAAGAAGAGGAGAATTCTTCCATGATTTATGAAGAAGACATCAACAAGGAAAATTATTCGTCCTCTTTCTAGTTTCATTTCATTGTCATCTTTCTTTCTTTCCTTATTTGTATGAATGTTGTTAATTTTTATTTCATTTTCATCATGAACTAATTTATTTTTTTAGGGTTGTGATGTAATCTAAATATGATGTTTTGAATATTTGTATCAATTCAATTCTTGATTTATTTTCAAGTTGAGTTTTCTACATTATTCTTAATGCTTTCAATTACTTGGTCACTAATTAAATGATTTGATAATGATATTGACCCAAGAGGTGATATATGTGTCAAGTTCTATGTGTAGAAAATCATAAATTGCATGTAAGATAGGAATATACTTACGTGGTTTGTGTAGTCTTGTTTGAAATCCATAAAACCTAATGAATTGTTGGTTGTTATAATTCACATAGGAATATAGTGGGTTAGCAATTGATGATATTTTCATTAGACCTTGGGAGAGAACGATTGAGCCTTGGGCATGTATTATTAATCAAAACCCCATTAGCTCAATTACTATATTTTTATTTTTAATAGTTTGACTCGATGATGAACAATTAGAAAACCCCACATCTAATTTTCATCCTACCTTGGCCAAGAATTTTAGAATCAAGTACAGTGGAACACATAGGAGATTAACCCATTCATCTAGATAGGTGGTGGGTCCGTTATTGGCCACTCATTAACCTCGGTATATGAAGATATTACATCAAATGTAAACTCCTTGTGATTGTCATGCAATTGAGAAATACATCAAGGTGCAACATGTCATGCACAAGTTTACCATAGTGCCTCAAGTCTAAAAACTAATTATTATACTATCATAACGAGGAAATTCCCATTCGACAATAGAATATTTCCAATTGGAAATTTTCAAGCGGGGTAGTTCAATGTACTTGTTCCCTAACAAGCACCCGCGTACATGCACTATTGTCACCACACCAATGCCCATGGAACGAGACATCCTCTTTTCAAGCCTGCATCGTATGCGCAAGTCTCAGCGGGATCAATGGTGTCCTATCTCATTGATTCTTAACTTGGATCGTTTTAAGACCACAGTATTGGAGGTATATTCCATAATTGTCATCATATGCACGACCACACCCCATAGTTATATGTGATCTAAAGACTTCATCTCACTCTTATAATGAATTTAAGGTGAAGATTGTCATTTTAATGATACTAATATGAATAAGATTGATTCGCAAGAGTATAAGTATGGCCAGATCAATTGGCTCGCCAAACACTATTCTAACAACAATGTCCAATTTAACAATAATGTCCTCTAAATTGGAAGAGTCGGTCCTAAATTCTCTCTCTCTCTAGCCTTTTCTCTACATCTCATGTCTATCCCTTTCTCATCTTCTAGGTAAATCTTGGTCATCTCTCTATTAATAAAGCTGGCAGTAAAGACGTTTCTTTTTCATTATCTGTAGGTAATATCTTTAACCCCTTCTTTTACTTTCTTCATTTCTTATTTTCATTTCTACATTTTCTAATTTTCACATAAATAATTTGGTGAATTCAGTGATGTAAACTCTGTTAGCTTTGTTTAATAAAGTATAGCACCTAAAATTATATTTCTAGGCAATTATGTGCTACTGCAATGCTAAATCTGAATCTTTGTCTAGTTCATATTTGGTATGGGTTATATCATGTTTAATTTTTTTTTAAAGTATAATATTGGTAGTAGGTAACACTATGTATATGATTTAATTATATTGTTAAGGTCACTTTGCAAATATGTTTCCTTTGTGGCATGTTTATAGAATTAATATTCAAATTGATACATATCAATAAAAATATCACATGAATTTATTAAAGCATGTAAATTCACCGCCCAATTAAATTGTAATTTCATTACTTGGCATAAAATCTCATTTTTTTCATGAATTAACACTTTAATTAAAAAATTAAAAAGTTGAATTTTACATTCAACACGACGAAGATGTCCTACACTCACCCCACATAGTATGCGCACGCAGTGCCCAGCGCTGCGGCACGCACAACTGTGCATGCGCACTTGGTCGTGCCATGTGTTTTCTGCCTCCAAATCAAATTCAATCATACATATTTTGTTTAATAATTAAATAAATTGCAAAATAATTTTATCCCAATTGGAAATATAAAAATCAATCAAAATTTAATAATTAAATTCGTAGGAATAAATTGAATCTGATTGGAATTGTGCAAACTATGGCTCTAATACCATTGTTGGGTTCACATGATTCCGGGGTATGCGCAATAAAAAAATAAAATTTTAAAATTAAGCATTCTATAATAGTTACAAAAGTCCCCCAAATCCAATGTAGTTTTTAATGATCTCGTAATTTCCAATGGTTTAATAAAAATTAAAATAATTTTGATTTATACCTTTATGCACTCCGATTATTGTAGGCATTGAAGCAATCAATTTTTAGCCCTTTCTAAATTATAATTCACAGAAATCTAAATGTCTCCCCTCTTAAGAAGTACACACATTGCGCATGAATATGAATTTGAGGGCTTCTATTAACCTCAAATTTTTAGCCCAAACTCTTTATAAAGAGGACTAAAAAATTCTAAGAGTCTCACTCTTAGTATTTTATCTTCTTTTAAGTAGTTGAAAGAATTTTGGTTGTCCTAAAAATCTCCAACTCTATCCCTTCATATCATTCAAAGATATATAGAATCTCCCAAGAATTTTAAATTCTTCAGTTTTCATTCTTTTTCAACAACCCACAAGGGTCTCTCTTAACGGGCCTATTTGAATTAGACTTGGATTTAAAATAAATCCACAATTAATGTAATTAATTATTTTAGTTCAAATTTAATTAATTAATTCCATCTACCCCACCTAATCAAATTGGGCCCAATTAATTAATTTAAAATTTTAATTGAGTAAATTAATTTAGTAATTAAATATCTACATAATTAATTTGATCCAATCAAATAATTATTTCACTACAATTAGGCTTTCTAATTTTGTTAGGTCCAATTAAATAATATAATTATTTAATTAAATAATTATTCAACTCATTAAATTAATTTATGCTTCAATTAATTAATCTTCGTTAATTAATTGGATTTAACTCATTGGATCAATTCCTAAATTAGAAATATTTCATCTCAAATTGTGTGTGACCCTTTATGTTCACAACTAAGCTAGTAGTGGGCTTGTAACATTTGCAACTTATAAATAATAATAATTCTAATTAAATAATCTGCTTGAAATTAACTCCTTAATTTTAAGAATCTCACAAGTCATGCGAAACACCTAACAAGTGTATCATGACTATCTAGACTTAGGTGAAATAGTGAGTGAACCTATTTCAATTATAAGTATCATATATATAAGGTCTATCCATCAACTAATCGCCCGATTGAGTCTAGGGTATAGATTAATAGTCAAAACCCTATTTGCTCAATAATTATAATTCCATTTCAAGTTTTAATAACCCATGATGAATTATTAGAAAACCCCCATTTAATATTCATCCAACCTTGGCCAAGGACTTCTGAGTTATGAACTATGAAAATACAGGAGATTCACTTGTTCTACCAAACAAGTGACAGATCATTTTTTGGCTACTTATTAACCTATGTACATATCAATGCAAGATCCAATGTACCCCCTTTGTGATTGTCAAACAATTAGAAAATACATCAAAATGGAACACGATATGCACAAGGCTACCATGGTGCGTCAAGTCTAAGAACTAATTATGTACTATGGTACATTGGAAATTCTTAATTCGATAAATGATGTTTCAATTAAGAATTTTCAATGAGCCTGTTTAGTGTTGTTTTCTAACAAGTACCTACATATATACACTAGCGTCGTTGTGCTAATGTCTATGGAGCAAGACATCCTCCTCTTGCGAGCATGCATTGTATGCGCGAATCTGTTGGGCTATTCGATGTCCTATCTCAAAAAGCCATCGACTCAGAACTTATTTAAGACCAAAGTCATAGAAGCATATTCCATGATTACCATCAAATGCGTGACCATGCCATGTAGCTAAGTTTGGTCTAGGGACTTTATTTAATTACTATATGCAATTAAAGATAAAGAAATTTACTTTTTTTTATTAATATAATTTAAAAAATATTATTTTACTCTTACAAGAGTATAAAAGATACCCAATTTAATTTAGGTAACAAAATAATCTAATTTAACAAAATAAAATATAATAAGAAAAATAGAAACAAGAATTGAAATTGGATAAATTCTAAAACTGTACATATGCCATTGTAAGAAGAAAAATTAAAAAAACTTCATTTATAAAGTAATAATTTGATATTTATGGCAAAACTTGAGTATTTCTTAAACTAAATGTTAATTTAGGTACAAATATGTCATTCAAGGTAAAATTAATTTAACAAATTTAGCTTTGAACTTTACTATGTTAAATCTTGCAGAATAAGTTTGGGGCTATTTTCACTTTAAGGTTTGAATCTTTGGCAACCACATCCCCTTGTTTGATAAAAAATTTTAGTAGAAATTTATTTAAAGATCAAAGTACCATATCCCTTTATTTTTGAAAAAATGGTGTAACTTTTAAAGAACTAATTGATAGTTATCTTTTATAGCAAAATAAGATTAAATTTTAAATTTTATAGCCTCTCCAATGGCATTAATTTATATAAAGAATAATTAGGAGTTTATAATTATACATGATTCACAAATTCACAACTGTGTAATTTTTATAAAAAAATAAAAAAAATTAAGTTTAATTGCAACTTACATCTTAATAGTATAATACATTGTAGACTTTTTGGAAAAGAAATTCAAAAGGATTTATTTTTATATGCATTTTTATAGATAAATATTAATACAAATTCTATATATTATTAGACCTCATAATTTAGATTTTGGTCTAACATTCTTTTTACGATTATGTATTTTAGAAGATGACCCCAGTTAGTATTTTTAAAATTATATATATTCCAAACATATAAAAGTTAATTTATATTCTTTCCATTAGTAAATATACTTGAACTTTAATTAAGATCTCTTACTTAATTCTAATTATTTATGTATTTGAAAAACTTTATTTTTTTAAATAATATTCATTGTTTTCTCATATCTGAATTAGCATATTCTCTTTAATTATTCTAGAAGATAGAAATTAATTTAAGTTAATTTTTATTTTAAAATATTCATTAAAAGAACTTTAGTTTTTTGCAAAGTTATTTTCAAACATCAAAGATAATCAATAATAACTTCACACATCAAATTTTTGGTCTCGTGTTTCGTTTTTAAAACAAAATACAATTTTATTATTTATTAAGTAATGATGTTAAATATACATCGAAGAGAGTTTTTAAATTTAAAATTATTGATTATTGCCTGAAAATTAACATTTTGATCTCCTATTTTGGTCTCCTATTTCTTTTGAATTTTAGGTTATCACTTTTTTTATATATTTCTTTAAATAAAAATTGTAATTAAAAAGATAGATTATTGTCATATAATTAGGTTTCTTTGTTTTTAAATGCAATGGTTTTTGGAATTTTTGACATAATAGGGCTAACGAGATGTTTTACTAAAATTGCAAACATCAAGAAAGGTGGATTCAAATAACCTCTAGTTCAAGTATTAGAATAATTGTATTTACAAGATTGTTAATAAAATCTTAGAAGAGATTTTAAATTTAATTTTCAAACTTTGAAATTTGAAAAGAAAAATGGGTAGATAGAATAATAGAAAGTCACTATGTAACTTTTAAGTATAAAAGTGTATATATGGTATTGTAAGAAGAAAAACTAAAAGAACTTCATTTAATATGTAACAATTTGACTTTTATGGTAAAAGTCAAGTATTTCTTAAATATAATAATTCAAGTACCAATGTCACATAACAAATTTAGCCTTAAAGTTTACTATGTTAACTCATGCATAGTAAGTATAAGGGGTTATTTGTAACTTGAGGTTTGAATCTTTGGCAACCACATTCTTTTATTTGATTCAAAATTCTTAAATTTATTTCAAGATCAAAGTACCATATCTGTTTATTTTTAAAAAATGGCATAACTTTTAAAAAACTAATTGGTAGTTATATTTTATAATAAATACTTTTATATGAAAAAAATAAAAGAGGTCAAATTTTAAATTTTGTAGTCACTTCAAGGACATAAGAAATATACATTAAATTTATATATAAAGAATAATTATGAATTTATAGTTGTACATGGTTCACAAATTTACAATTGCGTAACATTTATAATAAAATGGAAGACTTAAGTTCAATTACAAATGCCAATTTTAATATTACAATACACCATACACTTTCAGGAAAAAAAATAAGTTACTTTTGAATGCAATTTTTGTTCATAGATAAAGAATAATATATATTTTGAATATTATTAAACCTTATGATTTAAATCTTGATCTAAAATATATATATTTCAAACATATAAAAATAATTTATACTCTTTGCTTTAGTAAATATACTTGAACTTTAAATTTATGCATTTTGAAAACTATATCCTTTTTAGTATTCATTGATTTCTAATATCTGGATTAATATATTCTCTATAATTATTGTAGAAGATAGAATTTAATACAAGTTATTTTTTATTTTAATGTACTCATTTTAAAAACTTTAGTTTTTGTAAAGTTATTCGTAATTGTTGATTGTTGCCTCAAAATTAAATTTTGGTCTCCAGTTATTTTCAAAACTATATATGGTTTTGCTTTATACTAAATGAAGTTATTTGGTATGCAATCGAATATAGTTTCAAATGGCTTATTAATTTTTTAATATTTTTATTTATAACATGACTTTTAAAGAAAATGATAGGATTATCTTCATACATGCTAGGTTATGTTTTTTTTTGTTCGTAAATACAATTTGTTTTGGAGTTTTTGACATAATAGGGCAAGAAAGACGTTTTAGTAAAATTGCAAACCTTTGGAGATATGGATTCAAATAACTTAAGTTCAAATGTTATGGTTTAATATTGATGCCATTGTTAATAAAACTTTAAAAGAGATTTTAAATTTATTTTTAATTGTTCAGATTTAAGAAAAAAAAGTAGATAGAATAAGAGAAATATTTGGTTTATTTTTGTTATGTTTTCTTCTCATTCTTTATTTTAGTTAGGTCTAATCAACGAGGTGAAAAGTTCAAAAATACTTAAAACAAAAATAGCTTTAAACTCTAATTAAGGATTAATTGCGACTTTTTCAAATCATATTTTATATTGCACCTCATAAATTTTATTTTAAAAATTGTATTATTGTTTCAATCTCTTGTATTTCATTATAGTCTTTTTTTATTTTTTATTTATATGGAGGTATATTGTTAGATAATCTTAAATCAATGTTAATAAGAAATAGAATTTAATTTAATTAAATGAAACAAAATAAAAATATTAAGTTAATTAAAAGCAAATGGAATTGAAAAAGGTATATATGTTTTTGTAAAAAAAAAGAAGAAAATTTTAAAAGAATTTAATTAATATGTATTTAATATTTCCGGCAAAAGTCAGGAGCCTTTAAAAATTACACCTTAAATTGTAAAAATCTAGACATCAATATGATATTTGTGACAAAAGTTAAGTAGTAAAATAATAACTTAACAAAATAAAAATATATTATGAAAGATTGAAACAAGAACTAAAATTTGATAGAATAAAAAATTATATATAAGCCACTTAAAAAAAAAAGGAGAACTTTACTTAATACGTATCAATTTGACATTAGTTTAAACCATTTATTAATTTAAACTCAGAAGAGGTGGATTCAAATAGCTCTAATTTCAAATTTTATGATAAAAATATCTATGTGGTTGTTAATGGCATGAAAAAAAATGCCAAGATAATTTTTTATAGATCTTCTATATTGTAATTTTTATTTTTGGTTATATTTCTTTATTGAAAGGAATGAGAGAGTCAAAATGAAGTGAGCATGAGGAGTAAGTAAGCAGATGGATATGATAGCCTTTATATATTTTATTTTGGATTGATTAGTAAATTATGATTAATATCATTATATTATATTTGATTTTGGCAAAAAAAAAAAATAAATTATTTACTTAAAGTTTTTGATTAAATAGGACACTTTATATTTGTATTTTAGTATTTTATCTTGATTAATTTTGAATATTACACTAACTAAAAAAATTAAATATAGATGAAAAAAGTATTTATCATTTTTTAGCATGTGAAATTACGATTTGATCGTGTATAATGCATCTAATGCAAAGAAACTTCATTAAATTAGGTAAGAAGAAGACTTTTCCATTTGCTTAACATATAGTTATTTTTTGAGCTTTTTATTATTTATGTGTGTTTTTGTTTTTTTAAACTTTGCAAAAAAGAGCTTGGAATAAGGAGGTTTTTTACATGATGTGGTGGTGCGAAGGGCAAACATGTTCTGAGGAAGGATTAGGATTGAAAACTTAAGGTCGATAATAGGTTTGAACTGGTTATACCTCTTGGAAAATCATGAATGTTGTGTTTGTGTGTGTGCTTGACTCTTATGGCAATTTTCTCTTTTACTTGTAAGTCTTTGATACTATAAGTACATTGCCTTTAGCACTTAGGTTGTTTCCTTACCTAGAGAGGGTTTATGGAGATTTAGTAACTTTCATGATCTCATAGAATTTTAGAACTTGTTTGACTGTCATTTGAGACGAAATTCTAGACCGCATAACATTAGGAACATGATTTGAGTCTTCTTTAGATTGTTTAAACCTTTCAAACTAACTAATTATAATTTATTATCCCTAGCATACTGCATTAAACCTAATTGAGCCTTTTTCTTTGTCACCTAAAATTTATCATAGCCTCAAACTACTTTTCCTAATTATTACCCTTCACTAACATTATATAATCATTCTAGAAAAAAATATTTAAAGCTAAGGAAATATTTGGGAGGATGGGCGGAGTTTTGAAAAGATATTCTGTGCATATTTATATATCTCACAAAAAAATAAAAAGAAAAAGAAAAAAAGAAAAAAGTAAGGTAGATGACAAATTGAAATTCAAAATGAGTTTGAGAATGCGATTAAGAGAAGTTGGTATTATTGAGAAAGGTTCAAGAATGGTTGTGTTAAGGGTGATTTAAGCCACAATATTATCCTTCATTCCTACCATTACCCCAACCACACATTACAAGCTTATTGAGTGACATGAAAAGCAAGCTATGTATTTCTAAAAAAAATTCTGAAATCAATCTCTATTTACTTATTTCCATAAACCAATTCAAGCTGTGAAAGCTACATGTGAAATGTTACACACACTTAAAGAATTTAAGGAGAGGTGAAATTAGCATTTGAGTTGAAATTATACACATTCATGATATTTTGAGTTTTCTTTAAGTTATGATTGAGTTTGATTTTTGAGGCCCGTTTGGTCAGTACATTTGGTGTTTTTAGAATTCTTTCTTGGATTAAGTTTGTGGATTAGTTGTTGATAGTTTTCACCGCATTTTGATTGATGATGTTAGAGAATTGAACCCACAATTTGGAATAGATATAACTCTTTCAAGAATACATGTCTGGAGAGAGGTGGTCTGATGTGTATGAATTATTTTTAGTGGGAACTGTGATCGTGCCAATGTACTCTCAGCAACAACTCGCTAGACTAATGAGGCTCTTCAGGTGAAAATCGTAGACATTTTGGGAGACAAGATTCTTTGATTGGACACTAATGTACTTCTTCATGTAATTTCAACCTACTGGATGGTTACTATATATTTTTGCTTGGATTCTCTTTATACTGTACCTTCTATATGTTGTCTCAATTCCCCACTTACTATTTTTTGAGCAATAGGTCTTACTTTGTTACCAAACTACTTTGTGCAATATCATATGATGTGGTGCTGAATGCTACTCGTATTTCTACAGGCATGTGGACTACTTTGTGCAGTAGAACCTTTAAATTCTTTTCTTGTGTCCTTTTGCAAGTTCAAAGTTTATATCCCCGAGGTGAAAAGAGGACGTGTTTTTATTGATAAATTAAGATCATGCATCTCACTTGGTAAGCTCAAAGTCTCTTAAAATTACATTAATCTTCCTATTTTCTTTTCTTTCCTTGGTAGAGATATTTTCCTACTTTTTGGCTGTAACCTCGTCCAAAGATGAATGGCAAGATATAGAACTAGGAACTCGCAAAGGAAACGCAGATCTTATGCTTATACATCAAAGGTATTATGGATTTCTGCTTTCCTTATTCCATTACTATTGATTTTCCTTTAATATTACTTTATAGTATAACCTATTTTGTTGATGAATATATTGGCAGTCGAAATATATCTCAAAAGCAATGGAATGAGACACTTATGTTAGTGCTGGGTAGAATTGCTGAGATTTTAAGATCGTTTTTTCCATTTCTTAAAATTTTAAGAAAGTTTAGTCTGGTGCATTTTAAATGATTTTTCTCACTTTTTTTGTAACTTACATTTTGTAGAATTAAATAATGTCGAAAATCTATTCTGCATTTCAGGATGGGTGTCTTTGCTTGTCTTTATCAATAGTAGCATTTTAAAAGGTAGTAAACAAGTTGCACTTGCAGCAACAAATTGCATACAGTCGATCGTAGTTTCTCATTCTCCAAAAGTAATGACCTAATTCATTGTTGTTTGTGCTTTCTTTTTTTTCTTGCAATAATGTATGCAAATTGTAACCTCCACTGGTGCCTTATGTTCGGCAATTTATTACTTTTGCACTTGTTATTGTGGTCTTTTTTCATCTCATTTTCTATCATTTTTCAATCAGTGAACTTTCGATAACATATACTTTGTTGCGGAGAAGCTTGTACATGTGCTAGTTGATCTCTTTGTGCCAGCTCCATCATATTTTTCCAGATATAATCCAAAGTGAAGGAAAGTGAGGATTTATTTTAAGTGAGGAATGCTTAAGATTCCATTAATTCTTTTAATAAGGTTTATGTCTTTGGAATTTTAGGAATTTTTATTAGGATTTTGATTATTGTATGCAGAGCATAGGGCGTTTAGATAAAAATAACTAAAATCAAAAGCTATAACTTTTAGTTCTTATTTGGTTTGGTTGAAATATTTTTTGAAATAAAAAGGAAAGAAAACATCAGTTTGAATAAATTGATGAAGAAACTGCTGCATTTTATCTTATGTGTAATATCAGTGTGATGTATTTGGTGCATCATCATTCCTCTTAAAAAGATATTTTTTGAGTACCTTTGCCATGTCTTTTGCATCTGTCAAGATAATTTGTGTTTTTTGTTCACATGGCCAACACTAGCTTGAGCTTGACAGACATTGTAATAATTAAGCATATTGTTTGGACTGTGCACTAGTGGAACTAACAGGTGGTGCGGAGGGGGTGTAGGCCCCCATTATTGAAAACTTTTCAGCCTTTCTTTTCCAATGTAGAAATGGCTAGGTTAATTTTTCATCCTATTTATGTCTCTTTCTGTAATTCTTATAGGGTTCCCTTTCTCACATGCTTACTCGTGCTCCCATCTCCAATCAGTGACCATAGCTCTGACTATAACTTTTGGTCATCCCTTCTGTTTATGTGACAGAAACCTATTCGAACAAATATGGAAATAGATTTATCTTTTCTCTAATAACCCCAAAACCAAACTTTTATGTTCTATTGTAGTTGGGTGTAAACTGCAAGTCTAAGGATTTTGTTTGCAAGTTTTAGCTAACCACAGACTCCTGAGTGTGAGATTGTCTTCTATAGTTGTTTCTAAAAATGGATAATTTCTGTCTACTATTGTTGCTTTCATGAATTAAATATTATTACTTAACACCACATTTTCCCATGCAAACTCCTTTAATTTGTCATATTTTGGTGAAGTAATAAAAAGTCTACTTAGTAGTATGTGGCATTTTTTGCAAGACAAATAGACTTTGAGTTTTCTCTTCCAAAGGAATTTCTCTGTTTCTCATTCTCAACACATTCCGTGTTAGTCAGGGTTTTTGCTGATAGTGTGCAATGGTCATTGATGGAAAATGTTGATTCTTTTATTTATAACTGATGGTAATTCTTATTTATTTCTAATCATATGTGGATTTTTTTTTTGGGCCTTTTTAGGTTTATTGAAACAAGAAGGGACGACCCTAATACACTTTGGAGATTAGCAATTGATGGCGTTCCTAGTATTTTGATTGATGACTTTAGAAAACTGAACCCAACACTTCGAAAAGATTTAACTATTAAGAGTGCACTCCATAAAAGTACTGATGTGTATGAATTTTTTTATATGGGCACTGTGGTCGTACACTATCTTCCAATGCACTCTCAACAGCAACTCGTCAGACAGATGCGTCTTTTATGTTGAACATATTAGATGACTCTTTTGAGATTAACATCTTAGATGACTCTTTTGAGATGAACATCTCAGACATTCTGGGAGACAAGATTCTTATATTGGAGACTGATGTACCTCTTGATGCAATTTCCACCTGCGATTACTTTATATTTTTGCTTTGATGCGTTGTATGCTGTCTACCTCAAGTTTTGTGACATGAAAAATATTTGAACTTATGTTTCAAGTTAATTGTTAATTCCCAGATTAGTTAATTGTAATTCCCTGATTTGTTTTGTGTACTATTTTCTACAAATTTGTATACTAATATAATTTACGTGATGTTGTATTCATAGGTTCTACAAATAATTCCACCTTTGAGCGATGCGCATTGCGTATTTATAGTTTGCTTCTCGAATCTGTTGAGCTTATGCTTCTCACTGTAGCGGATTCTCTTTAACATGCTCAAAGAAGTTATTTTCCTTGAGCAAGTAATTTGAAACCTATATTTGACTTTAAACTACTATGTATTCTGATGAATGATTTTTGTGTTCAACATCTCACATGGAGGATCTTACTTGCAGTTATGAAATAAGTGATTAAAATTTGGCTAGATCCAAAGTTAGCAAAATTTCAATCATGATACTGATGTCAAGATGTGACTTCATATTGAGAAAATTCATGACAAATGAGAATGAATTGGATTTTTAATCAAAAGACTTCTCCCTCTTTACATTTTCTGCTTTATTAGCATGTTTTTGAACACTGCATACCATGCCATGTGCTGGTAAGGTTCCTTGCCCCCAGAAAGGTGGAAGAAGTTATATTTGTATTCCAAGAGCTTGCCAGTCTTGTAAACCATTCATAAACAACATTCTCTCTTTCATTGCATCCTCCCTTAAAGGATGGTAACTCTAAGAAGAATTGGAGAAGATGTTCACATTTGCTGGTTTTATTTCCATCATTTTGTGAACTTTTTATCTTAGGGTAAGAAAATAAATTTGTTAATGGTCTAGTATTGTATTGTGAAACTTCCCTAGTGGTAAAATTTTCTTTCCTAGCTCTTTCTAGGAGATATATTTTAGTGAAGCTAACTAAATACTTAACCAAATGACATTAAATTGAATATAAAAATGGATAGTAAGAATGTTGTAGTTTTTTGGTTCTATTTTATGCTAATCCCTTTGCTGTTGCTGTTAGACATTTAATGCATTTTGCTTCTCTGAGGATGATTTGCTTTGAAGAAGATTGATATTGTATGTTTTATGCTAGTGATATTTTCTTGAATGAAGCATATGGGTTTTACTAGTAGTTTTCGTCAATGCATTGGATCACATATTTTAGCATTTCCATTTTTTATTTACTTACTCTGTTAGTGTAGATGTGTGATCTTGTTTATTTCTAGAGTTACTCTTGGACCACCCTTCTCTTTCTCCTCTCTAGTAATGCAATTGCTATTTCATGGAGAGTTGAAAATTTAATTCACTTCATTTCCAACATTTGGTTGTTGTGCCTAAACCCAACAATCATAACAACTTATCAACACGAAAGCCAAGAGCCACCAACACTGTCAGAAAACAACTCTATTTGCCAAAACTAAAAGAAAAAATTGAGGCTAATACTGAACCACTATCATTCTGATTCTAACACAGCTGAAAGTATTACCAAGCAAAATAAAATGCACAATTAAGAAAATATTGGTGTGATGGACGAGGATGATATCATAGTCCAAATATGAAGTTAGCAAGAACACCTCCCTATAGTCCACAAAAGCATTGTTTCATGACCTTACTAATGTTATTGTTAACGCTAGCATCATATGACTCCAGCCAGAATCAAGTCCTACAATGAACGATTATAATATACGCTTAGAAATAAATAATATGGTAACAGATTTTTAAATTTTGGCAACAAGCATCGATTGTCCTTTCATTTAAAATGTAATGAGACTTTGATTTTTCATTTTTTGATTAAGAAGAGTTTAGAGAATTGGATGCGACTACTTCGAGTATTCTATCTAGTTGTATTTCCTTGGTGGCTATGATATTATTCTTAAAGGTTGAAGTTTGTAGATATGTTATCTATCTATTAGTTCATCTTCGTATTCTGGGTTGATGGTTTTTAGTTATCAGTTACCTTAATTGTGAATAGCAGAATGAGATAACGTGTGGAGCTTGTTATTATTAACATATTGAGCTAGGCTTAGATACTGATGCATCGAATGATATTGTATTGGTTGCAAGTGAAGTACGTTATCACTTTGGCAGTTGAAGGTCTTCGGGGAGTTGTTTTGCTGTTGTCACTTGGCCAATGAAGGCAGTGGATGATTGTGAGGTAAGATATAAGCTAAAGTATTATCCAGTTCTCTTGCTTCGTTTACCTCGTATCTTATAGCAAATGTCTTTATGACCTTGATGCTTGTTGTGTTGGAGTTTATCTTGGAGCAATTTGTTTGAGTCCTCCAGATGTGATACTAATCAACCTACAAAGTGCACTGGGATAATTATGACACTTTGTATGTCGATGCTTGATCCAATGTGATTAATAATACGAGATGCTTTGTCCCTGGTTTGGGTCAAGTAGGTTGGAAGTATGTTTGAATAAATTTATGCCTTCTGATGTCTAGTTATTGTCGCTGATCATAGGGCGAGGTAATTATATAAGAGATATTGAAAGGTTACCAAGCGTTTGGATAGGTGATTATGTTCTTTGTAAGATGTTATATCTTTTATGGCTATGGTTTGTATTTTCAACTTTCTTTTCCAATTTTGAGATAAAGGAATGCCTTCTATATGTTGTCTCAATTCTCTAATCTTACCCTACTTAATGTTTTTTGAGCAATAAATTCTACCTTGTTACCAAACTACTTTGTGCAATGTGTGATGCTAAATGTTACTTGTTTTTGCACAGGCATGTGGAATTCTTCATGCCGTAGAACCTTTAAATTATTTTCTTGTGTCCCTTTGCATCTTCAAAGTTTATATCCCCAAGGAAGCTAAAAAGAGAGGGTGTGTTTATTGAGAAATTTAGGTCTTGCATCTCACTTGATAAGTTTGAATCTCTTGAAATTACATTAATCTTCCTATTTTCTTTCGTTTTTTGTTTGAGAAAGTTTCTTGCTTTTAAGCTGCAACCCCACTGAAAGATGAGTGGCAAGGTAAATAATTTGGAACTCATAAAGAAAAAGCAATTCATATCCTTATACATCACAAATATTATGGATTTCTTCTTGCTTTATTCCATTACTGTTGATTTGCCTTTTAAATCATTCATAGTGTAACCCATTTTGTTGATGAATATATTAGCTATTGAAATACAACTTAAAAGTAATGGTATGAGATACTTGGGCTGGTGCCGGGTGGAATTGCCCAGATTTTAGGATCGTTATTTTCCATTTCTTAGAAGTTTAATAAAGTTTCAATCTGGTGCATTTTACTTGATTTTTCTCGCTTTTTTTTATAACTTGCATTATTTAAATCAATATATGTCAAACATTTCTTCTTCATTTCAAGATGGGTGTCTTTGCTTGGCTTAGTTAAGAATAGCATTTCAAATAGTTGCAAAGAAGATGCACTTGCAACAATAAATTGCTCATAATCTATCATAGTTACTCATTCTCCAAAGGTAATGACTTATTCATTGTTGTTCATGCTTCTTTTTTTTGTAATAATGTATGTAGATAAATCTCTCATGGTGCCTTATGTTTGGTAATTTATTGCTACTGCACTTGTTAATGTGGTCTTTTTTTCATCTCGTTTTCCAATCTTTTTAATTTAGGGAAATCTTCTGATAATATATACTTTGTTTGCTGAGAAGTTTGTACTTGTGCTAGTTGATCCTTTGTTTGCGGAGAAGTTTGTACTTGTGCTAGTTGATCTCTTTCTGTATGCTCCGGTCATATAAGTGTGTCACATTTTTTCTAAGGTAATCTAAAGTCTAGGAAGGTGAGGATTTGTTTTAAGTGAGAATTGCTTAAGATTCCAATAAGTCATGCAATAAAGGTTTATAACTTTGAAATTTTAGGAATTTCAATCAGGGTTTAGATGTTTGTTAAAAGTAACTAAAATCAAAAGCTAAAACTTTTAGTACTTCTTTGGTTATGTTTAAGTGTTTTTTGAAATTAAAAGGAAAGAAAATTTCAGATTAAACAAAATTGATGAAGAAATTGCTAGATTTGATGCATTTGGTGCATCATCATTCCTCTTAGTCGTTAATTCCTAGATGAGTTAATTGTTAATTCCTAGATTTTTTATGCATTATTTTTTACAAATTTTAGCTAACCACACACCCCCGAGTGTGAGATTATCTCCTATAGTTGGCTTTTATAATAGGTAATTTCTATCTACTAGAGTAGCTTTCATGAATTATATTATTACTTATCACCACATCTTCCCATGTATAGTCATTTCATTTGTCATGTTTGGATGAAGGGATGAATAGTCTTCTCAGTAGTCTATAACATTGTGTTTAAGAAAAACTTCCTTTGAGTTTTCTCTTCTGAATGATTTCCTTTGTTTCTCATTCTCAATACATTCTATGTGAGTTAGGATTTTTGCCGATAGTGTGCAATGGTCATTGATGAAAATGTTGATTCTTTTATTTATCATTGTTAGTCATTTTGACTTTATTCTAATCATTTGTGATTTTTTAATTTATCTTTAAGGTGTATGACAACAAGAATCGACGACCCTAATGGCAGACTTTGGAGATTAGATGTTGATGGCTTTCGCCACATTCTAGTTGAAAATGTTAGAATGTTGAACCCCACATTTCAAATAGATTTAACTATTAGGAGATCATCAAGAATACACGTGTGGAAAAAAGTGGCTGATTTGTATAAATTAGCTTTTGTAGGGCTCTATGGTCGTGCCCTGCCTTCCAATACAGTCTCAGCAGTAGCTCGTCAGACCTATGAGTCTCGTGAGATAAACATCTTAGACATTATAGGAGACAAGATTCTTGGAATGGAGACTGATGTACCACTTAACGTAATTTTCACCTACCTCATGGTTACTATATATTTTTGCTTGGATGTGCTTTATACTATCTAACTTAAGTTTTATTGCATGAAAATATTAGACTTATGTGTAAAGTTAATTGTTAATTCTAAATTTTTTTTGTGCTCTATTTTCTACAAATTTGCATAATAATACAATTTACAGGATGCTGCATTCACAGATCTTATAAACAATTCCACCTTTGATCGATGCGCATTGCATATTTGTGGTTTGCCTCTCTAAACTGTTGAGCTTATGCTTTCTCACTATAGCAGATTCTCCTTGACATATATGCT
Organism: Paulownia fortunei; assembly: GCA_019321725.1. NCBI lineage: Eukaryota > Viridiplantae > Streptophyta > Magnoliopsida > Lamiales > Paulowniaceae > Paulownia > Paulownia fortunei. Next base: position 10,306,854 of record CM033112.1, read on the forward strand.
TGAACAAGTTATTTTCCTTGAATAGGTAATTTGAAACCTATATTTAACTTGAAATTGCTATGTAGTCTGATGAATAATTTTTGTGTTCAATCTCACACTTAGGAACTTACTTGCTACTATAAAATAAGTAATTGGAATTTGGCCAATTAGAAAATTTTCAATCATGACATTGATATCAAATCAAGATGCGACTTCATATTAAGAAAATTCTTGACATATGAAAATGACTTGGTTTTGTGATCAAAATACTTCTCTTTACCTTTTATGCTCCATTTGTATATTGTTTTAATCACTGCATTCCATGTGCAGGTGAGCGTTCCTTGCCTCCAACAAGGGTGGAATAAGTTATGTTTAGTGTGGAGTGACCTTATTGGAACTGATGAGTGGACGAATACTTCTCATTAGTGATATGAATCAATAAGAACATATACGTTTACAACTTAAACTTTATTCTTCAAAAAGATATACTTGTTGCATGCAAAGGAACATAAAGATTTTGCAAATTGTGGGTAGTGAAGATCTTTGGGAATTCTCCAAGCTACACAACCATAAATCATTATTCACAACTGAATCAAGACCTACTTGATGTTAAAAATATGGTATTCCACATGTTTCACATGATGATACATGCATAAGTTCATGTATTCTCACTTGCTTATATAGAACAGCAAGGGCTTGCTTTGAACAGACAATAGGCATACTTTGTAGGTGAATAATGTTTCTCTCTCTCTTTTGGTAAAAATAAAGTTACAAAAGTTGAAAACATTGGTGATAATGAATATTGGCTATTCAACCAAAAGAAAGATTAAAACAAATGATTAATAATACTGTCTATCATGCTCAACATGCTCCAAAACAAAGATACCATGAACACCAAAGCTTTAAGTGGTCAAGCTTTGTACTTAAGTTTTTATAATAGGTACTACATACCCATTTGTTTTAGGGGTAATAACATTTTGGCATTCGAACTATAACCATTTTTACCCATCAAAACTTTTTTCTTTTCAACTTACCATCCCAATTACACAGGTTTTTCACTTTGCCATCTAAGACCCTCGTCGGAGGAATAGTTTGTTGAGATTCCATCGCGTGTTGCACTTTGCCAGCCAAATTTTGTATGATTTCTCACTTTGTCAGTTCATTTGAAAATGTTTTAAATTTTTTTATGTATATACATGTATTTTATCTAATTTTCTATTACTCATTCACAAAAAATAAATTAACAATTATTATAATAAAAATAAAAATTATCAGTGAAATTAATTTTTTAATTTATTCTTTAACTTCCTTGTTGATATATAAATTTATTATTTAATATACTTTATTAGATTTGCATTGAAATAAATTATGATTATAAATTAAAAATAAAAAACTTAAACAATTATTTGTCAATTTGAGGTGAATAAAATTATAGATATACACAATGTACGTTTGAACATATTGTAATACATTTTAAAAAATAAATTAGTCTAAACTCAATAAAATTTAAAAAGATAAAATTATTGCAATTGAATATTTTTACATTTAAAGTTTTATTATTGCTCCATATCTATATAGAATTTTGCTAATTTATAATTATTATTTATTTTAATTTAAAATTTGATAAAGTAAATTAAATAATAGAATTTATAATTCAATAAGGAAATTGAATAGGAAAAATAAAAAAATAATAATATACTAATAATATATTTTTTATTAAAATAAGTCGTAATTTAATTTAATTTTTGTGAATGAATAATAGAAAAGGAGATAAAGTATACGTATATACATAATGTTTTCAAAAAAAATTACAGTGAGATGGCAAAATGAGAAATCGATCAAAGTTTGGCAGGCAAAAGGTAACAATTTTAACATGCGCAGCGCACGTGACAAAATCTCGATGGAATATTCCGTCGGCGAGGGGTTTTGGATGGTAAAACGCAAACTCCTATAGTTAGGATGGTTAATTGCAAATGAAAAAAAGTTTGGATAGTAAAGTATAAAAACGACCATAGTTCGGATGGTTTGATGTTTTTTCCCCCTTTTATTTTATTTTTGATATCATGCTGGATATAAAATCGAAGGAAAAACATGTAACATAAAAGAACAAGATATATAACAATCCATTCATTAAAATTTATAAGCTATGTGATCACAAGGCGGACATTAGGCAGCATGGTAAGTACTTTCTTGCAAGAGTGCTGAATTGCTAACTTCAGGCAATAAGAAGATTTATTAGTTAATTGTCAAATTGAGGGTGGCTTAAAATTCCTGAGGAATTTAATATATCAAGAACTCTAGAAATCATAGGTATAAGTTCTAGGCGAGAGATCTAGCAGTAGTATAAAATCGTCAATTGGATCTTTCAAGAGTAAAGTGATAACTAAGAGAAGAATAACATCATCATTCTACGAGAACATGTTGTTAAAGTAGTCGCTATCACTCACTAAATTTCAGCAGGTAGTAATGGCACTGTACTACTATTGTTTGTTTCCTCACAAGAGCAAAAAATTATGTGCTTCAAAATAAGTTGTTTTTTTCTTTTATCTGGCTACCTCATAGGAACAAGATTATGCCTCATCTACACATGCATTCCTTGTTACTTAATCACTGAAGTTTCATGAGGAAAAACACATGCAAAACATTCCAAAGAAAGAAAATTAAAGCCACAACAAGACACATGGTGTATGATTTGAGAACATGCATATAATTAGATACCAAAAACTAAAAGAGAAGGCTATAGTAACACTTTAAGTTCCCTACATTTAATAATAATCATGACTCAATCAACTTATATTTTTGCCCGGTAAACTATACCATAACCCCCAGTGCAAGTTGATAAGAGCAAAACTTAGATGAGAGACACATGAAAAATAACATAGAATATATGAATCTCTAATAGTCAACAAATTTGAGCCCTCTTCTTCTTCTACAATATAGCAACCATAACAATCGTAGTCAATTTTATTAAAGAAAATATAAACAAAATGAGGTATTAATTTGGTATGAAGACCATATAAAGTCTCTTGTTTCACCTTGCTTGTGACATGATCACAACTGCATGGTGATTTTTGAAGAAAAACCTCAAAATATCAAGTACCGACCTAAAGTCAGAAGATTTTCCTGATTGAAAAGGATGTAAGTTTCTAAATGGAAAGCTTCTAGAGGAGGTATATGTGTAACAACCTCCTGAATTCTCCATTAATTTCACTGATATAGTTTATCTACAAACTAAATAAAGCACTCTATGGATTGAAGCAAGCACCACGAGCCTGGTATGATATGTTCTCTCAATTTCTTATACAACACAAATTGGATATTTTACTTTTTGATGATATTATTATGGTTGTACTAACAAAGAACTATGGGCGAGAAATTCTATAAGTTGATGCAGATAAAGTTTGAAATGAGCATGATCGGTGTTGAGTTGGTTTTATGCCATTAATTTGGATACGTTTAACATAATATTTTATTAGTCTTCAAGTAATTTCTATTACCTTTTATGTGTTTTATATGATTTTTATAGGAAAATAAAAGTGGTGAAGATGTCCAATAAATTAAAAAAAAAAAAAAGCTTAGCCAAAAAGTCCAAAAGAAAGGCGCTACAGCACCAGTTCTATCTTTGGGCAAGTCTCATATTTTAAGCATAACATTGTGATATGAAGTTAATTGATGTGATTTTTTTATGTTTTGGAAATATAAGAGATTGCTTCTTCAAGTCTCATCTAGGGCTCTGAGAGAGCACCACTTATTTGTGGTTATCTAAAAAAAAATGACATTTCACTGTAAGTGGGCTCTACTTACTTTTACACCTTTCAAGATCCTATTTTTCCATCTATTGGAAATTCTGTCTTGTGTACCATTTTACCATCTTGTTAAGATAATGAGAACTTCTGTGCACCTCCCCTCCCAAAAGCTGGTAATAAGTCCTAAAATAACTTATTCATCAGCTTTAATTTCGGTGTTTTTTTGTACCTTGCTTGTAAACTAACACCTATTTGGATTCGCTTGAGAATAGCACATTCTTGATATACTAAGGGCTAAACTACTCTCAAACAAAAAGAAGGCAAGCCCTTCAAAGCTTTTCTTTGAAGCGGAGATTATTGGTAGTGAGAGGTCATCTAAAGAAAGACAGGTGTCATCCCTGTTGATTAAAGGAAAAACTCTTTACTGGGAACGATATTCTCCCTTTAGCTACTATTCTCCGGGCTTAGGAAAGATAATTATATAAAATTGTCCGTGCTAGACATCTGATCTTTTAAGAATTTTCTGTGCTAAACATATGGCCTAGTTGCCATTTTTCGGTAAGATTATGGCTTGAAAAGTGCCTTTCTAGTGGAAGGAAGACAACAATGATGCGAGAACATATTCTCTTATCTAAGCTTCTGTCTTGTGCATTAGCTCTCCCCATCATAGATGGTTCAGCCACGTCCGGTGCCACGAAATGATTGAGAACTATGATAGGGTCGAAATGCATTTTGTTCTTTGTATTCAATAAGTATTACATGATCAAATAATTCAAGGAAGAGCGCACCAAAGGGAGGGTCCTTTGTTGTACATAACTCGTCGGGCCATCAGAGTGGGACTTCTTTGGGTAGAAGAACAAGGATAACTTCATTTTTTTGAAGGAGTTGTCATTTTCTATCAAGAAGGTTATGCCATCTATACCCGACTAGGAGGTTAGTCATTGGCTTAGCTCTCATATAGTCTAGCTCTGTTGATTTAGGTGTTATTCTCAATCGCCAAAGGCTCACTCGGGGACCCTAAAGGGTCTCACCTACAACACTTATGTGAGTTTGACTCTGCTTGCTTCTGACTCCATATGAGCTCTTTTACGACCTGACTTTTCAGAGGGTCGGCGGGACATGGAAGCCTTAGCTCATGCATTGCTTTACCGAAATCACCTCCGCTCTCCCACTATTTTTACAACTTTCATGTTGACTACTTATCCCAGTTCAGTCATTATTAAAGAGAAAAATCAGGTTAAAGAGTCAGAACTAGACTGAAACTTTTTTATATGGTACATCTAGGTATTGTTGAAATAATTCTCTTCATAGATTTTGATGACATAACTCTCTTTACATATTTGATATTTAGCTAATTGGAGCAGATATTAAAAGCTAAAAAATAAGGATACAATTCATGTGAAGACACCGATAGCCTTTTCATTTGGAAAAAGGTCAAGATCACACCATAGTGTTGAGGGCAGAATTTAAGCCGTAAGTATTGCATCGTGATGCCCGATTGTCACATTGTGGTGCCATTGGATGGGATGTTTACACAAATTAGGTCTTTTAAATGTGTTTTTTTAGGAAAGTATAAACAAAAGTCTTGGGAATCTTTACACTTTTGGCACTTTAGAAACATAAGAAGAATGCTAGAGAGTTAAGAAATGGGACTTGGTACCCTAAGGATTTTATTTTCAATCTTATTAGATATTAAGATGCAAATTATACAAGTTGCAAGAATGACAATAAACACTAGTGGAACATGTAAAATGCTACATAGTCGACTGGTATCTTGGCTCAGCAAGAAACATACTTTCATAGCCACATCTACAATAGAGGCTTAGTACATAGTTGTAGGGAATTGTTGTGCTCAGATCCTCTAAATGCATCAACAGCAAAGAAACTATGGTAATTGATACTGAGTATACGCCAATCTACTACAATAATACTAGTGCTATTTCAATCAATGGCAATCCCGTACTTCACTCAAAAACAAAGCACATTGACGTCAGAATCACTTCATTAGAGACTGGCTAACAGTTTCACCCTTGGTGACTCCAGGTTTTTCATGAAGAGAACGAGCATGCTTGATTTAAATATTTAATTTTTAGGGGCATGCATTTTAGGAGGAAGATTTCACTTGCTAGTCAACTAATGATCAGAGATATATATGGTCAGTGTTCACCAGTAGTTGTTACAAGTCATTTTATCAGTAGATATTTTAATTTTCTCAAACAAAATCAATAATATGACTTTTCATGTACTAAATATCAATGGCACAAGTTTTCAATGCATTATTTTATAAAACTATTGATTATTGATGTTTTTATCCAACCATTATTACTTTTAATCATTAGTAACTTTTAGCACAACTGCCCAGGCAATTTTCAATATCAGACTTAAAAGTCATTTATTTTAGAAAATTCACAATTTCATATTTTATTGGAAGATGAAAAGATATAAGTCCTTTTATATCCATACATAAAGAAGTTTAGATATCTATTTCTCTCACATCTCAAAAGTCTACAAACTTCTTCTCTATCTCTTTGAGTATTCTTTTCGGTCTATTACTGTTAAAATCCATTCACAAAACCTACACTTTACTTTCGTATATTTGTAATTATCAAGTGTTCTCCGTAATGAAACACTCTTGCTAGTAACAAATCGGGGGCCGTACGTGGCAGAGGGTGCAGAAGGAGAAAGTGAAAGTTGACGCTATGAAACTAGAGGAAGAGCCAAAAAGTTTAGCTTCAAAGGGAAATGGCTCAGACCTCCCTAAGGTGAAGGAAACTTATATAGCTTTGCTGAAAACTAAAAAAAATTGCAACTCACAAAGAAGAGAGTATCTGGAAAAAGACAAAAAATCTGAAAATATAGGTAGAGAAACCGCCGCCTGATGTGGTGGTTGTACTCTTGAAATAGTTGGCTTTAGGTGGTTGTGGTGGCAAAAATCCATAGCGGAGTTGTGGACAATAAGCCAACCATGTCAATCTAAACATGCTTTATTAACAATTGTATTATAGTAGTGCCCGACGAGCCAATTATTCTGATCGTTCATTAATTTTGTGAATCATTCTTATTTATATTAATATCATTTAAATGACAATCTTTATCTTAAATTCATCATAAGAATTAGATAAAATCTTTAGATCACACATAACTATGGGGTATGGTTGTGCATATGATAATGATCGTGGAATATGCCTCTAAGGTTGTGATCTTAAAATATTCCAAGTCAATGATCAATGAAATGGGACATCAATGATCCCATTGAGACTTGAGCATATGATGCAGGCTCGAAAGGAGGATGCCTCGTTCCATAGGTATTGGTGTGGTGATACTAATGCATGTTGGGAACAAGTACACTGAACAAGTACCCCACCTAAAAATTCCCAATTGGAAATATTCTATTGTTGAATGGGAATTTTCGCGTTATGATAGTGCAAGAATTAGTCCTTGGACTTAAGGCACCATGGTAACCTTGTGCATGACATGTTATACTTTGATGTAATTTTCAATTGCATGACAATAACAAGGGATTTATATTGGGTGTAATATCTTTATGCATAGAGATTAATGAGTGGCCAACAAAGGATCCATCACCTATCTAGATGAACAGGTGAATCTCCTATATGTTCCACTTTACTTGACTCTAAAATCTTTGGTCAAAGTTGGATGGAAACTAGATGTGGGGTTTTCTAATTATTCATCATCGAGTCAAGCTACTAGAAATGGAAACATAGTTATTGAGCTAATGGGGTTTCGACTTAACATCCATACTCTAGGCTTAATCGAGAGATTAGATGACGTAAGGACCGTACTTGCATGGTATTCGTAATTGAAATAGGTTCGCACATTCACCTTAAACTAAAAGTCATGATGCATTGTTGGCTGCTTCCCACGTCCTGCGGGTTCTTGAAATTAGTGAGTTAATTCTAAGAGAATTAATTAATTTGATTCATTAATCAAAACAATTAATTGTTCAACTAAGTCACAAGAGTTGTGAGCCCACGGCTAGCTTAAAGTGAACTTAAGGGGTCACACACAAAACTTGAATAAGTCCATTTCTAGCCTAGAAATTAATCCAAGTGTTGGATTAAATTAATTAATGTGATTAATTAATGGGGATTAAATTAATTCAAATGTGGAATTAATTTAATTAATTAATTGGATTAATTGATTGGACCTAATTGAATTAGGGAGCCCAATTGAAATATTTAATTAATTGATTGGATCAATTAAGTAAGATGGGTCTAATTAATTAAATAAATTAATTTAATTAGATCAATTAAAGTATGGCATAATTGATTACTTAGGCTTAGGCCCATTAGATGTGGGCTTGTAGGAAGCCCATTAGGAAATTGAATTGGGAATCCAATTCCTAGAGAAAGTTGAATTGGAAATTCAATTTCTAAGAGGTAATAAGGAAAAAGGAAAGTTCTTATGGGATAAGAAAACTTACTAAAAGAGTTGGAGATAAAAAAGGAAGAAGAGTCCTACATGGAAAGGACTTGTGGTAGCTTTTATTGATAATCTTCTCAGACGTTTTTTATGGGGATTTTACTGTAAATTTTTTAGAAGAAAAACATGGAAAACAACCCCTCTCTCTTGAAGAAAAATAGTTTTCTTCATCTCTAAAAATTCGTCCCTCATTTCCTTTCAACCTCCAAAAGTTCACCAACCTTTTATCTGGTTTAATTCTTGATTTAATTATTGAATTAAGAATTAAATTAAATACCTAAAACAATAATTGTTAGTGTGTTCTTGTTCCAAATAAAATTATTTTGGGATAGAATTATCGAATCGAAAACTATTAGTATAGGATTCAGTTGCGAGTAGGCATCCAAGGTATAAATACCGTTAGAGGAATAACATTTGGGATCCTAAAAGTGAATCAGATTTCAATCAAAGGGGTTTTGAATTGAAGAACATGGAGATACTTTCATGCAAGGATAACGATTTGAATCGTTTCAATCCCTACATCAGCCGGAGTGCAAATCAAGGTAAGAGTTTTTGAAACTTTCTTACTTTAACTATCAGAAAAACGCACAACTGAATAATCGCGAAAGGGTTTTGGGATTCGTTTTAATTACATGTGATGTAATATATATTTATATTTTTGAAAAATTTTAAATTTCGCTACTTATACGTTTCCCGAGATCGCACGAAACCGCCCAAAGAAATTAAGATAACACTAATCCAACAAAATTAAGTGCATCTAACCGAAGTCCCATAGAAAATCATAATCAATTGACAACAACATAAATTCCAACAAGAAGGATGCTTCAACTAAGTACAACAAACAATTACAAAATAACTGAAAGTGATTAATTTGTTACTTCTTATTAAAAATAGAGCATTATGACACTTAAGTGTCTAGACAACGTCATTAAAATAATAGGTGCCATTGTAACTAATCACTTCTATTAGAATTTAACCAATCAATGTTAATGGCGATTAAAAGTATGCAAATCTTTCTTATATATTCCATACCATGTTTGAACTTTAGTTTCTTTTCATTTTTTTTTAATTTACAACAATGAAATTTTGAGTTGAATAATTAAGTTGAACTTTTTGATCTCGCATCACTCTACAATGATCTTAGAATATATCCCACTGTTTGCATTTCTTTGTGAACTGAGACCTAGTTTAGACTCCCTCAATGTCCAACGTTCAATGTTCGTAGTACTTTGAGTTGAATTTGTTTCAAAACTTGCACTTTGTATAGTTGAAACTATCTGAAATCAATGTTAATAATTAGGTCTATATTTAAACATGAACACATGATTGAAAACTTAAGCTAATATATATGTTTTGATTTGGGTTGTAATGAGTCCATTTTGAGATAACAAAGAATAAAATAATATAATTAGGACATGACAGACGGAAGTGAGATGAGATGTAACCCTAGAAGACATCAGCTATTGTGGTTTACTTAACTAGTGGAACATTCGATCAATGTAGTGTGAGATTCCACTAATGACTAACAGAGTACAAATTTAGGGACTTTGATGAGTTAAATTGGAGAGATGGAGGATAAAATAGTTCATTTAAATGGCGAGAGATTAAAAATGAAACTAAAAGTAAATATAACGAACGAGCGAAGTGATTTAACTTCTTCACATCTTAATAGAGGTATGGCCATTGCAACCCTCCGACATAACAAATCGCACAACCAATGTTTTACCTTATGGAAATTTAGTCATTTATGTGTTGGGTTTGCGTGAACTCAGAAAATATATGCACAGTGAAATTTAAAAAATTTTAAGAATAAAAAAAAATATTACATCACATATAATTAAAAAAAATCTCATAAACCTTTCGTAATTATTCAGTTATGCGTTTTCTAATATTTAAAGCAAAATAAATTCAAAAACTTTTACCTTAATTTGCACTTAATTTGCACTCCGACTATTGAAGATGCAAAAAATGATTCAAATTATTTTTTTCCCATGAACTCCTTCGCGAATCTTGAATCCATCCACAAACTATTTTCACAAATCTTGATTCCAAACCCCTCGTGTTGGAAATATTTCACTTAGAGTTTCAATTGTTACCCCTCTAAGCGTATCCACATTTGGAAATTTCTACATCAATTAAATCCATGCTAGTAGAGTCAAAAGGCTTTATTCTCTTTAGAATATATAGAGTTCAATTCTTAATTCAACTAGTGAATAGAATAATTGAACCACGATCAAAAGGTGGAACCTTTTGATGGAAGAAAATAATCAAGAAGGCAGAGAAAGAAGGCGGTTTTTTTGTGTCATGATGTTGGCCGATTTCTCTCTCCTAGAGAGCTTTAAAAATTGGAAATAAGGGAGAGTCCTCTTATAGAACTCCTCCAATCCTAGTCCCACTAGATTTCTACATGCTTCTTTTCTTATTTTTTTTCCTTCTTTCCATCAAATTCTAAAATAAGTTTAATTCTTGTAATTAAACTTCCTATTGGACCTCCTACGAGCACATTAGTTTGGGCTTGGACTTCAATTAAATTAATTAAGTTCAATTAATTGATCCCCATCAATTAAATTAAGTCTAATTTAATTAATTAATCTAATGAATTAATTAATTGATTTCACTTAGGCTTTGGAATCATATTAGAACCTATTAAATAATTTAATTATTTAATATGCCCAATTTAATTAATTGATCATATCAATTAATTAACCTGATCATATATAGGGCCCCTAATCATATTAGGTCCAATTAAATAATTATATTATTTAATCGAATAAATTAATTCAACTCCATTTGTTAATTTATACCCTATTTAATTAATTGATCATTTGATTAATTAATTACTGGGCTTTCTAATCTTATCAGGTCTAATTAAATAATTAAATTTTTTAATTGGATAAATTGATTTAACTCCTTAAATCAATTTTGAGCCTCAAATTAATTATTTTCATTACTTAATTTGATCAAACCCTTGGATATGTTCTAGTTAGAAGTGTACTCTCTCCAACTTAGTGTTTGACCCCTTAGGTTCACTCTAAACTAGCCGTAGGCTGATAACTCTTATGACTTAGTTGAATAATTAATTGTTCTGATTAATTAATCCTTTTAAAATTAACTCATTAATTCAAAGAACTCACAAGTCATGAGAAGCATCTAGTAGTGCATCATGACTCCTAGTCTTAGGTGAAGGTGCGAACCTATTCCAATTACGAATACCATACAAGTACGATCCTTCCATTATCTAACCATCCGTTTAAGTCTAGGACAAGGATTATTACTCAAAACTCTAATAACTCAATAACTATGTATCTATTTCTAGTATTTTGACTCGGTGATGAACAATTAGAAAATCACATGTCTAATTTCCATCCAACCTTTGACCAAGGATTTTAGAGTCAAGTATAGTGGGAGCACATAGGAGATTCACCTATTCATCTAGATACATGACGGATCCTTTGTTGGTCACTCATTAACCTCCATATATAAAGATGCTACATCCAACGTAAACCCCTTCTAGTTGCTATGCAATCGGAAAATACATTAAAGCACAACATGTTATACACAAGGTTACCATGGTGCCTCAAGTTCAAGAACTAATTCATACACCATTATAATGAGAACATTCCATTTCGATAATAGAATATTTTCAATTGGGAATTTCCAGGTAGGGTACTTTAGTGTACTTGTCCTCAAACAAATACTCACATACATGCATTAGTGTCATCACATTGTTGCCCATAGAACAAGGCATTCTCCTTTCGAGCCTGCATTATAGGCGCAAGTCTCAGTGGGATCAATGATGTCCTTGTTAGAGTAGTGCCTGATGCGCAATTAAATTAGGCATTTTTATATTCTTGTATTTGTAAAAATTATATTTTTTAAATCATATTAATAAAATAGGAAAATTTCTTTATCTTTAATTGTATATAGTAATTAGATGAAATCCCTAGACTAAACTTAGCTACGGGGTATGGTCACGTATTTGAAGTGATCATGGAATATGCCTCCATAGCTTTAGTTCTGAGTCGAGGGCTTTTTGAGATGGGACATCAAATAGCCTAATAGACTCGCGCATATGATGCATGCTCATAATTGAAATAGGTTCACTCACTATTTCACCCAAGTCTAGATAGTCATGATACACTTGTTAGGTGTTTCCCATGACTTGTGAAGTTCTTGAAATTAAGGAGTTAATTTTAAGTGCATTAATTAATTAGATTAATTAATCAAAATAATTATTATTCATAAGTTGTCCACTACTAGTTTAGTTGTGAACCTAAAGGATCACACAAAATTTGAAAAAAAATATTTCTAACTTAGGAATTAATCCAAAAAGTTAGATCTAATTAATTAATAGAGATTAATTAATTATGGCTTAAATTAATTCAATGAGTTGAATTAATTATTCAATTAAATAATTAGATTATTTAATTGTACCTAATAAGATTAAAAAGACTAATTTGAGTGAAACAATGATTTGATTGGATCAAATAAATTATGTAGTCCATAAATTAATTGAATTTGGGCTAAAATAATTAATTTAATTAACGGTGGGATTTATTTAAATTCAAGACCAATTAAAAAGGCTAGTTAGGAGAGGCCCATGAAGGTTGTTGAAAAATGATGGAAGCTCAAGAGTTTGAAATTCTTGGGAGATCCTAAATATCTTTAGAAAATATGAAGAGATAGAGTTGACAAATTTTGGGACAATCAAATATTTTCCAACCAATTTAAATAATACCAAAAATATAAAGAGTGAGACTCTTTAAATTTTTTATCCTCCTATTTAAGACACAAGAGCTGAAAATTTGAGGCTAATTGTAGCCTTCAAATTTTTTGTCATAGGGGAAGATTATTAAGGAAAAAAATATTTTTCTCTTATATCATTTGTTCCACCAAAATTTCATCGTTTTAATATAAGTATTAATTCATTTATCACAAGATGATAACAAAAATTAATATTCACTATATTCACTCCATAAACTAGGTTAGAAAAAGAATTAGAATTACTAGTAAAATTATAATTTCGTGTTCTTACTTAAAGTGTGGACAACTTTCGATTGCTTCAATCTCTATGACAATTGGAGTTCATTAAAAGGTGTAAATCAAAATTATTTTTAATTTTTTTAATTATCACACTATTGGAAATTGCGAGATCATTAAAAATCACATCTAATCCGTGATACTATTGTAAATGTTATGGCATGTTGTTTTTAAATTTTTAATTTTTCACTACGCATACCCTGGGATCATGTAAAACCAACAGTAGTATCAGAGCTATGGTTTGCGCAATTAAAATTGGATTCAATTTATGCCTGTGTAACACCCCCACCAATAAATATAGATATTAGTATAATAATAATTTTGACAAGGTAGCACATGTGTGTGCATATGTGTGTGTGTGTGTGTATATATATATATATATATATATATATATATATATATTTGTCAAATGTGGCATTTTGAGAAACAGTAAAAGTATTTTCTAACATATAACCCTGTATATAGAAAAATCACTGTTTATATAAAAAACACAACACCCATCACAGTCACGCTATTCTCAAACTTATTTACTATAAAATTTCAAGAGTTATATAGAACACGGCATCCCAAAGTTATAATACGATGGATTTAAAAATTAAAATAATAGCCTATACTTTCGGAAGAAGTAAGGATATTTTGCATCTTGTAACCTTTTATATATAGACAATAACTTACACAATAATAATGATTGTAAAAATTAGAATATACCCACAACTCAACCCAGCAGGTCGTCATCCATGTACAATGTTCCTCAAAAGCCTCTAGAAGCTTCAAAAACCAGCCCAATAAGCCTCAGAGTCTTAGGTATCACCATGCTTACCTACAATGCATGAACTACGTGAGTTAACACTTAATAAGTGAAAATCATGCATGCTGAAGAGATAATCTAATATATATGCAATGCATCTTTATGAAATCATGCCAGGAATACAAGCTCCTGAACCAAAATAGTTCATTCAAAATTATTTTCCATCACTGGGCCTTTAGCCTACCTACTATGCACCGAATAGAGCTCTGAATAATATTAATAATCACATGGCTATAAACAAATTGACTCAGTCCAGGGGCCATCTCTTAGGATCAATAGAGGTCCACCCCCTGTCTTTCCCTACGATCTTCTAGAAGTCTTCCCACGGGTGGAGTTAGAAAAGGGCACAGTCAAGTTGTCCATCCTCTTGTGACCACCAGAGTCACACCCCCTGTCAACCTCTATGATATTGCGAGAAGTAACACTCACGATGCCCCAAAATATCACATAAGCACCCCTCGCATGCCTCAGTACACTAGTAGTGGCCAACTAATACATTTTCTTTCTAAAAATTATGTCTTAAATCATATCGTACATGGAAGAAACTCAACTATACTCATATGTCGTACATGCACATGTAAATGCTGATGAATGGTATGTTCAATATTAAATGCAAGTCATCTTGCTCTCAACATGTTTCAAGAGTCATAAAACTCTTAAGGTACGTATTATACTTATCATCCAATCAATTTAAATATCATCAACATATTATGTGTAATGTTTTAAGATATGTTATGTTCATACATTGTAGTTGCAAATGGATTTTCACTTACTGAGCATTAGCTTATGTAGTTCATGCATTGTAGGTGAGTATGGTGAGACTTGAGATCTCTAGTTTACTGGGCTGGCAGTAGAGCTCCTATAGGCTTTCAAAGATTAATGTATATGGATGACGATCTGTTGGGCTATTTTATAGGATGTGCTTTGAATTTTACATTTTATTGTATTATATTAATGACTTTATCATGTATATTACTTTCAAAACTCCTTTGTGATAGGGAGTTTGAGTTTGTGATGATTTTGATAGACCTTGTTAATGTTTTAATAACTACCTATGTATATACAGTGCTGCAGGATGTCGAAGCACTTTACTTTTATCAATGTTCTATCAAACTAACTAGCTAAAAACAAAAAAAAAGTTATACATACACATACATGAACAAATTATGTTGCACAGGTTGTTTATATATATATGTATAAATGTGCTACCTTGTCAAAATTATTATTATATCAATATCTATATTTAGTGGTGTGGGTGTTACAGAGTAGTATCAGAGCCTGGTTTGTGGTTCTGTAGACTGTCCATGTACGTGATCTTTGATACTAGTAGAGCATAACTATGCCAGTAAGTTTTATTTGTTGTATAATTTATTTTGTATTTCAAGAATAATATTGCCCATGTGTTTTAAGATTTTGTGTAAAATAATATTGAGGCAGACTCATCAGTAATAATAGGTATAAAATTTATGTTTGATATTCTATCTTTGGAGCTACATATTCTCTTTTATCTAAGTATGTAATAAGACTAGATAGGGTACTTGATATATATATGAGGTTAGTTTCAATGTTTTAATTCCTTCTGAAGATTCAAGATCAACTAATTAGATTTTAAGAGTTCTAGGTTAATTTTGTTATATTGGCTAGAATTATGATATAACCTTTTACGTTGATTGATTTATTGATAATTATGCATTATGGATTATTTCAGGATTATTAAGACTTTTAAATTCTAGGTGATGAAAATTTAGAAATTTTATAGAGGCCATAGTAGGAAAATGTTTACTATTTGCATAAAATAAAGAAGATTGTCAAATTATAATTTTCTACAGTTACCATGAAAGAGAGTAGTAAGAAAGAGTTATTATCGATCTTTGGTTGGGTTAGATTTTTTAAAAATGACCAAGTTTACTAAAAATCCATTTGTGTGATCTTAGATTTCTTGATACATATTGAAAATAAGTTTTCAGGCATGCTATTAACTAACAAATTGATTTTATCCTGATGTAGTTGTAAGAACAAATCTAATCTCTCTTTTAGGTTATTATATACACCTATTGGAATTCAATGAACCTTGAGTGATATTGTTATAATGTTAAGCAAGACATTAAGGTCTAGTGCTTCTCCTAAACAAGCTCCACTTCATATTCACCTAGAAGAAAGATGAATCTTAAGGTTATATATTATTTAATTATTTTTCATACTAAGGTTTATTTGATAAATTAAGAGGAGCTACTGTGATCTTGAGGATTGATTTTAAGTTTGAATTAATTATGATTTTCTTGTTGTACCATTAGGTTGACTAATGCCCTAATTATTTTGATATACATGATGAATAATGTGTTTGATGATTCTATATGGGTATGTTTGGGGTGATAGTCATCGATAATATCTTAGTGTACAACGAGGAGAAATATGATTAACCTTTCAATATGATTTTGGAAACACTGAGGAAGAAAAAATTATTTGTTCAATTTAGTAAATGTGATCTTTTGGTTATGTAATACAATATTCATTTTTGGGACTGGTAATTTTCTTAAGAAAGTGTCCGTGTAACTATTCTAAACTTTGAGATTGTACTGAAATAGGGAAGACCATTAAACGTGATAGAAATAAGAAAAGTTTTTTGGTTAGTGATATTATTATGCCTCCATAGTTGTTACCGCTTTATTTCATCATACATGCAGGTATATGAAATTTGAATGGTTCACTAAGTAGGAAGAAATCTCTAATTACTTAAAGAGAAGTGATTTGAGCTTCGGTAGTGACTCCAACTTTAGATATAAGTTATTTATTGTGTATAGTGGTGTATCTCGTTGTGTTTTGGTATATGTTTGATACAATATAGAAAAGTTACTCGACACTCATCGAGTTAATTAGATTATGTATCTAATACTACATGTGGCATTGTAAAACCGAAGTACTTGAAATGTCTATATACTTAAAAGGAGCTAAACTTTGAGAAATGATGGATATTATTAGTAAATGAATATATTGTATGATCCATCTAACTATAGATATCATTGGAATGAAATATCTCAATAGACTAATATTCATACAAATTTTACATCATAAACTATTATGGAAATTGAGGGTTATATAGAGGATGAATTAGAGTAAATGGTGAATTATCTTATATTAATATTTTGGTAAGACTGATTTTGACTGATCCAATTTCAAATGCTCAAAATAAGGTCGATGAAAGGTTATGATTAAGATGAAAGGCTTAAAATGAACTTAAATATATTTTTGTGATAAATGATAATAATCTCTTAGTAAGAGATATATGTGAAAATGAGGGATAAGAAATTGCAAGACTAAGTTTAGGTAATGATTATGTATCTTTTCATTTATTTTATTTAGTGGTATGAATGATATTTGTGATCTCAAGAAAATATATAGATATCGGATATTGGACGAGCTATTATTGTTAATATTTGGTTTGTCATAAAAAAAGGATATATGTAAAAGTGCATACATTGGAATGTTTTAGTTCTGCTTTTATTTTCAGATGGAAATGGGAAGGCATTCAGGAATTTTGTATATGATAATGGAATTGGGTTATTGTTCATAGGTTAACTGAATATGCTCATTCTTTCTCAATTTACCCTAGGTATTCCATAGAAACCTATGGAAAGATAAATGTATAAGAAGTGGTTAGACTTTATGGTTTATTAGTGTCTATTAGTTCTGATGTAGATTTAAGGTCTTTGTCCACTTTCTAGAAGATCTTATATCAGGAATTGGGAATAAAATTATATTTTAGTATTGTGATCATCCATGCATCAATGGACAATTAGAATAAATAAATTAGACTTTACAAGATATGCTTGGAGCCTGTGCATTAAATTGTTGATGTCAATTGAGAAATTTTTTTCTTGGATGGAATTTCTTATGACAACAGTAATAAGACTACTTGGGATAGTTCTCTATGAGGTATGAAAAAAATATAGGCCATCGTTTTATTAAAATGAATTTGGTGTTCTTTTAGGCTAAATATGTTTGGGAAATGATAGAAGTGGTAGAACAAATTGCCAATATATGGAAACTAGTTAGAGGTGTTCATAAAGTTATGCAAATTAAAGAGGAATATCATTTCAATTTATGATAGGGGATCAAATTTTTTGAAGTTGTCTCCAATGAAATGGATTATGTGGCTTAGGTAGAAATTTTTTTTCTGGGGATACTACATATAAACTTGATCCTATGTACATTGGTTTATTTTGCATTATTGAGAGAATTGGGGATATTGCCTATAAACTCGACCTCTTTGCATAAATGTCTGGAGTTCACAATGTGTGTCATGTGTTCATTTTAAGAAAATATATCATGAATCTATGTCATCTACTAAAGAAGGAACCAATAGAACTAAATTAAGGTCGAAGATATGAAGAAAGACCTATAGAGATTTTAGTAAGGGATGTAAAGCAACTTCAAAATGAAAATATCTCATTAGTTGAAATACTGAGGAGAAGTCATCAACATAATAAGCTACTTGGGAAAGGAAGCATAAAATGACAATTAAATATCTAGAAATTTTTTGGTAAGTAAAATTTCGGGAACAAAATTTTTATGAGGGGAGGATGTAATAAACGACCCTCACACTACTCACTTGACCAATATGATTCATGCATTACATGTTATTTATAAGTGTTTGCATTGAAACTAGCATGGCATGATCTCTTTTACCTTATAATCACATTTGATCATTAAATTTCTAGAAAATCTCATATGGTGTTAGTTGTCGATCATCATAATATAAGTAATCAACATTAAATTGAAATAAGAAAAAAATGAGGTTGATCAATATTGGATATCGATGGGATATATAGGTCATAATTTTAGAAGTGTTAAATTTGTTACTAGTAAGCTTATACGGTTTGATTCGATTTTATTTAGGTATTTCAAAAGTATATATCGGTAAATTGCATATTTGGGACATTGGACATAAGATAATATAATTCAAAGGTCATATTACAATATTCATTTATGTATAATAATATATAATTTTTAATATGGACAATTATTCAAGAATCGGTGACAATCGGGTAAGAAATTAAATGAACGGCTAGAAAATTAGCTTATGAATTATCTATGGGATCTTCTGGTAATTAAAATGGGATGTAATAAAAATAATCTATAGTAAGACACATCTGATCTAGGCTTGAAAAATGGGTGAAAGGTCATATTTATACTACAACTTGCCACCTCATGCTTGCTACCAAGCTTAAGTAAGCACCTCAAGTGCCACCTCATGCTTTCCTTCACTCTTAGCCATTTACCCACGACCCTCAACCATTTTCAGTTATTTTCAGGGTCCATACTCATTTCAAAATCTCTCTAAGCTGGTCCTATGTGATTCCAAGTGATAGGAAAGGGCAGAAGAAGCAAAAAGAAGTAGTAATCACAAGTAGAAGCTAAAACTGGCATTAATGAGGTTCATATATAGTTATAACATTAATTTTTATATTATTTGAGGGTTTTATGATTTTTTAAGATTCTTATCTTGTTCATGATATGTTAGAGGTTATTTATAGGGTTATTATGCATAAAATAATGATTTGTGGTTGCAAACACATAGTAGAACCATTAAGGGGCATAATCTGTGTATATGCTGATTTCTAGTTTATTGCACTTAGGAATAAACTATGGCATGATAATTAAAGAGATGCTCAGAACTATCTCCATCGAATTTCAGATTCTGTCCTATGTGAAGGGGACTGATTTTACAGCATTAAATCCATTATTTTTGGCAAGAATATGACCTATTTATCTCTTTGTATTTGTTATCTAGGTATGGGGAAAATTTGGGTGTGATTGAATATACTTAAGGGTGCCAAAACCCTTAATGTCATGAAGTGCACAAAAGTGTCATGGTAGGAAAAATCTGTTTCAGTATGTTGTGAATGGAGCTAAATTTGGGAATCCATATCCGTGAGTTTTAGCCATTCTATGACATGGTTACATTTTTTTTATGATATCTAAGTGTGATAAAAATTGGGGAGTGAATGAATATGTCTAAGGGTGTCAAAATCATCATACAAATTAATGTGGCATCAAGAAAATGTGAAGTTATGAATTTGTCCCATTTGGTTCATTAACATGTTCCAACATAGATGTGGTTAATTTGATCCCTAAATTTTAGGGGGATGTTATAAGAGTTATAATACATCAATTAAGTGAGGTTAGTATACATTTAAGATGTGGAACAAATGTGCATAGAAGGTTGTATTTGGTTATAGTTTCTAAGTAGTAAGGTTTTTTAATTAAATTGAGATTCAAGATCTTTATAATACATTTGGTATAATGAGCTTGATAATTGAAAATGGTGATTGATATCTTATATTTTTACAGATTGTTTCACATCTAGGGTTGGGGAGTAATACTTAAGAAACATATAAGTAACACACAACCGATCAAAGATAAGTAAAGATCCATTTGCAACTACAATGCATGAACATAGTACGTCTTGAAGCATTTATACCTATGGTGTTGATGATATTTAAATTGATTGGATGATAAGTATATTATGTACTTTAAGAGTTTTATGATTCTTGAAACATGTTGAGAGCAAGATGAATTGCATTTCAAATTGAATATACCATTCATGAGCATTTACATGTACATGCACGGCATATGGGTATAGTTGAGGTTCTTACATGCATGATATGATTTGAGAAATGATTTTCAGAAAGAAAATGTTTTGGTTGGCCACTACTAATGTACCAAGGCATGCGAGGCATGCTTATGTGATATTTTGGGCGCCGCGAGTATTACTTCTCAGAGGATCATAGGGGTGGACAGGGGGTGTGCCTCTGGTGGTCACGAGAGAGTAGACCACTTGACTATGCCCTTCTTGATCCATTAGTGGAAATACTTCTAGAGGATCACAGAGGAAGACAGGGGGTGGACCTTTAGTAATTCCAAGAGATGGTCCCTGAATTGAGTCAATTTGTTTATGGTCATTTGATTATTGATATTGTGCAGTGATCTTTTCGGTGCATAGTAGGTGGGCCAAGGCCCAATAAAATAAAGTGATTTTGAATAAAAGCTCTTTGATTTACGAGTACTCAAACTTGACACAGTTCTAGCATCATATCTTAGAGTTTAGTTGCATGAGATCACATATCATACTCTTGACATACATGATTTTTACTTATGGAGCATTAGCTTATGTAGTGCATGCATTATAGGTGAGTATGGTGAGACTTGAGATCTCTGGTTTACTAGGCTAGCAGTGGAGCTCCTACGGGCTTTCAATGATCAATGTACATGGATGATGACCTATTGGGCTATTTTGTGGATTTGCTTTGGATTTTACAATTTGTTGTATTATATTAATGATTTTATCCTATATATCACTTTCAAAACTCCTTTGTGATAGGGAGTTTGAGTTTGTGATAATTTTGATAGAACTTGTTAATGTTTTAATAACTACCTATGTATATACAGTGCTACAGGATGTGGAAGCACTTTACATTTATCAATGTTCTGTCAAACTAACTAGCTAAAAAAAAACAAAAAAGTTATACATACGTATAAATACACAAATTATGTTGCACATGTTGTTTATATATATATATATATATATATATATATATATATATATGTATGTATAAATGTGTTACTTTGTCAAAATTATTATTATATCAATATCTATATTTAGTGGTGTGGGTGTTACAACCTGTGAATTTAATTATTAAATTCTGATTGATTTTTGTATTTATAATTTGGATAAAATTATTCAAAATTATTATATAATTTTATTTAATCATTAAATTAATAAAATGACATAAAATCATGCAAGTTAGACATGTATGCAATCATTGCACGCATGAACCGAGCTTGCCCGCGCTGGGTTCGCTAGTTACCTTTGCTCCGACAGTCTAGGCAGCACATACTGTGTGCACTTACTGCACATGGCAGCCGTGCGAAGGAGCTGTTGTACACTTTGTCGTGTTAATTGCAGAATTTGATTTTTTATTTTTTAATTAAAGCATTAATTTAAAATTTTAAAAAAAGGGTTTTTCTGAAAAAATTGAGATTTTATCCCAAGTCGTGAAATTATAATTTAAAATGATGATAAATTTACAGGCTTCAATAAATTCATGTGATACTTTTATTAGCATGTATGGGATGATCATGGAGCTTTTTAGACCAATGTGATTGGATTTATTTATCTTTGAGTTTTTTAAATGGGGCTTGCAAGTCTTTTATTCTTTCCGTGTATATACTCTACATTTTTGAAATGAGAGTAGAATAGGGTGAGATTTTTCCTTTTATTTTTGATGGATAAGAAGAAGAATCAAGAGAAGGCCCATGAATGTATGAAATATATTCATGTAATAGAAATTATTTTTTATTTTCATTTTATTACCCTTAGATTGACTTAGATCTATTTTTGGCTCAAATGGATCATCTGGATTATGTATATATTAGATCCATGCGTACGATTTATATAATGTTTTCAAATGATGTGCTTGCCATCAATTGAATGCAAATACATCAAATAAACTAAGATTTAAATTGATGAGATCTTGGTTAATATAATTAACCCTACTTAAATTAAAATCAAGTAAAGGAATTTCTAAATTCCAATTTCAAGCAAATATAGATAAAATTGGGTTTGACCTAATAATCCATGCCTACTATCAAAAGTAGTTGACATGACTATGCTACCTTACTTTGTCATTGGCATGAGTCATGGAATGACTCTGTAATGAAAAGTTGTGATCTCTACTAAGCATGGTGATACCCTTTGGATGGATTTGTCTCTACGTTGGCCATGAGTCATAGAACTTTTTGATGCTGCATCTATATGGAGGTTTGATAGGTCTTGCTTGGCACATGTACCATATGGGCTCATAATTAGGGTATATGGGAAAAAGTGAGGTCAAATATCTTGAGGGTTGCTTGGAGATGTAATCGTTAAAAGTTAACTACCTTTCAATATGTTTTAATGGCTCATTAAATTGAGGCATACGATATATTTGATTGGGCCTCGAACCCACTGGGGAATAAGATTTTCCGAATTGCCATTAGGGTGATGGAATTCAAATAAAATAGTAAAAGACATTTATTGTTAAAAACCTTGTTATAAATGAATATGTTTTAAAATAATGCTAATTTTATGCCTCGTTTAAATTTGTAGATTATCTATAAATGGCTAAAAATACGCTTGCAACAATTCTGGATATTAATATATTAACTGGTCCCAACTATGTCAATTGGTTGAGAAACCTCCAGATTGTTCTGCAGTCCGAAAAGAGGATTACATACTTGATGTGATCCCGCTGATGAACGCTATTGAGGAGGAGCTTGCGAATTATCACAAGTTGGTTGATGATGATCTACAAAGCTCGATGATATATGATGGTATCAGTGTCATCATGTGAATCTTAACAATAGTTATTAAGAGTAATCCCAATAGATTTGAGCTTAATAATATTTATTATTATGTAGAATAATTCAAATAGATCCAAAAGTGATAACTATTGTCCTAAGAGAGGCAAAAAACTAAGCATCTATTCGACAATATATTCATTTATAATATGATTTTTATTTATAAATATCTTCCACTATTTTATTTAAATCTCATCACTCTCTAGATTGCGATTTGGGAAATCATATTTCCCTGTAGGCTTGAGGCCCAATTAGCTTTGCCATACACCCCAATTTTATGAGCCCATATAGCAAACTAAAGTAGTTGACACATTAACAATTGCATCCCCATGTAACCTTCAACCTATTTTACCTCAATATTCTTGTACGCATTAATTTTATGAGCCCATATGGTATTAAGTATCAAGTGTTACCTATCAAACATCCATGTGAGTAAGACAACTAAAGTATGTCCCATGACTCGTGGCTAACACCCTTAGCACTCGTACCCCACGAGCATCCCATGACTCGTGGACAACGGACTAAGTATGGCATCATTTTACATGCCAATTATTTTTAATAGAAGGCTTGGACGATTGGACCCAGCCCAATATTATCCATTTATGCTTGATATATAATTTAATTGAAAATTCTTAAACTTGATTTCAAGTGAGGGTTCATTTTATAATTCCAAAACCTATTCTACTTTATTTGTTTAATGTTTGCACTATCCCAATGATTTGAAGCATAATCAAAATGAAAGAATTAAATAAACTTATGCATGCATCCAATAAACATACATAGCAATCGAGATGATTATGTGCCATATCCTTTGCGATCCTCCCTAGCTAAAGTTGATCTAGGTCAGAAATAATTAAAATGATAAATAGAACCTATTTTATTACATGAATGTATCACTCATATATTCATGGGCCTTCATTCCTTGTTTTTCTCAATCTTGCTCTTTCTTCAAAAGAATACCACACATCCTAATTCTACTCTAATTACATTTGCTATAACCTAGCATGAAACCTTGGAGTTTCCTCCTAGAGAAAGTACATGGAAGGGAGATTGAATTTATATTCAAAGAAAATAGAGAAAAGGCAAGTCACACAGGCCTCAATTTATTAAAACCCAAAGCAGTAACCTATCATTCACAATGTAAATAGAATAACCATAACAAAATGGTCTGGGCTTCATGATCTTCCACTCTAGCATACACTCCTAATTTATACATCACAAGTAATAAATTCAAATCATATAAATTTACCATGTATTTAACTTGTCATTTTTCAAGTTTAGCAATTAAATTCACAATTTTTTCAAGAAAAACTCCTTCTTTAGAATTTTAAAAATTTACCATTAATTTAAAAAATTCAAATTTTTTAGCATGAGATATAAAACGAGTAGCAAAAAACTACTGCCCAAGAATTTTGTCCAACTTGCGCTGTAGGATCGAACATTTTGTCCAATTTTCAGCAATGGCACCGTGACACTACAACTATTAAAGTTGTGCCCAATGAGCCAATTGATCTGGTCGTTCTTATACTCTTGCGAATAATTCTTATTCATGTTAATATCATTTAAGTGGCAATTTTTATCTTAAATTTATCATAAGAATTAGATGAAGTCCTTAGATCACACATAGCTACGCTGGCCACGCATATGATGACGATTGTGGAATATGCCTCTAAGGTTGTGGTCTTAAAATGATCCAAGTTAAGGATCAATGAGATGGGACATCATTGATCCTATTGAGACCTGCGCATATGATGCAGGCTCAATAGGAGGATGCCTCATTTCATGGCCATTAGTGTAGAGACACTAATGTATGTATGCGTGTGCTTGTTGGGAAACAAGTACACTAAACTACCCCACCTAAAAATTTCTAATTGGAAATATTCTATTATCGAAATGGAATTTCCTCATTACGATAGTGCAAGAATTAGTCATTAGACTTAAGGCACCATAATAACCTTATGCATGATATGTTGCACTTTGATGTATTTTCCGATTGCATGACAATCACAAGGGATTTATATTGGATATAACATATTCATGTATGGAGATTAATGAGTGGCCATCAAAGGATTCGTTAACTATCTAGATGAATAGGTGAATCTCCTATGTGTTCTACTGCACTTGACTCTAAAATCCTTGGTCAAGGTTGGATGTAAATTAGATATGGGGTTTTCTAATTATTCATCATCGAGTTAAGCTACTAGAAATGTAAACATAGTTATTGAGCTAATGGGGTTTCGACTAAACATGCATACCCTAGACTCAATTGGGAGATTAGATGATGGAAGGACCGTACTTGCATGGTATTTGTAATTAGAATAGGTTTGCACATTCACCTAAGTCTAGGAGTCATGATGCATTACTAGATGCTTCCCATGACTTATGGGTTCTTGGAATTAATGGGTTAATTCCAAGAGAATTAATTAATTGGATTAATTAATTATAACAATTAATTGTTCAACTAAGTCACAAGAGTTGTGAGCCCACAACTAGTTTAGAGTGAACCTAAGGGGTTACACACAAAACTTGGACAAGTCCATTTCTAGCCTAAAAATTAATCCAAGTATTGTGTTAAATTAATTAATGTGATTACTTAATGGGGCTTAAATTATTTCAAGTGTGGAATTAATTTAATTATTTAATTGGATTAATTGATTGGACCAAATTGGATTAGGGAGCCTAATTAGAATATTTAATTAATTGATTGGATCAATTAATTAAGACGGACTTAATTAATTAGATGAATTCATTTAATTAATTGAATCAATTAAACTAGGGCCTAATTGATTACTTAGGCCTAGGCTCATTAGGTGTGGGCTTGTTGAAGCCCATTAGGTGTGGGTTTGTAGGAAGCCCGTTAGGAAATTCGATTGGAAATCCAATTCTTAGAGCAAGTTGAATTGGGAATTCAATTTCTAAGAGGTAATAAGGAAAAAAGAAAAGTCCTTATGAGATAAAGAAACTTACTAAAATAGTTGGAGATAAGAAAGGAATAAGAGTTTTACATGGAAAGGACCTGTAGTAGCTTTTATTGGCAAACTTCTTGCACTTTTTATTGGGGATTTTTACTGCAGATTTTTTCTGGAAAACATGGAAAAACAGCCCCTCTCTTTTGAAGAAAAATGATTTTCTTCATCTCCAAAAATTCATCCCTCATTTCCCCTTCAATCTCCAAAAGTTTGCCAACCTTTTACCTAGTTTAATTCTTGATTCAATTATTGAATTAAGAATTAAACTAAACACCTAAAATACTAATTGTTAGTATGTTCTTGTTCCAAATAAAATCCTTCTAGGATAGAATTATCAAATCGAAAACTACTAACATAGGATTCAGTTGCGAGTGGGCATCCAATGTATGGATACTGTTACAAGGATGATATTTGGGATCCTAAATATGAATCAATTTTCAATCAAAGGGGTTTGAGTTGAAGAAATTGGAAATTCATTCATGTTAGGATAATAATTTGAATCGTTTCAATCCCTATATCAATCGGAGTGCAAATCAAGGTAAGGGTTTTTGAAACATTCTTGTTTTAAGTATCAGAAAATGCACAACTGAGCCATCGTAAAAGGGTTCCGGGATTCATTTTTAATTACATGTGATGTAAAGTTTGTTTCTTTAAAAAAAAATTACACTGCGTATACGTTTAACGGGATCACGTGAACCCAACTACAACATCATACAAATCTTAATCCAGTCACTACTTAAGTGTCTGGCCTGCGCACTACTAGAAGTCATTCCCTAAAAGTGCCTTCTAGTAGTTCACAAATTCGGCTACAAAAATGCTTTTATGAAGTTTAGACATACTTCATAATGGATAAATTACGATCTCATCTTGTCCTCATGGTAAGGTGACTATAAGTATTAACCTTCCTTGTTGCTGTAAGTGCGAAGGTGATCATTCGCATACTTCTCATGATCTATAAGTCTCATCCTACTCGTTATCAAAGCGCCTGGCAATTGCCCGTGTGACTAAGCCAATCAAAGTCTAGTGACAACTCAAAAATCCAGTTTCAACCACACAATGAGAATTTTAATATATCTCATTAAACATTAAATGTTCTCACAAGCCACATTTACGTAATCCCATACTACACTCATGCCTTTAGAGCATATCTAAACAAAGGCTTAGTAAAAGGGATAAGCGACCATACAGCTCGTAGAAAATGCTCGAGAATTATTTTAATTATGTGCAATACTATCATGGGTGAAGCAATATCTAGTACAAGTATTCTTGGTTTTCAATAATACTCAACACTAAAAGCATGCATCAAAATAGCTTAATTATCACAGAGATAACAATAGCCTAACAAATGAAAGGCACAATGCGCATCTTTTCTAGATACTAGATTATCTCCAACTAATCTCAGACCACTTTATTAAGATATCTAAGCATCCATTTGGCTACATCACACCATGTGCATCAAAGATCACTTTAATATCCACTCACCATTTTTACTGCCAAGCACAAGACTAGTCTAGTACACACAGTTCACATCAGACTTTTTTTATTAGTATACTAACTAGTATTTCTTTTCTTCTTCCAATTCAAGGAATTTATTTTTAACTACGAACATAATCTTTGACCATGAAGTGTAAATAGGATTAGTGCAATGCATACAAAATCTCGATATAATAACACCATGTGTGCATTCACTTTCCCTATGTCCATTCCAAATGTAAAGGAGTTGACAACTAAGTGGTGACATCTCCATGTCCTTTCTAGCCGTCACATTATTACCCACATATAGAGAGAACTAAATTCTCTTATTTATCTTGACATATATTCAGTGATTTTACTTGACCATCGTAAGCCCAACAGAATGATAGCTCAATAAAATAAAAAAAACTACTGTTTAGATGATAATTCAAGTTACAAATGGAACTTTTTGAGCAGTAATCTTTACATTTTTGCCTCACTTCTTGAATTCATTGGCGATCCACATAAATATCCTTGTCCACTCCTCATTCATATATGTCAACTTCAATCATTAAGGACAAACCTAGATGAAAGTGGCAAGAATTGATAGCATATTGGTGAATGGAGGTAATCTCACCACTTAGGGAGAACATCTCAAAATATTTATGCTCCACTCTTAGGTGTAAATATTTTACTCTTAATTAGGCTATACATTTGTCAATCAACCCATCTGCTTTGCACATGACCTTCAGAAAATCTATATTTTTAATGGTATTGGAACTAGATGGAAGATTAACTAGCTTTTATACCTTGATCTTAATCATTTGGCTCATTTTTTCTTTCATAGGAGCTATCCACTTAAAGCATCAAGTGAAGTCACAGGTTTTAAATTAGCTCAACAATATCCATAGAAGTAGTCATGAAGGATACCCAATCAATCTCATATAGATGATGGGGAACAACTCATATTCACTATTTTCTTACTTGTGGAACTTGAGAGTCCTTTTTCAATTCAGACACTCCCACTAACTTTGGGTCGCTCCACTAACCTAGCGATTGATGTATGAGTTTAAATTACATCATCCTTGCTAGAAAATAATCATCTTCTCAGGGATCTTGCAAATCGTGTAGTTTGAGATTTCCTTTGACTTTACATATGCTCAAAAAATTTCTCCTTGAGGAAATCTGCATTGTGCTACTTAATTTGTATCATTTCTCCCCCAAGATGTTTATCACTTTTGAAAACACTCTTCCTTGAACTTATATAGGAACAAACCCACTAATTTGGGCTTGAAGCCATGTGAAATCTCAAACAAAGGTTGGATAGTTCACTTTGAGACACATTTTTCATGATATAGGCTGTAATCTAGATTGCATCTTCCCAAGTGAGATAAACCATCATAAATTTAATCAATTGAAGTGTTTTATTCATCCTTCTTTGCAAGCTCATTTAGCTGTAAATTGTTTAAAATCATCATTCAACTTACAAGTCTATTTTTCTCATTTATGTGTCCAAACTAATTAGACAGGATATTCTCGCTTTCTATTTGTACATAGAACCTCAATGTTCAACTCCTTAATGTTCTCTACCTCTGTCAAGACTCGTTCAATATACCACTTCTAATTGGTGATAGTGGAAATAGAAATTTACTAACGTATAGCGTGAACAGATAGAAAAATAGAACGAACCATTCATTACCTCACTCATAAGTCCACACTCGCCTTAGTGGAGTGGCTCTAGTGGATAAGTAGTCCTTTTTTATTCTTTCAGCAAGCTTTTCCCTCTAGAAAAATTATGCCGATGCAGATTGACTTTAACGACTTAGCTAATGATACCTCCTCTAGCTAAAACAATCATCCTTATAACCTCACATGCCAAGATATAACTTAAAAAATATATCAATAGAAGAAGTATTAGAAATAATATCTTAAGCCAATCACATCACAACAAAAAAATAGCCTATGTTGTAAAGGTCTCTTACATGAAAGATAATAAAATCTAATTACTCTAGTGCATCAATACAATTTAGATTATATCGAATCTAGTGCCTTTTGCACATCCCTAAGGAGTAGCTCACATCAACTGTTAAGCTTGAGATGGCTCTTCTTAGCCTCTTCTTGTGCACCATTACAATAAATATGGCTGCATAACACTCGATAATAGTCTTACATGTTTGCTCAATCTCTAATCACGTGCTATGTCATACCAACATCTACTAAACATTAGCCAAAAATTGAGAGAGCTTTTAGATAGTCAAACTTCATGCAGTTTGCTTACGAGCGAAGTGACTAATCTTGTTACAATTATACCACTTACCATTTCTAAGGTGACACGCATTGTAACTTTATTGGATCAATTTTTGGTTATAGTTTAACTTTTATACTTGTCAAGCTACCTTTTGCTTTTCTCAATATTAACCCGTTGTTTATGCTAGTTAACATGAGCAACAAGTGTATTTACTTGTATATTTCTCAACTTTCTACAATTAGCCTTAATTTGGCAATCTTTATAAATAATATCACAAATCACAAATATCTATAAATCAGCTCAAATAATGATTTTAGGATAACTAAAACTTTCATGCGTGAGTAAACTGATGTTCCAAAATAAAGCTTAAATTCTTTATTCAAATTTTATATTTGCAGCTTAAAAAAATATAGCACAATTTTTTTTTGACCCACTAGTAGTAGATTATCATCATCCAAGCTGCAATAATATTAGGCAACTTAAATTCTTATGTTTGCGGCTTAAATAAATTAAAGCGTAAATTTTACTCTTACTCAACAAGCATATTATGTGCATTTAAATTGTGACAATATTGGACAACTTGTCCATTTTCATGCTCAATTGACTTATAATAAAACTGGTGAGTAAATCTAAGATTTCAAAATTAATTGCACAAAACTTAGGTACCGGTCTCAAATTTTTATCCCGGATCCAAGTAAGTTTTAATTATTTTTTTCAATTCAGTGAGATTGTAAATTTCACCACCAAGGCTAGCAATCATCTCCCATCAAATTAAACGTAACAATAAAAAAAATTACCAATCCATGAACAAAATACAAAATATCCATAAATGACAAGCATGCATAATCATATGAATACAAATATTAGATTGACATTTGATGCTTCATATCAAGATAATTATTGCCATATGGTGGTAATTAATAAAATATATCCCAAAAAAGTACACGGCCTCCAAAATTATTGCATAGTAATACATGTCTTAAAAAATTATAAAGTTAAAATTTTCAAGACCTACTATATCAATGTAAAATAAATTTAGAAACTGCTTTACCACCATCTCCACTAATTATCTCTCAAATAAATAAGATATAAAACTATCACATAATGAACATGAGCACCCAAAAAAATGTCAACTCCCATATATTTCACATTCATAATTATTCATATTACATATAACCAATATTAATTACATAAAAAAATTATATAAAAAATTGCAATAAATAAACATGTAATTTTTAAGCACATGTACAACTTTTAAATCAGAGAACAAACCACAAAGGAAGTTAAATAATATATTTCTATATCCCAAGAAAAAAATATTTGGCCCAAAAATAATTTTGTACGCACTATAATCCGCAAAATTTATTTTTTACATGCACCTTAATGCGCAACAATATTTTTTAGCATGCACCCTAACACAAAAAATATTTTAATCACTTTCTATTAGAATTAATTTAATAATTCCAATTTTATCTACTAAATGATCAAAAAATAATAATTTAAATTATAAAATAATAAAAAATATTATCGGAGAAGCATGCACAAACAAAATTACGCCACAAAAGATTCCTT
Source organism: Paulownia fortunei (assembly GCA_019321725.1). Lineage (NCBI taxonomy): Eukaryota > Viridiplantae > Streptophyta > Magnoliopsida > Lamiales > Paulowniaceae > Paulownia > Paulownia fortunei. The sequence goes on from CM033112.1 coordinate 10,338,510, forward strand.
TTTTTCTTTATGTACATTACAGATGTTTGGTGGTTGTCAAGTAAAATAAAGTGTCCAACGGCCAAATGCTTTTTTTATTACAACCTGTGCTCAGGTTGGAGTCCTTAGTGATGCGGCTTTTCTTAATATTTTTTTGTTTAGTAGATAAGGCCTTAAATATTTTTGTATAGTATATATAGTTGCCAAGTTGGTGCTAGTAAAACACCACATAGGCACCAGTTGTGTATTCTATGGCTGCCATGATGATAAGCTCATAATTTAACATATTTTCAACACTCTTAATGGCACAAATTAGGATGTTTTGTCATACAATTGATAGATTTGTGCACTTATCTTTTGATAAATTTTGTGTAGGTATATAAATTGAGGTGATTGATGAAACAGGGGAGAAAATGTTAAAAATTTAAAAATATTGAAACATTGGGTAGAATGTGCAGTGCCTAGGAGCTGCCCTATAGAGCCTAGGCAGTGTACAAAGAAATTGGACAGAATGTGTAGTGCCTAGGCGCTGCCGTTCAGAGCCTAGGTGGTATCCTACTAATAGAAAAGATGTTGATTCTACTTCTGTGGCAATCAATCATGAATTTTGGAATCTTTAGTGAGATGTACACTTTAGATACACCTATACATCATTACTGATGTGATCCTCTTGATAGATACACTATCCACACACACATTTCACACATACATTCAATTCACACATCATTTAACATATAGTTCATCGCCCACACTCTCTCTATACCTAATTTCTCACACACTTTTCCTCTCCATCCAAAACATAAATTTCTCCATATTTCTTTATACACTACACCAAGAACACATACTAACATCATCACAGAATTGGGAATTCAAGACAAAGGAAAGAAGAAGCTACTTTAGGCAAGGACAATCTAAAGCTCCAAGTGAAAACTCACAAAAGTGGTTGTAACTTTTACTTTACTTTTGTTTTGATTTTGTTAGTTCTAAGAATATTGTAAAGGTATGATGTTGAGAAACAAGTGTTTTTTGCTCTATGTCATTATGAACTAAACTCTACTTTGCCAATGCTTGGAAAGCATTTCTAGGAAGTTATGAATTGTTAACTTGTATGTGGTGTGGATGATTATTAATTTGTGATGAGCACTCAATATGTGTTTAATGCTTCTTAAAATTTGGCCAATTTTGAGATGAACATTGTTACTGTGATTGAGACTGGGAGATAATGTCACAAAAAGTGCTCGTGTAGTGTATGCCATAGATTAGGTCACTATAAGAATATTGAAGTTAGAACACATAGTAGTTATAGACTTGATCATCCAAAGATGGAGGAAATCATGAAGCCTAATGCATTATTAGATAGCTTAACTTGTATAGGAATATACCAATTGCTTTCTAGTAATAGGTGAGGTATATCTTTGAAAAGAGTATCATATAAAATCTGAGTTTCTGCAATCACACAATTTAATGTCAATCCTAATCACTAACTTGTAAGAATTCATAATGTGATAGAACGACAATCCAATGCCTTGGAACTTCTTTACCTAATTTTAAATCCTCTGTTTTCCTTTATTATTTTTATTGCTTATTAATTTCTAGTTTTAAGTTTTCAAATCAACCAACCAAACATTTGATAGGTTAAAAATAGTTGCATTATTTATATTCAGTAGTTGCTCACATACTCTCCAGGGTATGATATCCATATGCTCATACACTTTATTACTTGTTAGCCAGTGCACTTGTGGAATTAGATTTAATTTGATTGCAAGCCACGCCAAGTTTTGGCGCCGTTATTGGGGAATATGTTTTTGAAATATTGAGGTTGATCTACATGGGATCTTAAGCTATACTACCTGAAAATAGAGAGATCTATTTGTTTGTTGATAAAAGAAGTAAAAGAGAAAAGAATGGCTAATAATGAGAGAGACGTGGAGAATAGATCATTATTGGACTATGTTAAACTTTGGTTTGTGGGACCAATTTGAGTATTAGAAGCTCGACAATATAAGCAAACATTTTTGAGATTAAACCAGATAATTAGTAAAACGATTCAAACTTCGATACAATATAGTGGTTTGCCTAGTGATGACCCCAACACCCACATCATAAACTTCTTGGAGATTTATGACACTTTTAAACATAATGAAGTGACCGATGATGCTACTAGGTTGAGATTGTTCCCATTTTATTTGAGGGACAAAGCCAAGAGTTGGCTTAATTAATTGCCCATTGAATCAATCACCACATGTGAGGCCATGGCACAAGAATTCCTTACAAAATATTTCTCACCTTCCAAAACAACAAAAATGAGGAATGACATCACCATATTTATATAATTTGGGTTGGAGTCATTGTATGAATGTTAGGAGAAGTTCAAGGATTTGTTGGGGAGGTGGCACACCATGGTTTGCCCATATGTGTGAAAGTGCAAAGGTTTTATAATGGTTTGTCACCAGCAAACCGTTCCATGATATATGCAGCGGCGGGAGACATACGAGTTGTTAGAGAAAATGGCATCAAATAGTTACCAATGGCAAATTAATAGAAGTTTGGGAAAGAAGATAGTGAGAATGTACACTACTGACATATATTCCACCCTTTCAGCTCAAATAGAAGCATTGGTTAAAAAGATAGATAACATGGGTGCTTTGGTGATAAAGGTGCAAACATTCACGTATGAGATGTATGGAGGTAGACACTATAGCACCGAATGCCAAGTAGGGAACTTATTTTCATCTGCATTCGAGTAAGCTAATGGTGTTGGGAATTTTAATAGGCAAGCAAACCCAAACATATAACCTAGAATAGAGGTATCACCCAAATTTGACATGGAGAGGTCAAGGTAGCCAAGGCACTTCTCAAGCCAATGAAAATATGGCAAGACCTCCACCACCCGATTAGCCATCTCAAAAGAAGAAAACAAATTTGGAAGAGCTTGTGGCCAAGTTTATTACCAATACCAAAATGAGATTCCAAAACAATGAGGTAACCTTATAGAATTTGGAAACTCAAGTAGGTTAAATTGTAAGTATGGTCTCGGGGTGTGATCAAGGGGCATATCTGAGTGATACATAGAAAAGCCCAAAGCACAAGTAATTGTAATCATGCTAAGAACTAGAAAAGATATAGATACCAAAGTGCAAGAAGTGAAGCCTCAACAAGAGAAAGAAGACAAGCCAACATCAAAGCCTAACACTTTATCTAAACCAGCCACACTTAATGAAGCGATAAGTATTCCTTCCCCTTATCATATGGCATTGAAAAAGAAAAAAATAGATGTGTAATTTTCTAAATTTCTTGAAGTCTTTGAAAAGTTGCATATGCCGATACTTTACAAAATAGAAAAGGTGAAATGCATGTTGATGAGAATGAATTTAAGGGATTGAATTGTTGGGTGGAAGAGCCTAAGTGTAATCAATTAGATGCTTTTGATCCCTTTGTTGTCAAGCAAGTGTAGAAAAATAGGTTGAGAAAAGAATTAGAAGCACCATAGAAAGTTTCAAAAGGAGAAAAGTTAGAGGATGAAAGCTTGGTAACTGCCCTTGCACACTTTGATACGAAATTATCCTTTAATAAGCATTTTCAAGTTAAATCAAAAATTATAGGCAAGCTAAGACCAATATTACAATCTACCATGCAAGGAAAAGCCCATGTGGAGAAATTCAAACCCCTTGATATGGGGTGATTAATGCAGATCCAAGCACTACTTAGGAGGAGAGAACGAGCATAATATGTTTAAATTTCATCCTACCTTTTCCCAAAGAAAGGTAATAAAGTTAGGCCGACGACTATACACCAAGCGCTTCTTGGGAGGCAACCCAAGCCTTTTCTTCCTTCGTTTTTTAATAATTTCCTAGTTAATTTTTGAAGCATGTTCCATTTCTAGATTAAGCATGTCTAGCTTTCTTTGGTTTAGCCATTGCATTGCTTTATTTATGTTTGTGTAGTCACTTTCGTTGCTTTCATCCTTGTTCTTTCATTTAGCCTCATTTTATGTATAGATGGATATCTCCTTGGTGATATGTATAAATCTTCCATGGACCCCAAGTGCATTATCTATTAGAAAGGGGAGTTTCCTATTTCCCTCTCCTATGTGCCTTAATTTGTAAACATTGAAGACAATGTTAATTTTAAAGTTGGGGGTAGGATTAGTATTTTGTGTGTTTGAACTTTACACGAAAAATTGGGCCAATTCAATTTTGATAGATGAATTATGTAGAATTACATGTTGTGTGCGATGAGAGAGTCCAAGAGCAAGCATGCTTTGTTGGCAAACTTAATTGAGTTCATGTTTTATGATTGAACGAATATCTTGATTACAGATTGCCAATGATGACACCTAGTTGATACAACATGAAGTCTAGAGGAAAGAAATATTGCTAGCTTTGTGACATGGTCATTCTTGTGTGTATTTGATCTTTGTCATGAATGATCAATTTTCATTAAGCACATTGTGTCGAATTCTTGTGAACTATGTGTTACTTGGTATTGGATTTTACCTTCAATTAGTATTGTTGGTTAATATGAGGTATTCTAGAACTTGCTTAATTACTTTTTGAGGCAAAATCCATGATAACTAGCAAAATTAAAAATGATTTAGGCCATCTTTGACTTGTTTGTGCCTTTCAAGCTTACCATGATAACATCATTATCACTTATACCCCATTGAGCCTTGTGCAAAGAATGGCATATGCAAAGCATATAAATGATCATCATTCGACTTCGTTTCTTACAGCTCACTATACCTAACCCATATAGTCTGAAAAACTATTGATTGTCCCTATAGAGATCTTAATATGACATATTGTGCATAATTTGGTATTGGGGTCATATGGAAATATTTTGGACATGGAAGTGAATGCATTTATATACATGAGCAAGAGTGATGCGAATAGAATTCATTATAACCCATGAATATCAAAAGAAATAAGATTAGGGTTGTAAAAGCAAAAGAAAAAAGAAATAAAGCCTTGGGATTCAAAAAAAAGAAAAAAAAGAAAAGAAAAAAGAAAAGAAAAAAATGCGAAAAAGAAAAGAAGGAAGAAAAAAAAGAGTTGAAAAAGAAAAGAAAAGCATGAATCCCAATGGAAAGATGAAGAGGATTGGGGAAGAGAAAAGAAAAGGAGGTGAGTAACATTTTATGTGCAACACATTTTGCTCTCTTACTTTGTTCATTCCTACACTTTCTTCGTAAGCCAATACTTAGGCCTTGCATTACAAGCTTATTGAGGCCCTTTTTATCTAAATTTGCTAATATCTACATTAGTGTAGAAGGTGTATGAAAAGAAAGCTTATGGAATACCTAAAACTTCTTTGCATAGATCATGAGAGTCATTAGTTGCATGATGCATTAAACTTGAACTTGACACTTCACACACACAAGTTTTGAATTCATGACTAGATTGATGAAGCATAAGTTTTGTAATGTTACTTGACTAGCTTTGTGACTAACCTTTGGACTTGTGTGCAATATAAATTGTTAAGGCACTAAGCTTGTTGATCAAGTTGAATTATTCATGATCAAATTATGAGTTTATGTTTAGTTTGATTTACAACTTTACTTGAGGGCAAGCAAGTGATAACTTTGGGGGTAGTTGATAAGCTCATAATTTAATATATTTTTAACACGCTTAATAGCATAAATTAGGATGTTTTATCATACAATTAATAGATTTGTGCACTTATCTTTTGATAAATTTTGTGTAGGTATATTAATTGATGAAAAAGGAGAAGAAAATGCTGAAAATTCAAAAATATTGAAACATTCAGTAGAATGTGCAATGCCTAGGCGTTGCCCTACAGAGCCTAGGCCCTATAAGAAAGAAATTGGACAGAATATGTAGCGCCTAGGCGATGCCCTACCAACACAAAAGATGTTGATGCTATTTTTGTGCAGCAAGTGGCGATCAATCACGAATTTTGGCATCTTTTGTGAGATAAACACATTAGATACACCTATATACACAATTCACATATATATTCAATTACAATTCATTCAACACATAATTCATCACTCACACACACTCTACACCTAAATTCTCACACAGTTTTCCTTTCCACCTAAAACACACATTACACCAAGAACATATACTACCAACATCAAGGAAATGGGGATTCAAGACAAAGGGAAGAAGGAGCTACTTTATGCAAGGAAATCTAAAGCTAGAATTGAAGACTCACAAAAGGGGTTGTAACTTTTACTTTAGTTTTCGTTTGATTTGTTTAGTTCCAAGAATATTGTAAAGGTATGATGTTGAGAAATAATTTCTTTTTTGCTCTATTTCATTATGAACTAAACTCTACTTTGCAAAGGCTTGGAAAGCCATTTTTATGAAGTTGTGAATTGTTAACTTGTATGTTATGTGGATGATTATTGATTTGTAATGAGCATGCACTATGTGTTTAATACTTCTTAAAATTTGGTCAGTTTTGAGATAAACCTCATTATTGTAAATGAGACCAGGAGGTAGTGTCACAACAACTGCTCATGTATTGTGTATTGTGGGTTAGGTCATTATAGGACTATTGGAGTTAGCACACGCAGTAGTTATAGTCTTGATCGTCGAAAGCTAGAGGATAGCTTAACTTATATAGGAATATGTTGGTTGCTTTCTAGTAATAGGTGTGGTACATCTTGGAAAAGAGTATCATATAAAATTAGATTTCCCGTTGTCATAAAATTCAATGTTAATCCTAATCACTAACTTGTATGAATTCACAAAGCAATAGAATGACAATCCAATACCTTCGCACTTTTTCACCTAAGCTTAAATCCTTATTTTCCTTGATTGTTTTTGTTGCTTGTTAATTTCTAGTTTTAAGTTTTCAAATCAATGAACCAAACTTTCGATAGGTTAAATGTAGTTGGATTATCTATACTTCTATAGTTGCTCAATACTCTCTAAGGACGCGATATTCGTATGCTCTTACACTTTATTACTTGTTGGCCTATGCACTTATGGAATTGCAAGCCATAAGCCATTTATTAATTGCCATAAGCCTATACACTTTATTAATTGCAAGCCACACAACATGAGGATGCCAACAATGCGCCACATAAGCCATTTATTGGGCAATAGTTGGCAGACTCTGCCATGTCATCTACCTGCATCTTCTCCGGCATTGGCTGGCATATTCTGGAGACTCCACGATTTTCCGGCGAGATTTTAATTTTTTGATAAAAACTTGAAAAAATCATATCTCGCTCATTCTTAAGTCTATTTTTAATGAATTTTATATCTTTTGATTATATTTTTATACTCAATAACAATGTACTAAAATTACACATCAATAACATCAAAAATGGATTTGATTTTGAGCATAAAGCAATAGGTCTATCAAGAATTACTCCAAAATGACTAATCCAATTTACACCATATTAAAACATATATAAATATGTTTTAATTAAATACAACATATGGTGCAAATCTCATTGTCTGATTTTCATGCTTTAATTAAATTACGAATTGCTTTCATAAATATCAAGCATAAAATTATATCATGCATTTGGTCAATTAAAACATGGTGAGGTCGAGCCTAATGGCTCTTATACTACTATTTGAAAATTGAATGCTCATATAGATAAATAATTTGTGAATCAATATTATGTTTATAAGGCAATAGAAGATTAACTGATTCAGTCTGGATTCTTAACACGCCTACAAGCCACCCTAAATGCTATGAATGAAACTATGAACGATAATACGCTAAAGTCCTTCTTGCTCCAATGAATGCTACCATAGAATCCATCATATTTCCATGCACCTTAAACCATTAGGGAGCTAATTTGGTGATACTCCAAGAAAGGTGTAGAGAGATAGAGAGGAGAGAGTGTATTCTATTTTTCTTTAAGAGTATGTAAGATTGTAATATCTTATATATAGGGAGAGATAATATTCTTCAAAAAGATATATCTCCATCCCTATCACACATGGAGTCCACCTAAAATAGGTTATAGATAATCATCATTCTTATGATAATAGGATTCCAAATTTTCTCAAATATGGATGCAATCCTAATGCACCAACACTACTCATCATAAATTTTCCCTTTCTTTCATCGACTAGAGGATCATGTATCCTCCTCGAGGTTACTTCATAGCTTATATAGCCTGTTTCACATATGGCTTCACTATTCCTCTTAGGCCTTTTTTTGTTGAGGTGCTCTGTAGTGTCGGATTAAGTCTTAGTCAACTGACTCCAATGCTTTGATGTATTTCGTTGGGTTTAATTAACAGTTGGAAGAACTTAGTCTTCCCATTTTATTAGATAGTTTTCATACTTTACTCATGGTTTTGAAGGTGCCCAATGAGTCCAACTTTTACTTCTACTCTCGAGGAGGGTATAAATTTTTAGGTGTATGTTTCTCCTCATGAGGCGGGCCCTTGGAAACAGAGGTTCTTTTATATTAGAAATGACGATTGGGAGTTTCCTACTATATGAAGTATTTCTCCACACCTTGAGAAAGTGTATCATAACCTTAACTCCTATTTATTACAAATGGGTTGTTCGATACTTTGTTTGGTGTTGGATGTTTATTTCTCATTAGTATAAGATCTTTACTTAGTGATATTTATGACTTGTGTTTTTTTCTTGTTATCTTCAGTTGATTGCATGTAATGTTTTGCTCTTTCTTTCTCTTATGTTTATGTACTTATTATGTAAATTGCTTTTCTTTGTAGGTAAGAGGTTTGATCTTGCTTCTATTCACTAACGTTGGTTCCATGATTCTAGCTCTGGCTCTTCACATCCTCCTAGAGGGTGGAGTGCTCCAAGTGTACCATTTGGTCGAGTTCAAAGAGTTGAGATGGGGAGAAATGAGGTGAGCAGGACTGGTGGTCGGAGTGAAGGTAGTACTAGGCCATTTTCTCCCTTTCCCACATAAGTGGCGATCTTAGGTCGTCATCATGCGATCTTTCTAATGTTGTCGGGGGCATCCTATTGATGCCTCAGGAAAAGGTAGTTCGAAGAGGCCCAGAGATTCGTCCCTTCCAACTACTCCCTACAAGAAAGGGATTGTTTGGATATGGCATAAATCAGATGGTGGGTATAGAGTCTTTCTAGGATGACAACGACCTTAACTTAGGGTGTAAAAGACTAGGTGTCTTGTGAACAAGTATGATATGAAGAGGCTTAGGGCGAGGCTAAATAAAGTTAGTGCGTAGGCTTTTTACCCGAGTAAGACTTTTTTGTATTTTCTTCTTGTTTTTCTCTTTATGTTGATTCTTTATGTTTAGTTATTTATTTTTGAGATGTATTATATTGTGTAAATTTGGCGACTATCCTTACCAAGCGAGCTGAGAGTTTTAAAGAGTCGTTCAACTTCTTCAAAGCTGCTAATAAGGCGAGTACCGAGGAGGCAATTAAGAGGGCTAAGAAGTTGAAAAATGCTAAAGGGGAGGGCAAAAGATTGGGTGAAAACTTAAAGACTTTGCGTGAGAAGTATGATTGAGAGATAGCTATTAGAAAGAGATTTTTATTAGAAAGAGATTTTTGGAGTCTAAGGTAAGAAGGCCTTAATCACTAAGGCTGAGGAGAGGGACGTTACTATCATTTAGTCATCGGATGCCTTTACCAAGGCCATGATGCAACACGCCTTGAGCATTTATGATGATATCATTCATAATTATATGCGCACTTATATAGATAAATAGGACCAAGTCCGTAGGCTTAAGAGGCCCTATCAAACACATTCATAAGATAGGAATATATTAATGAGGCCCAAAAATATTTATTCTTAGCCCAATAAGACATACAAAATAAAAAGGCCCAAAATACGCAAATGGCCCTTGAGGCCCTAGTTCGAGGTTAAACACCTATAATTACCCTCCTCCATGACATTTTGAAGGTGCGTAATTTATTTAGTTCTGTACAACTTTTAGTTCTATACTGTCATATTATTTATCTTGTTGTGGTTCTGACTTGAGTGTTGGAGGGTTTTTCCAAGACAACCCGATGCCCTAACGACTTGTGTTTGCCATAGTCAGGAACCTACCTAGGATTTGATAGCTCACAAGGAGCTGATATTTGAGGATTTGAATGTATACCACACCATTTTGGCACCTTCTGTGGGAACACTGCCAAGAAAATAAGGATGCAGGACTAAAAGTAGAGTTAGGCCTAATATATAAAACCCCCCCACATGAAAGAATATTTGACAATAATAGAATGCACTTGCCATGGGAATCACATCCTCAGTGTGACCCACCACCACCGCATCCGGATGAGCCAACTCAACCAGTTATGATACAAATAACCCAGGAGATACTAAGGATAATGATTGAAGATGCGTCAGCCTGAGCTGCAGCTTAGGCAGTAGCTCAATTCGCTACAACGCAGCATAGAGAGGAGTTCTCTCAGTCACATTGCAGAAATCGAGACTCTACTCTGTCTTCTAAGAGGATTGAGTAAAGGCATGAAGCGATGATTTGCAAAGGGGCTAATACCCATGAGAATGAGAGTAGTAGGGCATTCTTCCTAGAGAACAACATAAAGCAACAAAGAGAGACTACTATAATACCCAAGCCTCACACTACTCACATGACTAGTATAATTCATACATTATATGCTAATTTGTGTTAACATTTACAATGCATCCTATATAAAATTCATAATCGTTAGACCTCTAATGCTATCACATGAGGTTAGTAGTTGAGATCCTAGAACCTGATTAAGTAATTCTATATTTAGATAAGAAAAATGTAACACCCCATACTATATATATATATATAATAATTTTGACATGATAAATCCTGTGTGCATGCATAAAATATTTTTTTTCCCTGTAACAGCTTAATAAATAATAAACTATTTTTCCCACTCACAAACTAATATATATATATATATATATATATATATATATATTACCTATAGAGAACCCATAACAACTATAACATTTACATACCCATGTACAGAAAAGTTTTAAAAGTAACACACAGTCCAAATCCCAAAATATAATACAATAGACTCCAAAATCAAATAAGTTAACAACCAGCCCAATAGGTGGTCATCCATGTACACTGATCCTTAGAACCTATAGGAGCTCCATCCGCTCGCTCAGTAAGTCTATGGCTTCAACTATCATCAAACTCACCTACAATGCATGAACTACTTGAACTAATGCTCAGTAATGAAAATCATGCATGCTGAAGGGATAATCCAACATAAATGCAATACATTTCTATGAGATCATGATAAGAATACAACTTCTGCATAAAATAGTTCATTCAAAGTTATTTTCCATCACTGGGCCCTTGGCCCACCTACTATGTACCAGATAGAGCTCTCAATAATATCAATAATCATATGGCCATAAACAGATTGACATAGTCCGAGGGCCATCTCCTGGGATCACAAGAGGACCACCCCCTGTCTTCCCCTGTGACCCTCCAAAAGTCTTCCCACCAGCGGCGTCAATAAGGGCACAGTCAAGTAGTTTACCCTCTCGTGACCACCAGAGGCACACCCCCTATCAACCCTTATGATCCTCCAAGAAGTAATACTCACAGCGGCCCAAAATCATATAAATAAGCCACACAGGCCTCGGTACACTAGTAGTGGCCAACCAAAATATTTTCTTTCTGAAAATAATGTCATGCATGCCAAAAACCTTAACTGTGAGTACGTGTTATGCATGGACATGTAAATGCTGATGAATAGCATGCCCAATGACATAATAGATCCTATGTCCCATCATCCAAGCAACATATGCACTATAAGGTATGTATAATACTCACAATACACACATCAAGACACAAGGATCACCTTTAATAAAGATAATGCACGAGATATTATGTTCATGCATTATAGTTGCAAATAGATTTTCACTTACCTTTGATTGATTGTGTGTAACTTCTAGGTTTCTTAAGTATTTCTCCCCAACCATAGATGTGAAACAATCTATAAAAATACAAGATATCAATCACCATCCTCAATTAATAAGTTCATTATACCTAATGTAGTATAAAGTTCCTGAATCTCAATTTAACTGAACAACGTTACCACTTAGAAACTATAACCGAATACAATATTATACGAACCTTTGTTCCACGTCTTAAATGTATACTAACCTCACTTAATTGATGTATTATAACTCTTATAACATCTCCCTAAATGTTAGGGATCAAATGCACCACATCTATGCTGGAACATGTTAATGAACCAAATGGAATAGATTCACAATTTCGCAGTTTCTTGCTGCCACATTAATTTGCATGATGATTTTGACACTCTTAAACATATTCATTCACTCCAAAAAAATTATCACACTTAGCTAACATCAAAAAAAAATGTAATCATGTTATATAATAGCTAAAACGCATGGATATAGCTTCCCAAGTTCAGCTCCCTTCACAGCATACTAAAATAGATTTTTCCTACCATGATAGTTTTACGCACTTCATGACATTAATGGTTTTGGCACCCTTAAGTATATTCAATCACTCCCAAATATTCACCACACTTAAATAACATATAAAAAGACACAACCAGGTGATATCCTTGCCAAAAAAAATGGATTTAATACTATAAAACTAGTCCCCTTCACATACGACAGAATCTAAAATTCGATAGTGACAGTTTTGAGCATCTCTTCAATATCATGCCCTATTTCAATTTCTAACTGATGAAAATTTATTCAAATACTCTTAACCTATAAATAAACATGGATATGATGATAATTACATGTTTTATTCAACATACCATACACTTTTGAAGCCTAAAACATAAGAATACAACAAGGTGACAGTTTCTAGCACAAATGTTTTCTATCAAGTATTTGCAACTAAAAACCCTTTCTTTGTGTACCAACGCCTATCTAATAATGTAATAACACATTTATAAATAATATTCAAATCTTAATAAGCAATAAACCTCAAAATAAATCTGAAAGTCAGGTTAAACCCGTAGGTTAAGCTCACCTTACATAGTTTTCTACTTGAACTTGGTTATTTCTCCTTCCCTTTGCTTGTTTTGCCTCCTTTTTCGGTTGGAATCACTTAGGACCTATTTAGAGAGATTTTTATATGTATTTAAAATCTGAAATGGTGCAGAAGAAGGTTCAAGTCGTGGCTGTTAGCTTAAGAATGAAGAATAGGTTGAGGTGCCAGCTTAATAAGTTTAAGCATGAGGTGGCATAAGCTTGAGGTGGCATGTAACAGTATAATCTGATTTTCTCCCTTATCTTGCAGCCATAATCTTGTGTGTCTCACAATTCTTATTTTGTTGCAACCTATCTCAGTCACCATTCATTCCCGTAGCTAATTCCAATGTTAGCTAATTTAAATCATCGATTCTTGCCCAATTGATAAGTTTGTGCACCGATAGTGTTACAAACCTATGAACCTTGTTATATAACATTTAAATTATAGTATTGTATGTCTATTTATCTCAAGAGTATGATTTAAATATACATATAATATTAAAATTCATGATCGAACCGACTCACTTTCTATAAAATGTTCGATGACACCTTTCGAACTCCTAAGGTTACCACGTGTAACCTAGCAGTATTTACTATATTGATACCTCAATTTCTTCTTATCTCAATACAAAATCAACCACTTAGGTTTGGAAATTCAATAACTAGAACCGTGCGAGAGCTTCAGAATTAAGTTCAATATTCAAGAATGTCGTATAAAAGAAATGAAATATGCAATTTAAATGTAAATGCAAGTAGCATATAAAATTAGCACATAATGCATGAATCATATTTGGTCAGGTGAGTAGTGAGAGGTTCGGGTATCACATCCTCCCCTCCTTATAATAATTTCATCATAGAAATTTTACTTACCAAAAAGCTCTAGATATTTAATTATCATTTTATGCTTCCTTTCCCAAGTAGCTTCTTCTGTTGATTGGCTTCTCCTTAGTACTTTAACTAATGAGATATTCTCATTTCGAAGTTGCTTTACATCCCTTACTAAAATCTCTCTAGGTTTTTCTTCATATCTCCGACCTCAATTTAGTTATATTAGTTCCTTCTTCAGCAGATGAAATAGATTCATGATATACTTCCTTAAAATGAACACATGAAACACATTGTGAACTCGAGACATTGATGTAAAGAGGTCGAGTTTGCAGGTAATATCCTCAATTGTCTCAGTAATGCAAAATAAATCAATGTACCTAGGATCAAGTTTGTATGTAATATCCCCAAATTTATTTTTATTTTCTGCCCTGGCTGCATAATCCATTTCATTGGAGGCACCTTCAAAATTTTGATCCCCTGTGATAAATTGCAACGATATTCCTCTTTAATATGCATAACTCTATGGTCACCTCTAACTAGTTTTCATACATTGTCAATTTGTTGTACCACTTCTATCATTTTCCAAACCATATTCAGCCTAAAAGAACACCAAATTCATTTCAATAAAATGATGAGTTATATTTTCTATCATATAATGCTTCATACAAAACTATTCCAAGTAGCCTTATCACTGTTGTTAGAAGAAATTCCACCCAAGGAAAAAAAAAATTCAATTGACATCAACAATCTAATACACAAGCTCTAAGCATATCTTGCAAGGTCTAATTTGTTTGTTCTGATTGCCCATTGATGCATTGATGATCACAATACTAAAATATAATTTTATTCTCAATACATGATGTAAGATCTTTTAGGAAGTGGACAAAGACCTTAAATCTACGTCAGAACTAATAGACATTAATAAATCATAAAGTCTAACCATTTCCTATACATTTATCTTTCCATAGATTTCCAAGGTATACCTAGGGTAAATTGAGAAAGAATGAGCATATTCAGTTAATCTATGAACAATAACTCAATTCCATTATCATATACAAAATTCATGAATGATTTCCCATTTCCACCTGAAAATAAAAGTAGAACTAAATCATTCTTACATATGCACTTTTACATATATCCTTTTTTTTGCAAACTAAATATTAACAATAATAGCTCGTCCAGTATCCGATATATGTATATTTTCTTGAGATCACAAACATCATTCATACCACTAAATAAAATAAATAAAAAGTACATGATCATCACCTAAAACTTAGTGTTGCAATTTCTTATCCCTCATTGTCATATCTATTTCTTATTAAGATATTATAATCACTTATCACAAAAATCTATTTAAGTGACTTTTATGCCTTTCATCTTAATCATAACCTTTCATCGACCTTATTTTGAGCATTTGAATTTTGATCAATCAAAATTAGTCTTACCAAAATATTAATAAACAGATAATTCACCATTTACTCTAATTCATCCTCTATACAACCATCAACTCCCATAATAGTTTATGATGTAAAATTTGTTTGAATATTAGTCTATTGAGATACTTCATTCCACTGACTTCTATAGTAATATGGATCATACAATATATTCAGTTACTAATAATATCCATCTTTTCTTCAAATTCATCTCTTTTTAAGTATATGGACATTTTAAGAACTTCGGTTTTGTAATCTCACATGTAGTATTACAAAAATAATCTAATTAACTCGATGAGTATAGAGTAACTTTCTACATTGCATCAATATACCAAAACACAATGAGATAAATCACTATACACAATACATAACTTATATTTAAAGTTGGAAGCACTACCGAAGCTCAAATCAATTCCCTTTAAGTAATTAGTGATTTCTTTCCATTTAGTGAACTAATCAAATTTCCTTTACCTGCATGTATGATGAAATAAAGCGGTAACAATTAAGGAGAAATTTTGACTGAATACCCAAAAATATCACTAACCCAGAAAACTTTTCTTATTTCTATCACATTTATTAGTCTTCTCTATTTTAGTACAACCTCGAAGTTTTGAATAGTTACAAGGATATCTTCTTAAGAAAATTACCAGTCCCAAAATAAATATTGTATTACATAACCGAAAGATCGCATTTACTAAATCGAATAAATAATTTCTATTTCCTTAAAGTTTCCAAGATCATATTGAAAGATCAATCATATTTCTCCTCGTTGTACACTAAGATATCATCAATGAATATCACCCCAAACATATCCAAATAGAATCATCAAACACATTATTCATCATGTATATCAAAATAATTAAGGCATTAGTCAACCCAATGGCACAATAAGAAATTCATAATTAATTCAAACTTAAAATCAATCCTCAAGATCACAATAGCTCCTCTTAATTTATCAAATAAACCTTAGTATGAAAAATCTATACTTATTACAAATTATTACTCAATTCAGTTGCAATAAATAATATATAACCTCAAGATTCATCTTTCTTCTAGGTGAATATGAAGTGGAGCTTGTTTAGGAGAAACACTACACCTTAATGCCTTGCCCAATATTATAACAATATCACTAAAGATTCATCGAATTCCAATAGGTGTATATGATGAACTAAAAGAGAGATGAAATCAATTTGTTAGTCAATAGCATACCTGAAAAATTTCTTTTCAATATGTATCAAGAGATTTAAGATCACACAAATGGATTTTTAGTAAACTTGGTTATTTCTAAAAAATTTAACACAACCCAAAAATCGATAATAACTCTTTCTTACTACTCTCTTTCACGGCAACTGTACAAAATTATAATTTGACAATCTTCTTTATTTTCTGCAAAGAGTAAACATTTTCCTGCTATGGCCTCCACAAAATTTCTAAATTTTCATCACCTAGAATTTAAAAGTCTTAATAATCCTAAAATAATCCACAATGCATAATTTTCAATAAATCAATCAACACAAAAGGTTATATCATAATCCTAGCCAATATAACAAAGTTAACCTAAAGATCTTTAAATCTAATTAGTTGATCTTAAACTTCTATAAGGAATTAAAACATTGTAATTGACCTCATTTATATATCAAGTACCATATTCAGTCTTATTACATACTTAGTGGATAATAAATAATATGCAGCTCTCAATATAGAATACCAACCATAAATTTCGTACTTGTTACAACTGATGAGTCTGCCTCAACATTATTTTATATAAAATCTTAAAACACATAGCCAATATTATTCATGAAATAAAAATTAATTATACAACAAATAAAACTTACTGGCATGGTTGTATTCCACCAGTTTTAAAGGTCATGTACATGGACATAGACAGTCTACAGAACTACAAATTGGGCTCTGATACCACTCTATAACACCCCCTACTATATATATATATATAATTTTGACATGATAAATCCTGTGTGCATGCATGAAATATATATTTTTTTCTGTAACAACTTAATAAATAATAAACTATTTTTCCCACTCACAAACTAATATATATATATATATATATATATATACATGTAGAGGACTCATAACAACCATAACATTTACATACCCATGTATAAAAATATTTTAAAACTAACACACAGTACAAATCCAAAACCTAATACAATAGACTCCAAAATAAAATAAGTTAACAACCAGCCCAACAGGTCGTCAGCCATATACACTGATCCTCAGAACCTATAGGAGCTCCAACTGCTCGCTCAGTAAGTCAATGGCTTCAAGTATCATCAAACTCACCTACAATGCATGAACTACGTGAGTTAATGCTCAGTAAATGAAAATTATGCATGTTGAAGGGATAATACAACATAAATGCAATGCATTTCTATGAGATCATGACAAGAATGCAACTTCTGCATAAAATAGTTCATTCAAAATCATTTTCCATCACTAGGCCCTTGGCCACCTACTATGTACCGGATAGAGCTCACAACAATATCAATAATCACATGGCCATAAATAGATTGACATAGTTCTGGGGAGCATTTCCTGGGATCACCAGAGTTCCACCCCTTGTCTTCCCCTGTGACCCTCCAAAAGTCTTCCCACCAGCAGTGTTAATAAGGGCACAGTCAAGTGGTCCACCCTCTCATGACCACCAAAAGCACACCCCCTGTCAACCCATATGATCCTCCGAGAAGTAATACTCACAACACCCCAAAATCATATAAATAAGCCACACAGGCCTCAGTCTACTAGTAGTGGCCAACCAAAATATTTTCTTTCTGAAAATAATGTCATGCGTGCCAAAAACCTCAACTGTGAGCACGTGTTATGCATGGATATGTAAATGCTGATGAATGGCATGCCAATGACACAATAGATACTATGTCCCATCATCCAAGCAACATATGCACTATAAGGTATGTATAATACTCACAATACATACATCAAGACACAAGGATCACCTTTAATATAGATAATGCACGAGATACTATGTTCATACATTGTAGTTGTAAATAGATTTTTACTTACTTTTGATCAGTTGTGCGTTAATTCTAGGTTTCTTAAGTATTACTCCCCAACCCTAGATGTGAAACAATTTATAAAAATACAAGATATCAATCACCATCCTCAATTAATAAGTTCATTATATCTAATGTAGTATAAAGTTCTTGAATCTCAATTTAACTAAACAACCTTACCACTTAGAAACTATAACCGAATACAACTTTTTTACGAACCTTTGTTCCATATCTTAAATGTATAATAACCTCACTTAATTAATATATTATAAATCTTATAACATCTCTCTAAATGTTAGGGATCAAATACACCATATCTATACTGGAACATGTTAATGAACCAAATGGGACAGATTAATGAACCCGTAGCTAATTCCTATGTCCGTTCATTAGGTTCTTCACCCGAAAAATCATTGGTTCTTGCTCGATTGATAAGTTTGTGCACCGATAGTGTTACAAACCTATTAACCTAGTTATATAATTTTTAAATTATAGTATTGTATGTCTAGTTATCCCAAGTGTATGATTTAAATATACATATAATATTAAAATTCATGATTGAACCGACTCACTTTCTATAAAATTTTCGGTGACACCTTTCGAACTCCTAAGGTTACCATGTGTAACCTAGCACTATTTACTATATTGATACCTAAATTTCTTCTTATCTTAATACAAAATCAACCACTTAGGTTGGGAAATTCAATAACTAAAACTGTGCGAGAGCTTCCGAATTAAGTTCAATATTCAAGAATGTCATATAAAAGAAATAAAATATACAATGTCAATATAAATGCAAGTAGCACATAAAATTAGCACATAATGCATGAATCATATTTGGCTAGGTGAGTAGTGAGAGGTTCGGGTATCACAAAAAATAATAGATTGGTCAATATATGTTATTATTTTGGAGGTGTTAAAAGTGTTACTAGTAAGCTTATATGATTCAATTCAATTAGATCGAGGTATTTTAATGATATACATCCATAAATTAACATACTTGGGATATTGGATATGATATAAAGTGATTTAAGTGTCATGTTAAAAGGTCCATATGTGCATATGATTTTGGAAATGCAAACTAGATAATCATTTAAGAATCGGATGGCAATCGATTTAGAGATCGAATGAACGGTTAAGAAATTATGGTAGAATTTGTTTTTCAATCGTATAATAATTAAAATACATTATAAATAGATAAATAAATAATGAAAAATACTATATTAGAGCTATATAAGGTCTGTCTATCATCATATTTGAACCACCACATGACACCTCAAGCTACCATTTCAAGCTTTCTTAATCTCTAAGCATTGAACCATGACCAAAAACTATTTTCTGAGCTCTTTTACCTTCTAACCTCCATATTGAATTTTATAAGTTGCTCTCAAGTGATTCCAAGTAAAGAAAAAGTGAAGGAAGCAAAGGGAAGTAAGGGAGGAGCACATAGAAGCTTAAAATTATGCATAGGTGAGCTTAACTCATGTTTTTAATTTTATTTCTTGAATTGTTTGAAGGTTTATGATTTCTAAAGCTTCTATTATTATTTTATAATCATGCTTGGATATTATTTGTGGTCTTATAATTCACAAAAGAAGGATTTTAGTTTGCAAAACCACAATAAAAATTACTAGGGACATAAATTGTATATTTGCTAATTTTTGAGTTTTTAAAGCTTTATATATATATATATATATATATATATATAATTGTAACACCCCTTAACCTAACTGCATAACCTAAATAAGTTGATACAATTAAGTTAAGAAATATTATTTTTTCATCAATACTAGAGTTATGGTTTTAATATAAGTTCCCCTTTTTGGCTATAAGAGAAAGAACTTGAATTCATTTGTTGTTTCATTTTGTTTTAAACACACCATATACATAAATCAAAACTGAGTACATTTGTTTACAAAACCATAACATAGTGACTTATTTAAAAATAAAATAGAGTTTTCAAAATAGTCTACAAAACAGCTTCGAAAACTCAGTAAACCTCTAAATCTGTATATTTCCACTTGCATCATATGAATCTAATAAGCTAATGGCTCAGTAAGGTGAAATTAATAAAATAACAAATAGCATATATGCAAATCATATAAATGATTAAATTTATTATTCAATTTAATAACTTTCATTCATAAATCATTCGTTAGGGCCCTTGAAGTGTGGTACCTAACTAATAGCGATAGACCATGGTTTTCTGAACCTATTCATAATGATTGGCCAATACGAGAAATAATACGAGGTTTCCATACTTGGTATTTCAACCTCAGGTATTAGCCGTATTCTGTCGTATTCTTTGTGGCTTTCCTATACCGATTTTTCAACCTCAAGTATTTGCCACCATTTGTTGGGTCTGTCAGTCCCTCCCGTATCCCTTGCCTACTCGACCATTAATCATGTACCATACTTCATTTTCAAAAATCTCATTATATTCTCATTATATTCTCAATATAGTATCATGTTTTATGAACCATGTATGCATCAAATATTACATCACTTGACAAATATGGACAATCACATTGAAATATGGACAATATTATATGATTCTTGTGATGCAGCAAATAAAAGTTTCAACTTACTTCAAGTCCACTTTGTGCTAAGTGAAAAGGTCAATCTCTTTGGAAGATAGGATGTGTTAAAGGCCTAACATAATCAAATCATGTACTTTTCAATATCCTTTTAATAAATCAGACAATCTATTCAAATTAAAATCATATACACTTTTGAGTCTTTTGTAAATATTTCTATATCATTTACATGACCTTGAAAATAATGCATACTCCATATTTTACTACTAATTTAAGACATTAAACATTAGGGCAGCCATTAAATAACTAGTAATTCAAAAATAAATATTAGAGCAGCCCACAAAACTTAAACACAATCCAAATTAACATAACTTAAACTCGGTTCTAACTTAAATTGATTCTAACCTTCAATTAATCAACCTAATTGCTACTATTTACAATCATTTGTAGGCACTTTTAAACACAAAATAGGCATTACAAAATAAATAGAAACAAGTAAATTAAGCATATTTTACAAGACTATCAATTTTGCTAAAAACTAGTTTAACTAGCTTGGTTTTGGTTTCAAGTATATCCCACTTGTGTTTTCATTCATACAAAACCATACTAAAATATGTAATCATCTAATATAATACAAATTCATCATAACAAACATTGAAAAAGAATATACCTTGATTAAATTATAATTAAGCTTCAAAATCAAAGGTTTTCAAGCTTAAAAGGGTGGAAACTTGTTCTAGTTTGTGTTATCTAGATTCCTATTAATTGAATTTAATTTTCATGAGTAAGAGAGTGTAGAAATTTTGGAGAAACTTTGGAGAAGAAGGCTAGTCATTTTTTAGGAGCTTCCATAAGAAAATATGGCTAAAAATGACTTGTTTGACATTTCAAATAGAGATAAGTGGAGGGTGATGATTGATTGCATCATGCATAGTGTCTTCTCATGCTAAGAGCCACATTCATGGGCTAGGGAGATGACAAAAATTGATGCTTTGGTATTATAATCAAGTGCAATGCAGTTTAAAATAATTTCATGCAACCTAGTCAACTCACCAATCAAATTGCACAATTTGCATACTTTTTGTTCTTAGCCAAATATAACATATTTCAAGCAAATATTTAGGCAATTAATCACTTTAGCATATAACTAGTATGGATTAATACAAATAATTCATTTCATGGCCATTCAACACATCAATCTTTCTTAACCGAGATTCTGAATTTTTCACTGCAAAAAGGCAGTTAAGGAATATGTTAAATCAAGAAACAAAAGTTTGATCTCATATTTCATGTACTAATGTAAGTTAAAGCATAACTGGAGCATATAGTAACAATTATTCATGTTCATGCAATCATGCCATTTGTATGCCATAATTTGATAATGCACATTGATTAGATGGATATTCATGCAAGATGCTTATTATTAACTATGTAGGAGAGAATTGAAAATTACATTAATACCTTGATTAAAACCTATATATTCACCATATATGTATTTAGATATGAGTATAGGTTATGTATGTAAGTTTGGATAGGTTAGAAATTGAAATATGGTTTGATATTTGTAAAGACACTCAAAATTGTCATGATAGATAAATCAGGGAGTATTGGCAATTCTATAATATGGTTACATTTCTGTACATGTTAGATAAGCGTGGTAAAAGTTTGGGAGTGATTGGATATGCTTAGAGATGTTAAAATTATCATGCAACTAAATTGAACAACAAGAAAATATGAAAATGTGAATCTGTCCCATTTGATAACTTAGCTTGTTTCAACCTAAACATGTTGCTATTAAGTTCTGACAATTAGGTACATGCTATTAGAGTTATAATACTTCAAGTACATAATGTTTACATGTATCTAAGATGAGAAATTAAGGTATTTGAGGGACTATATTGAGTTCTAATTTGTAAAAGCTTGATTGTTACCTAAATAGTTTGGTGTTTAAGGTCTTAGTATGAGAATTTGTGCTTTCAACATGCCAAATTGGGAATGGTGCTTGATGTTGGGTAATATTATAGGCTATTTTATCTAAGGTTTGAGAGGAACACTCAAGAAATCTATACTAAGCCACCAACTAAGTGAAAGGTAAGTGAAGATTCATCTACAATTATAATACGTGAACATAGTATGTCTTGAAGTATTTATACCTAATGTGTATATTATGTACCTTATGAGGCTCATGATTCTTGAAACATATTGAGAGCAAGATGAGTTGCATTTCATATTGAATACGCCATTCATGAGTATTTTCATATACATGCATGGCATACGGTATAGTTGAGATTCTTGCATGCACGATATGATTTGAGAAATGATTTTTATGTATAAAGATGTTTATTGTCCACTACTAGTGCATATTATAATATTTTAGGTACTGCAAGTGGGATATTTCTTGGTGGATCACAAGAGAAGATAGGGGGTGGACCTTTGGTGATCATGAGAGGATGGTCCACTTGACTATACCTTTGTTATGATTGATGCTGCGGGTGGGATACTTCTCGGATGATCACAGGGGAAAACAGAGGGTGTACGTTTGGGGGTCACGAGATGATGGTCCACTAAACTGCATCAATGTATTATTGGGCTATTTGATTATTGATATTATACACAGCTCTTTCCAATGAGTAGTAGGTAGGCATATATGTATATATATATTATACTACACAATATATTATATATATACTTATCCTTAACATAAACTACTACACTACACGTGTATACATATATGTATATATTTATATATATTATACTGCACAATATATTATATATATACTTATCCTTAGCATAAACTACTACACTACACGTGTATACATATATGTATATATATATATATATATATATATATATTATACTACACACGTATACTTATATATATATATATATATATACCTCATACATCTATACATATATATATATATATATTATATTTTTATATATATAATTAATACATAATATTTTGATATTTATTTATAAGCCCCCAAGTTTATTTTCTAAGAAGAATTTACACCCTCTTAATTAATATGAAAGTGTCCTTACTTTCTTTTATTATTATTATTACCATAACTATCACTATTTTCTCCCTAATTAATATATTCACATAGTTTATCCTACGCCGATGAATACAACGATGCCACATTTCACTTATGTGTATCCTAATAGTATTTGATAGTTGACACCTAAATCCTCGTATCTTAGTACCAACTCAACTAATTAGGTTAAAGAGTTTGGAAACTATTATCGAGTGACAACTTCAGAAGTTTAATTATTAAAAATGCCGTATAAAATATAGTGCATTATGAAATATCAATTAAAAATATAAATGACACATACGTAGCATGAAATGCATGAACTATATTGGCCAGGTGAGTAGCGCAAGGCTCAGGTATTACCATATGCCTTCTTCTATCTTCAGAAAGGACTAAACATCCACTCTGATACCACTAAATTATAACATCCCTTAACTTAACTACAAAACCTATATAAGCTGATATAATTAAGTCAAGAAATGTTAACTTTTTTTTCTCCATTTGATAATTACTATGCATTAAAAAATAATTACGACAACAATCCTATCTATGTTATAGGAATTTCTTCTTGTTATAAAATGTCTTATATGAATATCTATTGTCAAATATTCAAGTATGTCATTGCAAGCTCACTAGAATGTTTGTAAGACGAGTTCTGTCAAATATTCAAGTATGTCATTGCAAGCTTATTAGAATGTTTGTAAAATGAATTCCCATATGAATGTCTCAATTTTTAAAAGTTTATCCTATTGAAATGCAAATATAATTTTTTATTGAAAATCCTATTATATCCTCTATATTGCATTACTTATTCATCATATATAAAATTTATCCTTAAAATATACACACGACGCCCATTAATGCAATATAATTGAATATATTATAAAATTTGTAATAAAATTACCTCTATCGTGTAACTAAACACCTAACTTATAAGAATGTCTCTAAATTTTTTTGGACATTTTGATAGAGTTATGGTTTTAATAAAAGTTTTCCTTTTAGGCTATAAGAGAAAGAACTTGAACTCATTCGTTGTTTCATTTTGTTTTAAGCACACCATATACATAAATCAAAATCGAGTACATCTGTTTATAAAACCATAACAGAGCAGCTTATTTAAAAACAAAACAAAATTTTCAAAATATGCTACAAAATAGCTCGAAGATGGCATATGAATAAATCTCTGTCTGACCACTCTAGAAACTCAGTCAACCTCTAAACCTGTATATTTCCACCTATATCACATAAATCTAATAAGCTAAAATCTCATTAAGGTGAAACTAATGCAATAACAAATAGCGTATATGCAAATCATATAAATGATTAAATGCATTATTTAATTTAATAACTTTCATTCATAAATTATTTGTTAGAGCCCTTGAAGTGTGGTGCCTAACTAATAGCGATAGACAGTAGTTTTCGAAACCTGTTCATAACGATTGGCCAAAAAGAGAAATAATACGGGGTTTCCTTACTTGGTCTTTCAACCTCAGGTGTTAGCCGTATTTTGTCTCATTCTTTGTGGCTTTCCTATATCGATTTTTCAACCTTAAGTATTTACCACTATTTATTGGGTCTGCCGGTCCCTAGCGCATCACACAACTATAGTTAAAGATCAAGCAATACTTCTTTACTATGTTGGTATAGGCCATCCTTTTCATTTAGATACACACTCTTAAGACTATAGTTAAGCATGCAGAAGTCAAGACTGCCACACTCTACCTTTTTCTTCATTGATATATAATTTCTTAATCACTCAAGGATTTGAAAAGAATATGAGGGAAAATTTGCAAGCTTAATGTGATATTGACCTCTAAAAATGTGATATTGTCCAAGTAAATATTTTGGACATTATTCTCTATTCTTGGGTTTTCTAGAGGTCAACTTCCTATTAGGTACCTTAGGGTACCTCTCATTACTTTAAGATTGAAGGTTGCAAATTGTAAAATTCTTATCCATAGAATTATAGAGTGGGTCAGATCACAGGCTAACAAAAGTCTATCATATGCAGGTAGAGTACAACTTATCAATTCTCTTTTTTTTATATACAAGCATATTGCGTTGTTGTTAAAAAATAAAACTAAGAAAAATAAAAAAATAATATTGGTGTGGTATTTTTTTGCTTCTTAATAAAAAAAATTATAGGCTATAAAGTATTGAGATTTTTTTTTGAGTGGTTCTAAATTGAAAAAATGGTAGTTGTAAAATAGCGTGGGATAAAATTTGTAGTCCTAAAGTTGAGGGTGGCTTGGGACTGAGGCAAATTGTTGAGTGGAACAAATCTTCTATGGTTAACATATTTAGCATATTCTTTCCACGGACTCTAAATTTGTTTGGAAGAAATGGGTTAAATCTAACTTTCTCAAGGATAGAAGGTTTTGGGATATTAAACAACCAACAGTGTTCTCCTGGAGCTGGCATAACCTTTTGATGCTAAGGGAAGAAGTTAGATTATGCTTTAAGCATATCATTGGTGTTGGTGTAAATACCTATCTTTGGTGGGATAACTGCAATCCTTATGGCCGTATTTACTTGAAATTTGATATCAGTGAACTACAATGATTTATGTATGGTAGATGCGCTAAGGTTTCTAATATTATATTTAATGGGGCTTGGAATTGGATTGATCACTCTTCTCATATTCTTCTTGATATTGTTAAAAACTTTCCTCCATATTTACCCTCCCAAAGTCGAAATGATGTGGTGATTTGGTGTGGGCGATGGATGTAAAATTCTCCGTGAATGATGTTTGGATGTACTTTAGATCTTCTTACCTAGGTGTTGATTGGCATCATGTTTTTTTTTTACTGAAGGAATATGTTCCTAAGAACTCATTCATCCTATGGTTAGCACTTTTGGAAAAGCTTATTGGGTTTGCACGGTAAAAT
This sequence comes from Paulownia fortunei, assembly GCA_019321725.1. Lineage (NCBI taxonomy): Eukaryota > Viridiplantae > Streptophyta > Magnoliopsida > Lamiales > Paulowniaceae > Paulownia > Paulownia fortunei. The sequence continues at coordinate 10,365,154 of CM033112.1, forward strand.
ATATATGCAGTGGAATTTAAAAAATTTCAAACATTACATTACATGTAATAAAATAAATCCCGAAACCCATTCGCGATTATTCAGTTGTGCATTTTCTAATACCTATAGCAGTAAGGTTTTCAAAAACATTTACCTTGATTTGCACTTCGATTGAAGAAGATGCATGAAATGATTCAAATCATTTTTTCTCCACGAACATGCCATAAAGTATTTGAATCTAAACCCCTTTAGTTGAAATTAATTCGCTTCTACAATCCCAAATGTTATATCTCTAGCGGCATCCCAAATATCTTTGATTCGATAATTCTATCCTAGAAGCTCGTTTAATGGTTTGGAATAGGAACATAACTTTTGTGTATTTAGTGTGAGTGATATATTTTTGGTTAAACTATTGAAAATGAAAATAAGAATTAAATCTAGATAGAATAGACGAATAATACTTGGAGATAGAAGAAGATGAAAGGGACGATTTTTGCACAAGAAAAAAAAAATCTCTCAATTTTAGGGGCTGAAGTGCACTAATTTTGGGAGGTTTTGACTCAAATATATGCTAAGAATCATTCCTAAATTCATGCCATATAACTCTCTTTTAAGTCCCTCAATCCCTTTCCCTATTGGGAATTGATCCATCTCCTTCCTTATCTCCAATTCTTAGTGTAAACCCTTTTGTTCACACTATACTTCTATCACATGTTGGAATTAATAATCCCACAGGCTTCTTACAAGCCCACACTAATTAGGCTTGGACTCAACTAGGTCCAGTTTAACTAATCTTACTAATTTTAATTTATCTCATGAATTAATTAGGCTCATTTAAATTAATTTATTCTAATTGGGCTCTCAATCAAATTAGATCCAATTAATTGATCCCATCTATTAATTGAATTAATTCAAAACTTGAGTTAATTAAGCTCCTTTAATTAATCATATCAAACCCTTAAATTAATTTTTAGGGTAGAAATGGACTTGTCCAAATTTTATGTGTGACCTATAGGTTTACTCTAAGTTATCCATAGGCTGACAATTCTTACGACTTAAGTTGAACAATTAATTATTTTGATTAATTAATCTAATTAAATAATTCTCTTGAAATTAACCCATTTATTCCAAGAACCCAAAAGTCATGGATAGCATCTAACAATGCATCATAACTCCTAGTCTTAGGTGGAGTAGCGAACCTATTCTGATTACGAATACAATACAAGTACAATCCTTCCATTACTTAATCTCTCGATTGATCCTAGGGCATGGATTACTAGTCAAAAACTTAATAGCTCAATAACTATATATGCATTCGTAGTAGCTTGACTCAATGATGTGCAATTAGAAAAGCCCTCGTCAAATTTCCATTAACCTTGGCCAATGATTTTGGATTCAAGTACAGTTGAATACATAGAAGATTCATTTATTCATCTAGATAAATGACAGATTATTTGTTGGTCACTCATTAACATCCATACATGATAGATATTACACTCAACGTAAACCCTTTGTGAGGGGGATAGAAACCAAGAAGAGAGAGGATGATTTTGGGGGTTTTTGAAAGACTCTTGAGAGAAGAAAAGACAGTAATCATCTTGAGAAGTTGAAGATAAGATTTGTATCAATCAAGTAAGCCATTCTTGGAGACAATGAGAGTGCCAACCATTTCTCTCACTTCACAAATTGGTGAACAATTTTTATGTTCTTTTTTATGTATTTCTTCATGTTGCATACATTCATGATAAACTAAACTTTTCTTTCTAAAAGATGATGTAACCTTATTTAACCCTATGTTTTGAATCCCAATCAATATTAGTTCAAATTATTCATCTTATTTGTGTTATTTTATTTAGTATTGCATCTTGATTATTTGATCATTAATTGAGATTGTTTGTTATATGAGATTCGATACTCAAGAGATAGAAGATTATACATGATCATATAGATAACACAACCTGTGAATCATAAAGTTGAACAGCTTATGAAACCTTTGAAGTTTTGAAGAAGAATTCATTGAACTTTTGTAGAGTTTTATTCTTGAAATTTTATAGAGATATTGAAATTCATGTTGGAACTCATAGTCAATTCGACAATCTAGAGAGGGAATTGATGAACTTAGGAATTCTTAACTTGGATTGGTATGATTTGGAAGTAAGAACATAAGTGATAATTAGGTGAATCATTCATCTAAAATTTATTGTTCATAAAATATTTGTTGTATTGTTTGTAAAAACTCCACTCTTATCTTTGTATTTTTTTTTCTTACTCTACTTTGTTTACCAATTATTATTCCATTTTCTAGAAAAAATTAGGACTATTTAAATTACGTTATTTGATATAATTTTTTATTATAATACTTGTGGATATAATACTTAATTCACCGTTACATTAAACTTGACACCTTACATTTACGATTTGCAAAATATTCACGTTGAAATTATTAAAATCATGGGTTGGAACTCATTTATAAAGTAAAAGAAATTTTGTGAAATTTAAACAAGTCACCCTTATAGTTTCTCATTTTTTTGTGAATAAACACAAACGTTCCAATACCATTTTAAACTATATCACGGGAAATGTATTTTGGTTGAGATGTTGAAAGATTTGGTATATATTTATAACTAATTTCAGTTGGCTCACATTAGCAAGAAACGGATGTTCTTTAATTTTTGGGACCATATTTTAGAACGAAAAACTCGTTTAGAAAATAAATGCTAAAAATGAGTGGGAGGGTTATATAGAAACAAAAAAGTACATGTATTATAAATATTTTAAAGTAAAAAGCAATTTGAAAAATTTAATGAGCAAAATATAAGAAAAACCTTCCTCCCCTCGGTCGCCAAATGCTACACTTCCCAATTGTGTAGAGAGATAAAGGAAGAAAGATGGTAGAAGAATCTGAAAAGAGGTTTGAAGCAATAATGAACAAGCTCTTTCATTCTCCTCCCAAATCCAAACCTAACTCTAACAACACCAGGTCTTTCTTTGAATCTTTCCTTTTCCTGATATTGCTTTAATATTGTAAAATTCGAAGCATTATGTGTCCAGTTTCATTTAATTGTTATTTTTTTCTCTTTTTTGGGTCTGAATTCGTTCTTTTTTCTTCATTTGATTTTCAATCTAAGCTCGAATCCTTATTTATGTTTTTGGTATAAATGTTGTCCAAGATGGTCGGGAATTCGCAAATTCTCTAGTTTGCTCGCTACTTTCCCTGCTGTTTCTTATGATTGGAGAAGTACTGATTTCTTCGTTGGTAGTTCTAATGGTGTTTCGCTTGTTTCTATTGATTTGTGCAGTAAGCATGGTGTTCAAACATTAAGTGGCCGAAAGCGCCTGCATTCATCTTCAGTGGGGAGGAAATTAGCAGGCAATATGCTCGGGGAATCAGGGAGCTCATTGTCGGGTTCAGCTACATCAGCTCAAGAGCCACTCTGCAGGCCTTGGGACCGTGATGATTTATTTAGGAGGTTGTCCACTTTCAAGTCGATGACCTGGTTTGCTAAGCCACAGGTTTGCCAAGTCCATGAACTTTATTATCATAAGTTTCTCTAATTCGGATGTGGCTTCAAAATTGTGAACATTGGTTTCTGTTCTATTATGTATATATATCCGCTCGATATAGTGAATAGGTTTCTGTAGCATAATTTAGAGACCTTTTATGGGTTTGGACCAGGTGGATCTACTGTATGATATGGTTTAAGTCTAGAAGGCTTTCAACTCTATGTCAAATTCTTGAACATTTTTTTTCCTGCTTGATTTGAATTATTCCCCAAATCCAACCAGTTGTTCCCATTTTAATCTTTTTTATTTGTGATCCATTTAGTTTCATATAATAACATCAATAGACAGACAGCAGTATACCACATATACACACCTACTTCCCTCTTAGTTTAGTGAAAAAGATAATGGCTTTACAATTAAGAAGATTGCTATTTTGTATTTCCCAGAAGCTGTAAGTTTTGATAGCTCTTTCTATATGTATATTCACACACACACACATATATCTAAAAATGTGTGTGTGTGTGTGTAAATATATGTTTATGTATAATACATTTGTAGACTAAATTAAATAAACATTACGCTCAGCATTAGCCAATAGTATTTCACCTAATCGAAGGTAACTATTTACTATTTTAGCTTGTCGTGTTATGGAACGACATTGTTGTAAAAGTCTTCTTGAATTGAAGGTCAATGGACCATCATAAGAAAGAGTGTCATGCAAGAAGTTTGCAGACAGAATGTTGCTTGTTTTGATGAACACGAAAAGATGATTGGTGGATAAAGGCCCAATAGTAGAACACGTTATACAATTTAGCAAACTCTGGAAGGGTGTAGGAATATAATGCCTCAAAATTTTTCAACACATGGACATGAAGCTATAAAATTTATTTTCCTTGGTGTTTATTGTAAGATTGTTTTCAAAGTTTGTTTATTGCTTCGTGGAGCAAAGGTGGCGGCGAGTGCAAGTGAGAGCATAAGAAGGTGGTCATTTTAATTTCAGGGAATCAGTGTGTTAAGGGCATGTTGGTAACACAATAATATAAGTGAAAGTTTCCATATATGAAATTCTTCAAATAAGTTAAGTAAAATGTAGATAGACTAAGTATTTATTTTTTTTAATGATATTTTTATAATGAAGAGTTGAAAGACATGACAAATGGAAGTAGGAGCATTAGTGTCTGAATCGTGAGAGTATAAGATCATGTTCATTTTAGACATCTTTGAGAACTTGTGGCAGTTGTTTTCTCTTACAGTTGAGGTCTTGATTCAGCATATTGCGCCTCATCATATGATGCTGAAGTGGATATCATGTAAAATTGTCTAAGAGTGCAAATTTCTTCAGCACTAGTCCAATAATTAGTGAATTTGGCCTATATTTGCTGATTCATGGTTTGGACTACATAAGTTCCCCCTGACCTGCAAATTTGGGGAATGAGGCCCAACATAATGTACGCTGTTAAAATTGGCGGTTAATAATCAATGGTGACAGACCAAATCCAATATCTTTTATGTGCTTTTAGGTTTATTGTCAAGGAAATATCGGAGAGCAATCTAGTCCAGTTTTGTTGTTTGACATGGTTACTTCTGTATTTCCAGAAGAACCCAAACGATATCAAAATTATGTAATTGTGCGAAAAAATGGACGAGAACTTAAGCAAAACAGTTTATTCCTTTCTGTAATAGTTTCTTCTTTTCCCCTGC